>JABVXU010000030.1:0-316623 GCA_013365365.1 Cruorifilaria tuberocauda
CCTAATCGGTGCACAATATATCTACGAAAGCACAAATCACAAGGCACCCACACGCAGCGCAACTGAAGAAAGAGACGCTTATAATGGTAAAAAATTAAAATGAACTTACTTAAATAGAGCATCACCAGCTAATACTCCAGAAATTTTGCATAATGTCAAAAAAGGATTGACATGCAGCGAGGATTACTTCGAAGCATTCCATGCGATTGAAGATGAAACATTAGGAATAAAAACGAATGATTAGCGTGTAGTTCCTAATATATTTGAATTTTGGTAAGTAATAACTTTCACTTTACAAAGAACTTCATTCCTTATGATAAACAGGAATGATAATGGAGAATTTGTGAGATCTGAAATCAGGAAATCTATGATCTAAATCGAGACAACAACCATGAGGTGGCTAACAAAACATAATTCGGAAACAGATGGACAGACGGCGATAGTAATAATAATCTCGTCTATTGAAGAAAAAAAAACACACAGACACGTCTGGAGTCAGAAGTGTCTTTCCGAGACTGTCTTCCTATCTTCCTCCTTCCCTCTATCTTTCTCATGTATTCTGTGGACATACAACAAATTAATAATGATAGCATAGCAACTTCTGACCGGACGCAAATGAATCAGCAACGTTTCCAGAAAGCCTCGGAACACTTACCGTTTTTTGATCAAAAAACGCATGAATGCTCAAGCATGCCTACACTCATATAGAACAAAACGTCACAAATTACACCACAACACAACATACATTCTTTATGACTTACTGACAGACATGTATAACGTTCACGCACAGCAAACATGCCTGCTGCATACGCATACATTCATACATACATACACATCACCTGCATCCACGTACACACACACCCACATACAAACGCAACATTAGTGAACGCATGTATGCCCATACACATATATAAACAAATAAATGTGTAAAATTTCACACTTGCGTACCTATTGCATTTTTAGTTTTTTACTATATCTGATCTATTTTCTGTTCGACGACTCAGGAATGCGTACCTGCAAGCTATTAAAATTTCACGTTGCATGACTCGCCTTACGTGCTTCCACTATGTTTAAATTTTGCTAGTTTAACGGAATATTGGAAATTTCAGGATTTCTTCAGAATGCTTCCGTATTTAAATCATATCTTGAAAGTGATGCATGAGTACACTTGATAAGATTAATAAGTTTTTCGAAACTGATCGCTACTTCAACTCTTCATGACCTTTTGAATTTAGTTCATCTATTTTGCAATCACTGTAGTTGCTTAGATGAATAATAGAAGTGACATTAGTAAGACTGAAAGAGAAGACATCGTATTATCATTTGATCCGTCAGCTTTAAAAGCACAGTGAACAAGTGAATGAACAAATAAAGATGGAGAAGTTTGAGATTTCTTCCCTGTTCTAATCATCATGTCCATGTTTGTCAAATCACTCTCCCATTACCAAGTCGAAGTTCTTCAATCTTCGGTAGTGAATGATAGTCGTGTAACAACTGCCTGCAAACTCTCACGTTTATTTCCATCTCTTTTATTGTCTTCCATTCCGTAGATCTATTTAAAGCTTCCATACAAGGCACATAATCAAATTTACCTTTCACGCATTCCTATAGTCCAAAGATCATCTCTTTCTTCCTTTCTCTCGCTCTCCCTCTCTCTTATACAAACCTATAATGTTTGCTATTTTCGCGTCAGTCTGTCTGTATTTATTTATTTATATCGCCTAATAACATGGAAGGGGGAAGAAATTGGTTAAAACAATATTAGCTGCTTGTTTCCTGAAATTCTTGCCGAGGAATGAAGCAATTCTCATAATTGATCGGTGAAAGGACTCGATCATTACAGATCAGTCAGTACCCATTTGGCCCTATACATTCAACTATTTTATCGTTAACAGCTCTCTATATGTTTGATCGTATAGAAATAACTGTTGAGAGTAATAAATAGACGAATAGTCAATTAAATCCACCAACAACGAACATTATACTATTATTATTATTATTGTCGTTGTTAGATGTTATTATTAATTATTATTATTTATTATTATTATTCATTATTATTATTATTATCATTGATTGTTAATATTAATTATTTAATTGTTTATGGAGCTACAAATAACTGTAGAAGTATGAACAATTATTTGTCCTATATTTGTTGATGTTATACAAAAGTTAATAGGATTCGAACATATTAGCAGTTATTTTTAGTCCGAAACTACAGACCGATTACCTATAGTGAATTCTCCAAGTTCAAATAATTTGGGCTAAATTTCACAAAGAACTTGAACTTTATTCGAGCGTTGAAATATGTGCTGATAAATAAATATTAGATTTTCTCACTCATTAAAATTCAGTCTTAATATGATAAATAGTTCCTTTGTGAAATGATTTCTAAAAGAGTGGAAACAGTTTGGATGATAAGGTGCACGAAATTTTTATTCTTCAAGCTATTCATATATCAGGGCCGGAAATGACTAAAAGACTTTGGCTGTGTTCCACAATAAGCTCCGGTTGATGCATATCCACAGTTGCCGGTCGAAATCGTTCCAGACCAATATGGTCGCACTAAATGCGAAGGACGCTTATCCGCAGTTACTGGTTGGATAAAAGACGCGTACGATACACCAGTCGAACGCATTTTCGGCATCGCCTGATAATGTTGAAACAGGAATTGAGGAGAATGACAGCTCGTTAGTGAAGCTAAAATTGGATCTCAATTATTTAAAAGCAGAAATATTTAAAGTCAAAATAGGACAAAAAAAATTGAAATCAAAAGTTGAATATTGCGCGTTGAGTGACAGCTTATAACGAATTGACACTGAATCTTAAATGTTAAGCATTATAAATATTTAGGAAGTTACGAGAGATTCTAGATTTCCGGTCTACTTGAAAATTTTTGAGATCACAACTTCTTGAAACTTGGTTTGGTTTGGTCTTATAAATTTTATGATCTTACAACTGGCAGATTTTATCAGAAGAGACTCTCGGATACTGAGAGTTTTGCAGCCTTCTTATCAAATGTTTTGAGTGTTATAATTAATAATTTTTGGAATCATGAAACTGATGGAACACTTCCACTATTTTTGCACGAGAAACATCTCATGGTTTCGAATTCCACAAACTGGATACTGTTGGAGTTACGGGGAATATTCGGAGGAAGGACGTGATTATTTAGGAATGAAAGAAATGCTATACGTCGATACTGCTGTGCCGATGTTGCAACTGTTGATAACAATTCACTGGCACAGTTACTTTGACAAGACTGTGCCAGATGATTGAAATCAAATCGATAAGCATAACGTTTCCCGTGAACCTGAAATTGTCACCCTAACCAAAAAAAAAAATCATAACATGGATTTTTTTGTCATATTTTTTGATTTTTGTATTTCATAGATGAGAAATACGTTTTACTGCTCTTAATAGAACCGCGATTGGCAATTATTAAGTTAGAATAAGAGAAGGTTTGAAATGATTATATTTGACTTACATTGGCCTTTCAATAACAATGGAAAGGAAACAGATAGGGACCAAGCCGATTTAATTGTTTTGAATATCCGAAAATTTTTTGAATATTGCTGGTCATTTACTTTTTCGATAAACGAAATCTTTCGGCAGAAAAGAAAAATATTTCATATAGACTAATAATACCCGAAAAGGCATGATAAACAAATATTTTAAAAGTAACAAAGTCCTTTATAAAATTCAAAAAATTTTTGAAAATGCTACGATAAAATTGATGCTGTAACCTTTGTCATGATGTTTTTGTCGTAGTAGTATCGCAAAGCACGACTAAGCTTATCATAGTTCATGTTTGGTTTACTGGAAAAGGATAAAATATTGAGATTCAAGAAAATCTTGTTTTTAAATCCTTGAAATTTCCAAATTTCAAACTGAAAAACAAACAACTGATTTCAACTCAATATAACTGTGCAAAAGAAAACTCGGATTTGTACTTTTTACAACAAACCTTTTCCTTTCGCCCCATTTTCGAGCCACTTCATCTGGATCTAATAATTTGAATTCACCATTTTGTCCCTCCCAAGTGATGCAGTGTGCATTGGTATGTGTATCGGAAAGTAATTCAAGCAGAAATTGCCATAGTTGTATTTGACCACTTCCTGCAATTTCGCAAAAGTTTTAAAGCATTAAATAAGACTCCGAACTTATTCGCAAATTACAGTAGTAACTCACTGCTATGTTGTGAAATTGCAATCTTGCCGAATATATTTTTTAAGATCCAAGTATTTGAAAATAGATCTGTTAATTAATTTCGATTCTGCAAAATTTTTAAAAATTTCGTTCCGTTTGAAATGCCATTTGTCTGAACCTTGAATCTGCTTTATTTAGTTGTATGGGTTTCATGGAAATCATATGACACTTTTCTATATTTTCTGCAATGGCATAATGACCTATCATCGTAGATCTATGATCAACTGATTCAATAATACAGTTAAATGAGCGAAATATCGTTAAGTATTGATGTAGTAAATCAAACGACAAAATAAAATAAAACGTTTTACTTTAAATTTCCTGAAATTGCATAAAATGAAGCAATGATATGTGATTTTCAAAATAAATTTAAATTTCAGCGTAACAGTTAAAATGATATCCCTAAAATCTCATTTATAAACAATTTACAGTGGTACTAGTGGTAAGATTTGATTAATGAGTTAATAAGCAATCGAAATGAATCATGCGCTTAATGCAGTGTCATTAGAGAAGATAGAAATGAAAAGAGCACAGTAAAAGAAGCGTTTAAGCAGAGCAAGACTAATTCTCTCTTACTAAGTCCCCTTATCTCACCTTCGATCTTTCATAATGGAGCTTACCTCCAATAACCTTTATTGTAATCTGTTTCTTTGATGCAAACTCAGTTGGATACCGTTCTATATCCAATGTGCACAACTTCTCACAACCCAAAATTGCACACATTTTGACTCTAATAGGAAACTAATAACCCGGCAAATTGAATTATGAGTTTAAAATTGAGCTCTTCTTCTAAACATATCTTAATAAATTTGTAAACTAAAGGGAAAGACAAACAACACAAAATACTCCTTCAGTCAATTGCTTGTAAATTTAGAAAATTAGTTAACAACTTTTTTAAATTTCTGACAATTTGTAACAGCTTTATAAGAGTTCTTACACATCTAGATCAAGTGCACGTGGTGTGTATGTATACGTGTTTATGTTTGTATGACTAATGGAAATATCAGAGAAATGTTTTTATAGTTGATAAAATAATGAAAGGAAGACGTATCAATCAGCTAACACGGAAAGGAAGGCAGGAAGGGATTTCTTAAGCTGGCAACTCCCTATGTCGTCATTAATTCGCTCGAAGGATGAACGTTGCTGTTATGCAGATGTTGTCACTACTGATACTTCTGAATACGGTAGCTATCGACTCAGCTACTGATGCTTCTACTGCTATATAGCTTATTACAGTTTTTTTATATCAGTGAAAATTAACGAATGATTTGATGAATTTATTAAATTTCATTAAGATATTTTAATAATAGCTATTACCTACTATAGTTTAAAATAGATTTAGTTTAAATAGCTTTAGTTCTCATGCTTATAAATGTTGTATTTTGGAGTACTTGCTTAAAGTAAAGGAGGAACATGTCAAAAGAATGGAAATCGCTAAGTTACTGAGAACTGAGCCATCACTAAAAAAGTGAAAAGAAATTAACTCTTTTCTATAATATCTACATTTTCTAAAAATTTTCGGTCATCAATTTTTAATTTTTTAAGTTACTTTACGTCATAAAAACAATACAGTTCGTACAGAAAACCATAAGCGAATTTCACTTGATATTAATTTAGTGATTGAGTTCAGATCTTATATCAAATGAAATCAGTCTCAAATTATTTTAAAAAATTGTTAACGAATATTTTTAATACAGTTGAATATTTTAATAAAAATTAAGCAAACGGTAACTTCTGATAATTAAATGAATCCACATATGAATGCCCAAAATTTAAAGTTTATCTGATATTTGAAGTACATTTCATTTCACCAAATCAAATTATTTTACTGAATTTTCATTTTATTACACACATTTTCGTAGTTACGCTCTTGGAAACAAATCGTCTGAAATTATGCACCTTTTGGTGTTTCATTTTTTAACGTTTCCACAAAGAAAATTCATTATGGAATGTGATTTTTACTTATTGGCATTCATGACTTATCTCACAGTGCACTCATTTTAGTGAACTACGCATTTGGTAGGCAGTATTTTGTTACAAAATATATATGTTTTCAAATGAATATCGTTCATAAAAAAAGAACAAACCTGCATAAATAAAATTGTGCTGCAAGTCCGTTAAAGTAGCTGCTGATGCTTGGAACTGTACACCAGATCTATCTTCATTCCGCGCTAGAATTAGTGCAGTTTCATGCTAAACAATAGTTCTAATTAAAATGAAAGAAAGACGGGGAATTATAATTTCACACCTTTTTCATATTTAAATGATATTTAATAACTCGATTGAAACCTTCGAAAACGATATTTATTTATCCACGGTAGCCAAAATCTTTGACTGATACCAAAATGACATGAAAAATGAACAAGCACTGACTAGTAAACAAGTGAGCAAGCAATGGACTGAAGTAAATCATAAAGGATTTAATTGGTTCCACTTCGAATTACTTCCAAGTAGCAACGATAATTCAAATAGTTCCAAAAAAAAAAAAAAAAAAAAAAAACAAACTGCACTGACAATGCGCAGATATTTTCCAAATTAAATCAGAATAATTTTTAATCTTCTATGCCTCAGATATTTCCCTATCTATCCTGCTTCAACCTTTTATACGTCAAAAGCATAGACAACTTTTTGATATATTCTTGGAAAACTTGAGTTAAATACTTGCTATTGATATTGAAAGTCGATTCGAAACTTATCGTTTAAAAAATGTTAATTTAAAATAAAACAAAGGAAAGAATTGCCAAATGACAGACTAAAGTCAGGAAAAGAGGACGAATAATGGATTAAAATAATCTTCATTAGAGCGTCCGGTCAAATTGAAAGAAGAGGTGGAGTATGAAAGAAAAAAATACCAGGAAATGATATGTTTTAGAATATGATTATGTTAATGGTTGGAGGTGAGTAAATATGCCTTTCGAATATCCGGTCAGGAAACCAAAAACAGGAAGCAGGACGGACTGAGGAGATTTGGAGAAAAAACAGAAAAGGGAAGTGAGCCAGTGATTAGGGGAAAACCGGCAAAGCTTTTCCTCGTTTCCTGAATCGAAGCTCTCTCGTTTCCTCTAAATCAGTTTTACAGAGCAGCTGCATACATACATATGCATATATTATATATTTTATACATGATTGACATTTGATATTATATGTTGTTTATATTTACATATAATCTCGACATCATTTTCCTTCCAATCACTGCATACAAGAAATCACTGTCACTAGCAAAGTGAAATCTTAGTGAATCCATCAACTAACCGAGAGCGGTCGTTACTGCTGCTCCAGTTGGCCTTACTTCCTGCTTCACGTACTGTTTTGCAGAAGTTAATCGTGGATAATCCATTGGTGAACTTAATCAACAGGTAATGATACCGTAAGAAAATTTTGATAGTCTGCTACTGCGATAGCTACTCACTAGTTAACGTATAATAACAAGAACAGTGATAATAAGCGAAAATATCCTTTCCACACTGCTGATCAAATGATTCAAGAGCAAAGCTAAACTCTCGATTACTTTAAGCATCCTGAGCACTCAAAATGTTACTGCCAAAGCGATTGCCCACCTACCGTACTTCCTGCCGAGGTGCTTCCATAGCAACATTTCATTGCTTGATTTGATGTACAAACAGACACAGACACAGACACAGACACAAACACACACACATACACATACACATACACATACACATACACACGCATACAACACATGCACACGTTATATATATGAACAAAAATATGGAGCAAAATTTTATCTACTTACATTCATTCAATCCACAGATGCTTTTCCTGCTTTTTGCTATCCTTTTAGTTTTCGAATGTATTTTTTATTTAAACTGCCTCTTTATTACCGTCGCAGACTTCCGCATTAAATTCGTTTTTAGAAAAGAATAACCGACCCTTGGTATTCAGCTGAACATAAAATAAAGTACATCGAATTAGGCGGAACATAAAAGTGTTTCATTTCGTGCAAATAAGAAATTGTCTTCTTTTATTCGTAGTAGATGTCCAAAACTTTTCCAGGACACACTCAATTCAGCGACCAATGATTCCTACTGCAGATGAATCTTGTTTTCTCTCCCTAGAATATTGCAGATTTATCACCATACGAGTACTTGAAATAAGACTTAAGCCATATCCATGCTAAAGCAAATCCACTTCACTTTACTTTCAACTGGATTTTGTCGTATTTAACGACAACGTAAGTGTCGCCAACAATTTCTTTGCTGATCAGGAATTACACCACTCTTCCTGCTAAAAATATTTGGAATAATAATGCATGACCAACAAGACTAACATCTCGAAACAAGAAAATTGAATTACAATGATGACGTAAATTTTTGGTCCTCTAACTCTGTTGGTTATATGAACTATATTACGTGTACTTTATTCGATTTCGTTGCACAAATCCTGTATGTGATCCAAGTACTTCAATTCAATTTTAGAAAAAATTCTCGACACCTTGGAAGGCCATTTAATGCATAATTTCACTGAAAAGTCCCACTGGAAAAGAAATGTAAGTATATTAAACCAGTATGAAATTTCACTGAATTTCGTAAAATGCACAAACGAACCTTAGTCACAAATTTTTAATACAGTTAATGTACAATACTGTTTACAATTAACTGTAATAATAAGAAATCTTGGCCATATGAAAATTTATTGCAGCATATTTCCTAAAACCTCTGTAACTACGAAATTGAAGAAGAACTGTTCCATTCAAAAAAAAAAAAACCGCAAATTTGGTCTGCCTCTAACCTCGAAGCAGGCTTTTGTGCCTTCATGCAAAATTCAAATGTAAAAATACCTAAGCTTATGGCCTTCGATTAATGAAATTTCGCTAACGAAAAACAAGGGATGAAAACAATACTATGACAAAACTTAATCTTGATGAGAAAGCGCAAAGATGTTACAAATAATAGATTAAGTCATCGCATTTCAACACAGCCGAACCATAACAAACACCAGAAAAATTAAATTAAAACTTATTTAGCTAATCGAAATATAGATACACCTGCACCTCATTATGACAACTTACAATGATCATAAAATATTTGTAGAAAGAAATAAATTAGCAGAAAAAATAGAAAATCGAAAATTACAGAATACAACTATCCGAAAGGCATCAAGTATCCTTTAAATTCATAATTCAAATTTGTGCCTATGATGATGGCGACTCGAAACCCCATTAGACATGAAAATCTAAATTAAAATGTAAAATCAGAAAAGATATTGACGACACTTAATTTTTTTTTGCAAAATGTCATCAGCTGTTCAATTACTCCTGCAACCGAAACCACAATCACCACAATGTTCTGTCCATTATTCTGCATAACTATCCAAAAAACAAAACCTAATTTCAAGATGCAGACGTTTCCATTATACCAAATGCCTCTTTGACTCGCTCCAAACAGATTTTGGCACCTTCACGACATTCAGGCGATACAAGTGTAAAATTCAGAAAACCATGTGGGAGATTATCGAGAAGATCAACTGCCATTACTCGACCACCAGCATCTCGCATTTTTTTAGCAAATGTGATCGTATCATCCAAAAGTGGATCCAGATGGCACGCCTGTATTAAATTTGCCAAATAAGAGTATACAAAAGAATGAAGAAAATTTGAAAATCCTTACAATTCCGTGGCAAAAAGACTCTTCAAAACGTACCACAAACCAAGTTGGGGGCAGTTGCGCAAGATCCTCTGGTGATGCATATATTGGAGATATGAGTGGATCTCTCGGGACCTTTTTGTCTATTATATCAGCAATACATGATTTATTACAGTTATTTTTAGTTTCCTGGAATAATTTTAAATTATTTCCAAATTTATCCCGTTTTCCTTAAAAGCGCTTCTAATCATAATTAAATTTGCAACAAGGCAAGCGAACTTACCTTCTTTCCCGTCTTTGATGCCATAATAGGTGAAAGAGAAGCAATTCGGTCAAGTTTAAGCTTATCCAATGAAGATATCGGTGTTGATTTTTCGAGCCAATCAGAAATATTATCTAAAGCATGTCCTGCAGCCATAGCGGCTGCACCGGCAAGACTCTGACTGAGAGTTCGCTTATGTGCCTAGAAACTTTCAAGAAAATATTTGAAGATGCAAACACTAGAAAAAATTTTATCAGGATACAAAATCGTTTCATATCAGTTATCAATCATAACTTGTTCTTTACCAGTACTGCAAGAAACATAAAATTAAAAATATACCAGCGATTCATTTCTAGCTACGATACTGTGAGAACTCAATGAAGTAAGCATAAATCTAGATCTCGTGGAACTTCTGATTGGTGTAACTGTTCGTGAAGGTAATTCTTTTGGAACTGTTGTCGACGGTGAATATAGCAAAGCTGTAAACTTTGAAATACTAGAAGACTGTTTGTTTCCATCCACATTTATTTTTTCTTCTTTTCTTTCCGGAGATTCTATACAGCCAGCATGATCCATGATAATCAAAGTGCTAAATAATTGATATTTGGCAAAAGAACCTTTAAGAGCAATTAAAATAGAAAAAATTCTACTTGAAGGGCTAAATTTAAAACAATTCAAACGAAAGATATTTCTTATTTCGTGATCAGAATTGTAACATAACAAAGTTCAAGAATATGCGTACTTCTTAGTGAGTGGGTGAATTTTTAAATAGTCTACCAGCCGCCGATCATACATATTTAACGAAAGATGAATATGAAGTGGATCTGATTTTACCTGGAATTAATTATCAAAACAAATTTTGATCAAAAAATTCAGTTTATGTAATTTTTTTATCACTCAGTCAGCTAATGGTGATACAACTAAAAGTCATATAACAACGCGAGAGAATGCCAATTCCCCATCATTCTAGATGATGCAGCGAATAGTTCAATACAGCAAAGTTCAAGAATAAGCGTATTAATATCAAACTGAGTAGCCTTAGCGGACAAACATAAATTCAGGAAATTTTTGGTCTTCGTAAATTCCTGTTACCAGTTTCATCTCACAATAAACTGCAGAGTCTGATTTCTTAGAACATATCTTAATGAACAATCAAGAAAGCACCTGAACGCCCGAGAGACAGGTATTATCTTCATCTTCTTCATCTCCTTCACTAACGTTGGTGTCCTCGACGAATCCTTGCTCATTTTCGGCTTTTGAAATGGTCGACATATTATGTATCTCCGTTGTGGATGCGATATCAGCTAAATTCACCAAAGAGACAATCGATGAAGAGCCCTACAATGTTATTTATAATGCGGTTAACTCAACTTTCAAATATTAGTAATAAAAACTGAAAGTACACAAAACAACTGTGTTAAAACAAATCACCTCCAGACCTACTGTGTCTCCTCTTTGCATTTTTTGTACTTGCTTCACATATTCTTGTAAGCTTTTGTGGCTACTTTTGTCAGTATCGTTCTGATCGGATTTGTCACCACTTGCTGTGCGACTTACCGGTTTTCCAGTATAAGCTGATAAGGAAACGTTTTATAATATTAACAAATTAATCCAATTAATATAAGTATAAGTAAGCATTAATATAAGTAGTAAGCAAGAATATAATTAGGAACAAGTAATAAATTCATATCACAAAAATACTTGAAAAACATACCTGCAATACATCGCAACACTACTCCCATGTGTAAAAGAGGATCCATGCAACTTAGCAGCCGTGATGGTGATGGAAGGTACTGAAGTACAGAAACATTGATTATGAACAACAAAAGAACATTTAAATCTATCTACAAAACAGCTCTCTAATCAATTAGAGAATAAACTGCAAAAATTCTAAAGCAATGGATAAAAATATTTAGAGATCTCAGAGGGCTTTATTATATAATATTGAACTTGTTATTTAAGTTTAACACTTTCCATCATTCCTTCTAGCTTCAAGAAATGTCAGAGACTATTTGGGTAAAAAATGAATAGGTAAAAACCCACTGTCAAAGCATAAGGTATTGATTTCAGTATGTGACCTGGAAAAGAAATGGTGAATAAACGGTAACGATTCCATCCGGTATTCTCTTCACACCAAGTTGAACAAGCTTCAAGCTGACCGACATTATTAAATTACCACCTGCTGAGTCGCCGACCATACATATTTTCTCACCTGTCCAACCTATAAAACAGCTCTAGGGTAAGTTAGAGAATTCGTAAGTGCAAAAATTCGTAAGTATTAGACACAAACCGAGTTGTGCTGCATTATTGATGATATATGCATATGCATATAATACTTCTTCAGTGGGACGAGGAAATGGATTTTCTGGTGCCAGTGAATATTCAACAGATACGATAGAACAATTGAGTAATTTAGCCCACACTCGCAAATAAGTCTGGAAGTGATGCAAACAGAAATTACTTTAACAAGAAAACATTTCAGAATCTCTAAAATAACGAAGCTCATTACTTCATGAGATTTGGAGGTAGTTGCTACGTAACCACCACCGTGACAATGAAGTAATAAATACGGCGATGGTGGAAGTTGATTATGTGACCCAACAGGACTCTGCAAATGAAACAATATAAGTTAGCAGTTATAATTTGGTTTTTTTTTTTTTCCAGTTTTCTCAAAGCCTCACTTCCAAAAATTTAACTTTTAAGAAACTTACAAGCACTTGTCGATGATTGTATGATAAAACACGAATTTTGACTGGTCGAGGACCAGTGTAAGAAGATGGTTCTGGAATTTTCACAGTACCACCATTCGTAGTCGCCATTGTTATCGATCCTACCCAACCGATTTCACGCAACTCGTTTATTGCCATATTCGGACAAAATATACGTGGGACCTGCTGAAAATAATCTCATTTAAAATAAAAAGAAATGCGAAATGATTATCAGAAGGAAAACAATCGAAGAAATTGTTTTCTTCTGTGAAATAAAAGGAAAACTTACACTACCAAATTCTGATAAATTCCAGAAACCTCTACAAAATTCAATGTCAGCTTCACGAGTTATCTGAAAGAAAATCCACGACCACGTACTGAATAAATAAGACTTGGAAAACGAAAAATGAAAACAAAAAAGCAAATAACTATGAATATCAGTACTAAAACCTTAACGATTCGCTTAGCTCTTTGTTCCGGACTTAAGATTAACCGAGGTGAATTTAGAAAAGATCCCAAAGTACTGTGTCCTTTTTCCCATGACAAACTGTAGATAGCAAGTATTATACCAATAAAGCGAAATATACGTCCGATTGAAGGCGGAAACTGTAAACAGAAATTTTACAGAAAGATAAAAAATAAATATTTAAGAAATATGCAGAACTTCGATTTCAATTCAAAAATCCAACTGGAAGGAGATAATTGCAAAAACTCACCTGGAAGCCCAACGGTCTTCCATAAAAGCATGATGGATCAAGCACTTCTATGCCACCTAGCATTGCTTGATACTTGGTATAGTCTCCACTAAGATCAGGAAACAAACAGTCATCAGGGGCGCACACAGCTGCATCAATGACCTGTAGATCGAATGATTTAGGTAAGGTTTAAAAAACCTATATCAGTATATCAGAGAATCAACATTCAACATCAAAATCACAAATAATAAATGAACAGACTACTGACGATACAGATATACACAATAATTTTGAAAAGAAAACAAACCATTCGTAGGGCTGAAACGAGAAAATTCACAACAGCACAGTAACTTTCAACTTCTTTACAATAATATGATGCACGAAACATCATCGTCTGCCGGTGTTCGATACAGGAACGCAAAACGGAGATAAGATGTAGCACAATCGTATCACATACACAAACTAGAGACCTATAAAGTTCATGGTTTTTTATAACATAGAAATTTGGGTAAAACACATGCATAGAGAAGCAAATGTCTCATACTGGCAAAAAACACACCGAAATCCATTTCCTGGGGTAAGCTTGTCGTAGTCATATCTAGGAGCCATGTCCTGCAGCTTTTTTACAACGTCTGCAAATTATGAAAGCTCGAGATTAGGTAGATAAAATGATGAGAAAAAGCTTATGTAAGAATACTATCCATTGAAAAACTACCTCCCAAAGGTAAGGCGAGAGATGAAATTGTGTGACAATTTTTCTCTAATCGGTTAGAATACGTTGTCCAACTTGTGGTATTTTTGAAAAACCTTCCGTTATCATCGGCTAACTGAAATAAATTTCTATATGGAAGAAAGGCCTACATGACTTGAAACAAAGTATCAACAAGCAAACAATTTACGACAAGTAACATATCAAGTTTTTTTGATATACTTTGTGAAATTTTCGATGGCTCATTTCTCCCTCAAATCTTAGGAAAAGGAGAATTTTATTTTGATGAAACATTTATGCTTATATTACTGCTATACTGAGCACTATTATTTGCTTTTTTTACCTCAGCTAACAGTGCGAATACGGCTGATCGCTGAACGGAGAGCTTGCCAGTTAAAGGAGCTTTATAACTCGTTCCTGCACCATCGAAATGGCTATCAACCACACTATTTTTTAGGATATTCATCATTTGCAGCCCATCATGCCTAAACGAACAACTTAATATAAAATTATCTTGTTATTAACAAACGCAGTAAGAACGATGTTTGCATGAAATGAATTCTACTTCAAAGTCAAATTTCTTCTCTCCTCCTACTTTCGATCTCTTCAATGTGTTATTTATCTTTCAGTTTTATTTTAATTTTTCATTTAGTCCCAAAAGCCCAACTGATGAGGATAATAAACGAATTTTCGGATGATCATTTGGTCTTTACAGTACAGAGTATACTAATTATGATGAACTGTTAAATTAGCTGCTTTCAATCAAAATGTTTGATCAAACCGCGCAAAAGATGTACCACGATGGGAAATCGACGTAAGCTTAACTATATGTAAAGCATCGTCTTGAAATGCCACGGAGAGATCAAAAGTATTGAATTTTTGGCTTTAGCCTGAACATGTGACCTCTAATTAACAGGTAAGCTGTGAAGTTAAAACTTCTCATCTCACAGTAAAATGTAAAATCTTACAAATCTCGGAGTTCCAAATCATCTTTGCCTTTACACTCATACTCAAACGATTTTTCTTCCAACTTTACACAAGGTGGAGAACTACGTGAGGAGCTAGCATGAATATTTTACTTCGAGCATCATTTCTAAATGAAGATGGAAATATACTTAAGATTCTAAATAAGATTTTCTGTGTCAGCGTACAACTCATTTAATTCTGGTACATTAAAATTCCCGCAAAGCATGGCAACTTTCTCTTCCTTTCCGAGAAAATTCCCTGGCCCACTTGCGTAGACACGGCCAACCGCAAAACACGTACGGTGAATTGATGTGGTGGTTGAGAAGAATGCGGCAATAGTTTTATCGATCAACGTTGTAATCGCGGCAGTTAAACGTGGAACTTATTGCTTTCGATCAAACTTTCTCAATATATATTTTGGTCAGGAAATACAAGACTTGAAAACATATCGAAGTTCTGATATGTGCCTAGTTCGGAATGTTTCCAAATTCTCCTGTTTAAAAATTCAACATTTTGTGAAAGATTTTCATATTACAGGGAGAAAAAATGATATATTAATGATGGTGTATAATGTATAATAAGGATATTTTGACATCAATTTGAGGAAATTACTTATCTGTTTATGTATTTGTAGCCAAGTTTAGAGTGGAACAGAAAAAATGAGACCGTTTTGTGGAAAGAAGGAGGAAGTGGAAGACGAATCAAATTTCATACACTTCATGCCTTTTCATTGGAAACCCTTTTCTTCAAGAAAACATATGTAATGTAGAACATAATGCAGTTGTAGTTATTTGATTTTTAGTTCGGAAATCGTAAAAAAGTTTATCGTGCTATAAGAAACAAGAATAATAGAGCATTTCTGATGGTGCTTTGTACTTGCTTCATGGCACGTATGTATACATATATTTTTTTATGCATAATTTGTGTTTTTCAGTGTACATTAAATTGTAAACAGAAACGAAGACTAATCAGTTGTTGAAGTTAGGGATTATAATCAGTATTCGCATTTACTTGTCAAGTTATTGAACAAGCTTTTTGCAAATTGGTAAGTGTTTAGATCCATTTTTATTTCAGGATTTTGTCGGCATTTGTAAATTCTTCATAACGATATCCTCTTATATTTTAAATGTTGATTTTAATTTTCCATATTTTTTAGTCGGGATTATAATGCCTCTAAAATTTGAAATTAAATGTTTTCAAGTGTATGGCTTCTTTTTGTAGGGTGCGACAGTATGGTCGTTTGGGGCTTATCGAACATCACGGATGCTTTACAAAAGCGTTTGTGCCGCTTTCTTATACATAGATATTTGAGCGATTTTTTGAAGTCAAGCATCAATTTGGAACAATTATCAGCTACTCTTTATGGTGGTATTGCATCTGTTAGCGATGTTGACATGGATGTACAGGTATCAGTTTCCACATTTTGTAGTAATGATGCTAGTTGCCGAAGAAAAATTGAACAGGTACTTTCACATGACAATTTTCAGTGAGAAGGCTAGTTTAAGTTTTTTTCAAGTATGAATTTTAAGTTTTTACTCAACAATAATGTACTTCACCCGATCGATGTTTAAATGAAAAGAATAACTCAGCTAGAAATTTTTTTCTTTAGAGATTGAATGAAGTGTTTGAATCGATGAAAATACCATTTACGGTGGTTGAGGGGTATATTGGCGAAGTCAGTATCACAGTTCCATGGCAGTATATTCTCGTAAAATCTGTTGATTTGGAAGTGAAACGATTGCAACTTACACTTCAGCTTCAGCATTGCGCAGATGACCCACCAGGAGATATAGGTCAAGAACCACAACTTTGATCTTTCATATCTTCCACAAGTTCAAAGTGTATTATTGATTTTTTACTAACTGTAGGATAATTATTTACGTCTTCAGTGGCTTCAATGTTTGGAAGTGTTATGGGATCATTAGCAACATCTATGGAATTAGCACAAAGTTTTCTAAATCAAGAGGAAACTACCAATGAAGCGGATAAAGGCATTGAACAATTTGCTGAGGTATCAGTTTTTTCATGTTAGCCTTACAGACTCAATTCCTCATTTCATTACTAACAGACGTATAAAATTTAGGTTATTGATGCTGTTATCTCACGCTTTCGATTAATTTTCAACGATGTTATTATTCGCCTGGAAGGTATTTCCGATCCGGAATCTGGGTTATACACTGCATTGGAATTGAGAATTGATTGGTCTGGTACTATCTGACATCATTTTCAGTTAACGAAATGAACTTTGTGGTTTTAGCTTTGCGATTGCGAATGATTTTAGCATTTGAAAATTTCTTCAACCTTCCTTTTGTTGATAAGAATTCATTTTCCAAAGATAATTTTTTTTTAATCAAATTTGCATGAAAAACAAACCATTGTATCATGATATTTCATATAGGATTGAACTAATCGACGAACAGTTAGAATCAGAAGCTTTCAATGCTGAAACGGTAACTTCACAACCTCGTTCGTTATCAGCTGTTCCAGATTTCAATAAACTTTTCCATGTAAAAGGCATACGCCTCTATACCGATATTTTCACCAAGTAAGTTTTATGTGAATGTATATTTTTTAGTGCAAAATATGTAAGATGACTGAGAAATCTATTTACATATGCCATGAGTGATATATTACTGCAAGACATTATCATTTTTTTATTTAGACCAGGGATGAGGAATCTTCCGGAAGAAAATATTTCTGCCTCAACGCAGGTCATAACAAGTATGTATCTACGACGTGAGAAACAGAAAACAATGAAAGTTGGTAGATCTACACACTGTTTAATTGGCTTTGCTTTTGCTAACTTCGTTTATGAATATTTTGCTAAAAAGTTTAGTTTTTAGTAATAAATCTTTATTTTAACCCTCAGAATTTGCAAATTACTTTTAATTCTAGAAATTGTCTGCTTCTTCGGATTCATCAGATGAACACTCTGAAAAAAACGGCGGTGTGCCATGTTCCATACAGATGTCTACAGCTTCAACGATTTATGAATCATGTTATTCACGCAACAGCTGTATGGAAGATGAATTTCCTTCTGCCACTTCCATCAGCACTACGTATGTCTTGCTCATTCCTTCTGTATTTTGATTATTTTGTTTTAAATATAAGAATATATTGAAGCTGCAGGTTAGAGTCGAATCCAATTCTGTTTGCATCGTTTAGTGGTAGTGTTGAAACAGTCATTGTTCGAGTGCGTAACAACGAGATCTCATCGCAGTATACTTTGTCTTCTGAAAAGGTTGATTTTATTTTCTTTGTTGATATTTTAAACTTAATTCATTTTTAAATTAAATTTGAAATTTTGAATTCTTGAATTCGTTGTTGGTTTTATCAGCTTATTTTTATTTTTTTTAGGAAATTAGCCTTAATTTTGATGGTTTGTGTATGTTTTTGACGCCTTCGCAACTAAACATTTTAAAAACATTCTTTGCTGCGATTACAAAACCTCCTTCAAACTCGGGTTTGTTTAAACAACTTGTACCAGCCTTGTATTTTCATTTGTTTAATGACTTTTTATTTTCGAAAGCTTATTGTGTCTCGTTTTAGATGGTGCACAATGCAGTTTAGGAAAACCAATGTGTATGCAAGATTATCAGCAGGTTGAAGCCGAACTGCAAACAAGAATTGTACCATCGAACCAAATCGGTACCGACTTTCAGCATGGTAAGCTTCATTTCTAGTAATCTTTCTTAGAGATTAATTTTAATTTGGTTCCTTCTTTTTGTAGAACTGTGATTTTAAGGGCGATAATGGGTCTTATTCTTCATGCACTTTTTTTATACGGTGTAATAGGAAGATTCAGTAGTGTGCGAACCACTAAATTTTTTTTTGGTGGAGTCAGAAATCATTATGTTATTCAGGCAATTGGGGTGGTTCAATGATGTTTTACGATGCACAGAGAAAACCTTCAGTAGCATCGATTGAAGAGCAAATGGCTAATGTTTCGTTGAATCTCAGTGATGTAAGAGATGGTCGAAGTAGCAAATTTTCGAAGGAGATTTCAAGAAGTGACTGTTCGCAGAGTTGGTTTTTATCTCGAAAATGCCATACAAGATTAGCAAAGAAAGGATGCTTGATGAAATATGTCTACGAACCAGTATTAATTTCAAAAATCGTTATATAATATTTCATATTGCAGAAATTTTGAAAGATTCGGATACTGTATTTGACATGATCAGTGTTAAGGCAAGCATTTGCAATGTTATCGTTGTTCTCACTCATAAAGATTATCTTGGACAAGATGAAGTTCGAAATAGGTTTGCTATAATTTTCGGGTTCTTCATGACAACGAGAAATTTTGTTATAGTGAATGCTTTTAATTAGTTACCCATTCATTTCAGAGGAGCCGAAAACATTGCTGATATGATCAGTTCATATAAGGAGCTGGCAGAAAGATTCTTCAAGATGGCATCTTCTTTGCGGTTCGGAGTCCAATTGAATGAATTAAGTCGGAATACGAAACATCTGTATGGAGACGACCATTTGCAGTAAATTTTTAATTCTTCTGTCATGTATTTTTTTATTTTTGTTTCAATTCCATTCCTCTTTAGATTCATTGGTGAAGGAGTCGCTTTTAGTTACAATCAAGTGAGAAGTCGGGAAAACTATTCCTTTTCAATGAGTTTAGAATCGCTGGATGTGGAATTATCAGAAGTTCTGTCACCGGCATCATCTAGCACGGTATTATTTTCTCCGTAATTATGTCGGTACTATTTGCGAGGTAATACTTGCAGATGCAATAAATTTTTTTTTAAATTCATTTTTAAGAACGTCGAAGAAAATATCAAGCTGTTTTCATTTCGTGATTATGCATCAACAGCTGAAAAAAGCCGCCGATTAATGATTATTGTAGAAAATGTCAAAAATTCACAGGTTTGCATTATGAAGGGATATTGATCTTTTACTATTTAGTTAAATTGCTTTGTCAAAAACTATATATAAAATGCAGATATGTTTTTTCTGGAAATTTGGGGTTTCAAATGGTCGTTTGTCATATAACAGTTTCAGCATCATGATGTGACGGTAAACCTGGCAACTTGTGAAAGTGAATTGGACATTTCTATAATTGATCGGATATCTTCCCTTTTGATAACGAAGCCTTTTCATACTTATCCATTTCCTTCAATTCACAACATTAACGATGTATCACGAGGCTTGAAGTAAATTTTGCATGCTAATGTTATGTATCGGATTTTACTGAAAAGTAATTTGCTTCAGTCTTACTGCGGCTGATGATTTTTTAGAACAGATTTGCTCTTTACCGCTATGCAAGACGCGAACATTACACCATTATCACTAGCACTTATTATTGGCTGTCCAGAATGGGATTTAAATTTGAGGTTTGGTCTTTTTCATTTAGTCATGCACATAGAAAGTTTTTTCAAAGTTTCGATTTATTTTTAATGTTAATGTTGTTTGATTCTTAGGATACCAGTAGTAGATTTGCGACGTTCTGGATCTCCAATTCGAACACCTCACTGGAAAAGAAATTTACACAAGGAGTCAATAAGGTTGACTTTAACGGATGTTAGATTAGAGGTGCCAAAATTTGATGTGTCTCGTTTAAGACAATATGGAACAGTTATTATTTCGGCTTCTGCTGTAAACGGTATTTTTATGCTTTTCATAGGAATAATTTTTGGCTTTTCAGAGATAGAAGGTTGTGTTAGAGATTGCTGACATTGAGATCATCTGAAAACATGATTCTATCAACAATTTTTATATTCAAGATCTTTATAAAACTGATGCAAACTAATACAAAGGCCATGAAATATATAGTTTCTTTTCATTATTAGCATTGAATGATGTTTACGATTGGGCATTCTCTCCATTGCAAATTTTAGGATCCTTCAATCTGGTTGGAAAAACTGGCTCAACAAGTCTCGAATCTGTCATTTTTTTTGCTGGTTGTTCAGAAACTTGTGGCGGAGGTTGTGTCAGGTACATTGAAAGGATATTTTTTGTAAAGACAGTCTGTATCTCTGAATTGATTGATAACTTAATCATTCTTAATGGTGCTATTTGTTAATAATCATAATAAAGTGTAATACTTGTCATCATGAAACTAATTTTTAGCTTGAAGCTTAGCTACGATAATAGAAATAGTAGCTTAGAGTCGACTTCTACGCGCTGTAATGAAGCAGGTTACTCATGTGCCTCACAATATGGCGCTGAAAGCGAAGCAGATGTAAAAATGGAGGGACCATTCTCAAAATGTGTTATACGCAATGAGAACCGAATGGTTGATATTTACTCATCATCATCACTTTTTTTATCGTAATTATGGTGAATATTGATTTCACAATATTTAGATAATTATGGTTGGGAGCACAAAGGAGATGTTAGAATTTGGTGAAAATTGTCTATCAAATGCACGAGTGAATTGTGAATTAACTGTCCCAGTACTGCGAGTTCACTTACCTAGTCGTCACTATTACGAAGTTATTTATAATAGGTAAGTCTTTCTGTCATTGTAATGTGAAGTGTGACTAGTATAGAGGTACAAGACATTCTCTCTCTACGAGCTTCATATAAGCTGATAAGATCTATTAAAATCCTACGGAATAAATTATTGATTTTGATGGGTATTAATTATGTCAAATGACTTTTTTAAAGATAATTTAAGATGATTTGGAGTAAAATTAATTATATCAGTGACATAATTATTTTTTGTCCAATGTTGGGATTGTTTGTACTCGTGTTCAAGCGTGTTGTTTTTTGGTGATTGATTAAATTTCTTTTATAATTGTACTAAAATTCCAATACTTTTTGAATTGTTTCATAAATTCTAATATATGAAGATTGGTGAATGACTTGTCAATGTGGCAACCATCTTCCCCTATCTTCAATAGTTCTGATCGGCACAGAGATATGGAAGTGTTGGATGATGGACTCTTCGAACTCTGTAAATCTTCAAAAAGGAAAAGTAATTTCTCTTGGATATTTACTTATAATCTTTCCATAAGTTCTTTTTTGCTTGCTTGGATTAAAATTTCATTAACATTAAATTTCGTTTTCTGAATGAATCGAGTAATATTTCATGTTTTAGTTTTAGTTTTAGTTAATGTTTTGGTTTCAAATTTTTTGAAATTACAGATTCCACACACAGTGAGTGTAATATTTCCTGCTCTCATGGCTCGACTCCAACAGTAAATGCATTAGGCAACGAGAAATCTCATGATTTTTGTTTGCTGGCAAATGTAAATGATGGTCGAGTACTCATGGGAACTGAATTTGAAGTTTGTTTTTGGAATCTTTCGAAGATTCATTTTTGCTATATATCTCTCCTACCTTCCTTTCTTAATTTTTCTGGCTTTCAGGATGGAGTTATAAAGAAAATGGGTCAAGTTGGTGCGATTCTGCATAAAACGCAAATAATGACAGTTAACGGTTTTCATGGCAACAAGGAGCTATCTTATTTCTATTCAACTTCCAAAATTGCCAATTTTTTTCATAGAAGTAAGCGCTCGTTAACCACAAAATCTTTTACTCAGTTTCCAACACTTCTTGATATATACGCACACTTAGTGCTAATATTATCTTTAGATCTTGATGGAGATGTAATCCCGTATGAACGGTGTGTTTTGAAAAAGGATTTCGCCCAACATTTCAAAGAAGGAATTCAAGTAGAACAGATAGTAGATGAAGAAATTTGTTTTCTGGAGGAGGAAGAGGATAATTTCGCCATCGCAATTAGAATTAACTTTCATTTTTCCGAAAATCTTAAGGTTTTTATTTATTGTTTGTTAAATCTCCATACCATCAGAGTTTTTTTGATTAATTTGGGCAAAGATTATCCCCAATGTGATTCATCATTCTTTTTTTGAAATCAAAAAGTTGAACACATTGTTTCCTGCATGGTTTCGGAATTTTTTTTTCAGAAATAGCTATATCATTGATTTTTCGTTTTTTAGCTATGTTTTTTATTGTTAATTCATAGTAGTGTTTTTTGATGCCAGAATTGACCAACCGAAAATACTGCAGAATATGCTGGTTGGAGTTGGTATTCGTAATACGATGTTGCATTTAAAACCTTATGCAAATGCTGAGCAGTTTTGGATTAATCAATTGATTAATTTCTTCGATATCGTCGATTATGGTATTCCTGGCTACGAAATCCCACGAACAACAACAGAACTACACATACATTTCTCATCGTCCATGTTGGCCTACGAACATTATTTTGAGAATCCATCACCTCCTTTATCATTACGGTTAGTTGGATATGTATAATCAAATGACTTGCTGATTCCTTAAAATCACATGTGTATTTTTAAGGATAAGTCATTTGATACTACATACACTATTCGGAGTTCAGATTGCTTTTTTTTCCCTGAAATCCCGGACTTTTCAGAGTAATGCTTGGTTCCTGCGATATTAGTAGTCGGATCATGCAGGACCTAGAAATATACAAATTTGAATGCATATTTGAGCAGCTTAAGCTGTTCGCTTCATTCAGTCCGGATGCCCAAATCACCAGGAATCAAAATGAAACCAAAAAATCTGCAAAATTTGAGCATAAATTCATACATATGTTGTCTGTGGGCATGTTGCAACTAGAGGTATGTATTGCATTGAGTTATTTAACGTATAACTTATCAAAAAACTTTGGATGCTCTCTTTTTATTTATTGTTAGAAAATCTTATGTCATTATGTTTTTTTGATGTGTTTTTTGATGTGCGGTAAGTAGTTGCAGCGTCATATGGTTATAGACTGCTTTGAATATACTACTATTTATGTTGTCCATTCCAATAAAATATCAGCATTTGGAATTATAATTTTCAGGTGATGGCAGCGAAAAATTCCGATACTGCTGATGGCAGGCCAAACAAGTGTTTTCCATTTCTGGAAGTTAGATGTAAAAATGATTTGTTGAAGGTAATTCAAATTTTTCAAGTCGAACAGTTCTTTTAAAAGTTTTAACTTTTTATTTTGAATAGCGGCATTAACATTCAAAATAATTATAAAAATTGCAGCTGTGGGCATGTTCGGATTCCCTGTGTTTAGTGATTAATGTAGTTGCTGAGTTATTAGATGCTCAAACTTCCAAAGTGGCTCCACCTAAGCAAACGCCAATCAATAAAACAGTCGGAAATTCAAGAAAGCAATCCACTGAACAACAAATAGCTACTATTGAAGTAAGTTCTGTCAGTAAGTGTGCTCTACAATATATATTCCATGACATTTTAAATAAGTATTTCAAATCTTATAGGAGAAGTATGAAGAAAAGCTTTGTTCTTATTGATGATTCATTTTCTATGGGGTGAAATTCTCTATTATTGTTTCTTTTGAAAACTAGAACAAAATCATTATTAGGATCTACTTAAAGAAATATGTCATATCCATTTTTCATTGTTAGTTTTCCACTGCTGCTTTGGTTTCACTTATCAAATCTACAGTTTTGTTTTTAAAGTAATTTAATATGTTTTGTGTATTTACCGCACTAGTGTTCCAACCAGAGCAGTGGGTGAAACCGGGATAGTGAAGTCAAAATCCCAGCTGTTCCGGTTTTATCTCTTCGCTATGATGAGTAAATTAAAATTGGGATCACACGATTATTCATTTTTATCTGTACTATTTGGAGTTTTGAAATTTAGAAAATGGTACGATCAGCGGTATCACAATCTAGACATGAGATTTTTGAGTACTCGACGGATTCACCTGAGAATTTGTCAGACAGTTCTCAAACATTATCGAATGCGATGATAGGTAAGTTTTGTGTAACCTTAGTCATTTTTTAAATTATTTTTAAAGTATGACTAATATATGTTGTCTTCCTACCAGATTCATCTTTCAATAAGCAATTGATGCTGCAGATTTAATTGATATGACAAAGGAAAGTGGACCTAAAGGTTCATCTGGAGCATTCGGAAGTGATGAAGGCTTTTGTCTACTTGACGAAATCCCGGGTAGCGGAATCACGGTATATATTCTTTGTGAATTCCTGACTTCCTCTAAAATATACTATATACTTTTCATATTTATTTTTAGAGTTAGGTTAGGATTTCTTCTTCATGGTAATGTAAGATTTTAGACTGGTAATGGTAAACCATGGGCACGGTTTCTGTTCTCTGACGATGCAGCTCCTGTTATATACGATGATTATTTGACAAAAATCGACGGTTGGTCGAACAGATCGATTCTTTTTGCTATGAACAAAATTCCCACTCCGTTTGTCAAATATTCTATTGATGATGTGTCGCTGGAACTTCATTTGTACGGTGGTGCTGACTTCAGTAAGTTATCGCTTAACATTTTGTAAATTTCAAATCTATGCGGATTTTACTAATTGCGCAGTTGTTTTTGAATACTTCAGGCACTTCGAAACCGCCTTCCAAACCTTATTGTATATCAAATGGAGGAAAGTTACGCCGTGACAACTCTCCTGTTGGTGGTTATTATAGAGATTATTCTGCTCATGTAGATTTGCGTTTTTCTAAAGCAAGTTTTACTGATCGATTCGTATTGTTATTTTAAATGTTTTTTTTATAGACTTATATCCTAGTATTCTCTTTATCTATAAAATTCTATCTCTTGAATGATTACAACTGATTACATTAGGTAAAATTCATGTTCGAATTGTACGATAAAGGGGCACCCGCTTTGTCAACAAGACTCTTCAGTATTGGCTCAATCGAAATTTTGGATAAAATGGTGTCTTCAAAAATTAATAAGCTGCTCTATCCGGTAAGCTGCAAAAATAACCCATTTTTCAAAGGGGATTACTATGCGAGGGATCATGCTACATTTTTTGTTGGTTTTCCTCAAACTGATTAGTTATTCTGTATAATTGCATCCAATTATTTATTTGCAGCATGTGTGGGATCGCACGTTCCCGCGTCACTCTCACTCGCCGATGTTTTCAGTTCGCTTATATGAAACTCCTCAACATGAAGGTAAAATGAAGGTTTCCTTGTTGCCTTTGCGTATCAACGCCGACCAGGATACTCTGGAGTTTCTCGAAGATTATATAAATGATCTCTCAAGTAGTGTTGCTGTCTTGCAAGCAGGTTTGGTCCTTCCTGAATTTTAATAAGTTGGTAGTTTTTAGAATGATCGTTTATAAAAATCATTTAGAGTAACTTTTTTAATTTAGAAAATAATGCAGCATCGAAAATGCCAGAGAAGCCTTGGTTAGAAGTGCATCTGGATGAAAATTCCGATAGCGTGCGGTACGCTGGAGATGCATATTCAGATGCAGTGACAAACTGTATGGAAGTGACTATGCAAACTGATTCATTTCTGAATGAATGTATTGGACGCCAGATGGAGACTTACAACGACGAACAACGACGAGACTCACTATTGACATGTGATCTACTTAATTTGCATATTCGTCAGTATCTTATATTAATCGGACTGAGAATTAGTGCTTCGAATATATTGAATGGTCCAGATGTAATTAGATGAAGTTCTAAGAGACGTTTCAGGTGATGATTTTCGTCTGGATGAAGGTAACAACGATAACTTTATAGTCACTGAACGGCCAGATTCAGCGAGTAATTTGTTTGATGAAAGTGGTAATTTGAATTGAATAAATTATTTTTGCTCAATAATTTTTTTAGGGATTAAGCTTGAAAATTTTATTCTGCTGGGATTTTAGGGCCAATAAGTGATGATATTACAAATTTAATGGATGATACGAATTTTCCTCTTCCGTCGTCATCGAATGTCTTCATTCAGTCCTTTAGTACAGAAAAGACTGATAGCCACATTCATGCTGTTTTACCAACCGTTTGTGAAGAAGCAAACAGTGTAAAATCAAAGCTTGGTGTTATGAAAGAAGAAAAGAACAATGAAGAATCTATTTCTGTACCGGTATTTGTTATCATAAAACTTTGTTTTCATTGTCATGTGTGACTGTCATGCTATTTTTTAGAACAAACGAAAATCCTTGTTCAGGCTTAGACGAAGTATGGTTTTTTAAGCTTGCATAACTGCTCCTATGTGACATTTACACTTTTATTTTTAGAGATATCAAGACTTCATATCAATTTATTCCGTCTCTACAATTAGAGTCTACTTCTACATATAAGGTGAACAGTCCGTTATCCTTCTTAAATCACTGTATTCTTTCAGACCGGTTATCAAAGCATCGAAAATACTTTGGAAATTGACTCCTGTGAAACAGAATCGATTGTTAAAGGAAAGATCTACTTTAAGTAATAACCATTCTATGTAAAGTATTTCCAAAATAACGGTTTAACAGGCTATTCGTTCTATATTTCCACGTCATATTTTGTTGACACTAACTACGTACTCTATATTTGTTATAGGGAATTTATTTTTTCGCCATCTGCAACTATTCGTTTGGATTTGAATGGAAAACGAATGCGTCCAGATCAGGGTTGGATTTTGGGGCTTTTGGTAGGGCTGAGCGATTTCAAATGCACTGAAATACGTTTAAAGGAACTTAATTGTACTCGAGGACTTCTTGGCTATGATCGATGTATCAAAGTAAATTATACTAATGCTTTTCAATGCACAGTTAAATATCTTAATAATTTTAAATTATAATTATTCTAAAAGTAACAGTCGTTTGTTTAGTTGTTCTCTTTGTGTCGTCCGTATTTTTTTTAAATTTTAGTTTGCTATTAATGCCTGGCTTAACGATATTAACAACAAACAATTAGTGCAGTTTATTACGTCATATGGACCTATCAAGTCGCTGGTTGAAATTGGTGAGAGAATTTTAAACGTCATATTTTTCATGAAAACATTAAAACCAGAGTTTACCAAATTTCAGAGCCTTGTTTCTTAATTTTTATTTGTTGATTAAATGATTCTTTTCAATGCTATAAATTCACAGATTATTAAATGCCTTAGTTGTAGTTTCCGGTAGCTTCAGGCTTTGGGATTCGAGATCTATTTTTGATGCCAGTAAACGAGTATTGCAGAGAAGAAGGTCATATTGTAAAAGGATTACAAAGAGGGGCAGAAAGTTTTGGTATATCAACCGCAACGGCTGCGGTAGATATGCTTCAGAGAATGGTGGGAGTTGTACAGGTAGAGATTTATTCATATTTTTGTTTGTTCTTCAAAAAAAAACGAAATTTGACGAAATGTTGCAGAGCGTAGCGGAACTGGCATTTGATATTGTTTCACCCGAATATCCTATATATCGACATCGAAGAAATATGATAGATTATACTGTGCTTCGACCACCAAATGATATCAGAGAAGGCTTTAATATGGCCTTGGAAGCGATTGGGCGGGTAAGGAAATAAACAATAAAAATAATATTTTAAAGATATTTCTAGTACTTAATTACCTTCCTGAACACCATGAATAATTTTAGGAAATAAGTGATACGGCATTAGATTTCCAATTAGCTGCACTGGAAGATCAGGCAAGCGGTTATTCGACTGTACGCGGTTTCCTTCGACAAGCTCCAACCACAGTATTACGGCCTATAATTGCCGTTAGTAAAGCTACAGCTAACATTCTTGGTGGAGTGAGGAATCAAATGAAACCAGACAGTCACAGGTAGATTCCTAAATAAAAACAGTGGTATTGAGAACGAATAAGAGAAGCTTGTTTTGATTTGTAAAAATTCCTGAGGATTTCTGAGACCTGAACTTTTGTAGGGAAGAGATGGAGAAATGGAAATAAAACGAGTCAGTGGATTATTGATTCTTCCTCACTGATCACCGATGTCGGAAAAATCGAAATCACTTATAAAATGTTAAATTCGTAGATTACATTGTAAATTATATTGTAGAAAATTAGTAACTGTAAAATTTTCAAAATTGTAGATGTTCATAGAATTGTGATCATGTTCATAGAATTTCTAATTTAGTCAAGAAAACGATTTATATGACATTACTGTTTTTTGTTTCGAATCTCAGCTAGAAGTTTCACAACCAGGAGTTCAAGTAATAATCCCTAGTCTAAAAATTAATTTGCCTTCTATTTATTGCTCAAATTGTTCGCTATATCAATTACTCAATAAGTACCACCCAACCAAAACAGCATATAAAATAATTTACTTCTCAAGATGATCAATTATTGTCAAGTAAGGAAATAAATTCCTACCAGTTGCTTCTATCCATTACCAACTCTCCAACATCAAAGAGAACTCTTCAATTATCAACAAATTCATCAATTGACAAGGAATTGATACTATATATAATATCTCAACTAAAGGAATACTATTTACAAATATTTTGTTTGTAAAGCGAGAAATTACTCAATCCAACAACAACTGTTAAGTTGACTCAATTAATGTGAACAGTACCTGATTTTCTGCCACAAGTAAATTTTTTACACATTTGCTTGCAAGTGCTTCTTCCTCCAAGGGATCTTTTTTTTAATGCAGTGGATCAATAATATTCACAGTAAGAATAGTTCCTTTGATTATGAACTGTAGAAGGAACTTCCCAAAGTTTAAATTTCATTGCTCCGTGCTACTTAAAATATAAACGGGAAACTCCTGCTGTTACTGCCACTTCTAGCAGACTTTTATGTTGATTTACAAATTTTGCACGTGTTTTATTCATACAGATTTTGTGAGCTCACAATGACGGCAAGGCAAGTCGCTTGTTTAACACATCCACTTATTAGTGATGTAAATTAATGTGGGCATGACATACCGTTTTAACTATGAATAAGTAAAATATTATTACTAAGGTACTGATTATAGGATTCACTTAATTGAGAATGGAAAGGTACATATAAACGAGATCAAAGAGAAGAAACTTCGAAGCCTAGTGGTTGCATCTGGATTTTGTGTGGAAAAGCTGCGCAGGTGTCTGTGGACTGCTATGAATCATAAAATCCATCGCAAAAATCGATCATTTCATCATTAGAACAATAAAGATCAAATATTAGTGTCGGGTGCACTCCATAACCGTGGAGTACAACGTGACGGATGATGAGCAGTATCAAGTTGTGAATTGCGCACCTACTAATTGAATAGAACCGCATATGCAAATTCTACACGCGAAGCACTCTTGATAAAAAGTGTATATGAAGAATTCTTCATGGCGATATCTTATATTGAATTAACACACTAATTCCGGTAGTCATATACTGTTAGGAAGGTATCCATTTATATCCCACTTCTCATAGTGGGAAACATGTGCAGTGTGTCCTCTTTCTGGTAGCCACTTTACCATTAGTCGTAAGATTCATAAACTTTTTAATCAGAATCGATAGTTGTTGATACGTACGAGTAAGTTAACATCAACAAATAACCAATGACCACGAGTGTGCAAGTGGGATAAGTCGGAGTTAATTACCCAAATTGCGCTGAGGAAAAATAAACCACCCAAGCAGATTGTGAGCCAACCCGACTGGTTTATATGAAGATCATATTTCTTCAGGAACAAAAGAAGATGAAGGGGATACTAAACGGAAGTTACGAAAAATAAGTCCAAGTTTCAAGGTAGTAGGCCATGAAAAATAATTGAAATATGTCGCCTACAAAGATCCTGGTTCGGACCTGTGCCAAAATACTCACAAAGCTTCCTTTTTCGGCTGAAGATCTTAAAATCTGCCACCATCCGGGTTCTAAATCCAGGATCGAGGTCGGTTAAGATGAAATGCCAGTTAAGTACTGATAAAAATATGACATGGGAATGAGAATAGAAAGACAAAAAATAAGGGAGAACAATTATTAATTAGTAGTCATCCATACCAATAAATTAACTTCAGCAAATAAATATACAGCGGACACAGCGCATATCCTAGAAGTCGCCGAATCTTGAACTCTGTTAGTTGAAAAATTCGTGACCAAAAGCACTTCCTGTTGTCGAAATTCAGCAACTGTCTTAGAATTCATATAATTCAGTAACAAACAAAGGAGTAGGTAGGATAACAAAACTGTTTCGGGAAAATAAGCGAAAAGTACACAAATCGAGAAAAAACTCGAGAGAATCAGTGAATACACAGGTTTTAGATAGTTTTTAAGCAGAAGTACAACACTTAATAATGAAGAAATCTTCACAAGAAATATTAAACGATGGAGGCCTTACAGCATCACTGATAATGATTTAGTTGCAACCCACCGATAAAAGCATCTCTGAAGACGAAAAATGTTCAGAATCTCTCCATCTATTTGAATCTTATCGTTATACAGTCAAATTTATGCTATATTTGATAAGGAAATCTTCTTACGAAGTAAAGAAAAAGAGAGAAAAGATAATCTAAATTTTCATTCTTTAATTTCCCTTATAATCTTGCATGAAACAACGAAATTCAAATATGAAATCACCCAGTTTGCAATGAGAGCAGGATACAGAAAAGTATGTGCCAAAATATCATTCTATTTAAATCAATAACAAACGAATTTTTTATTAAAAGTCTTAAATTTTTACTCAACTTTTGTTTCATCCTCTTCCTCTGTTCGGAAGGGCTAAACATTTGATCTAGAACACTGGAAATCAAGTATCTCTCCAAAATCTATTTTACCGCAAAGAATATTAGGAAAGCAATTCGTAAGAAATATACAAAGTTTTTAAACAAAAAAAATGCACCGATCAGTCAAAAAAATCGCATTAGAAAATGAGCAAATAATTTTGTGCTCAATGTAAGGCCTCCAGATTTTGAGCGAACGTCAGAACCTAAATTAGCCTACACTTCAGGACTGATCGCCCAAGTTTCTGTAGTGCTATCAAAACTTCGAGTTCTCATCAGTGACAAATCAAACCCAAAATACAATTAACTGGGAGGTGATGGCGGGGGTACCGATGAATAATTTCCTGTTCCTGTTGCTATAATTGCTGGCGCTCCACTTCCTGCTGTTGTCGAACCACGAAAATCCGCACCACCACTATTAAATGTTGTCGTGCTACCCCGACAGTCACCAGCTATCACCAATTGTTCAAATGCATGTTCCAACAATTGGCGAGCAGAGAAATCCTATAAATATGTCGACTGATTTCACTTAACAAGACAAGTCAGGAAAAATGGCAGCAAGCATCAAGATACTACAGGAATGTATCGCACTGACTTGTGGTGGTATCTGTAGAGACAACGCCAAGCTTTGTGCATCGAATGTATGATCGAGCGCAATAAGAGCGCCGTGCACGCCACTATCCTTAAGTTGGGTTGCATATGCGCCAAGACCAATTTCCTCAACCCAACGTGCTACGCGATCATTACTCCATACCAGCACATCTACAATATCTCATCATGAAATTTCATCCAATTGTTTTGAAATTTCTGATTTCAATTAAAAATTCCGGAGTGCTATGTGCTCTCATTCGTCTAAACTAAATTCTTTGTTACTGCAGTATAAAAATTACTACGATGTATTATTATAATTACAGCCAGAGACTTTCAACTGATTCTTCAAAGTGACAGATATACGGCATACAATTACGCCACATCTACTTACCAATAACATTGCTATCCTACATTTAAATTATCATTTTAATAATAACATGAAACAATTAAAAGGATTAACCTCTACTGACATTCTCGCAAGCTTTTCGCCTTTCTGTTAATGCTTTCTTATCGTAATTCAACTTTTTCAAACAAATTATACCGTACTGCAAACTGGCACTGCAACGAAACATGAACAGGCAACTGTCTCCCATTAAAGCATGAAATTTCGCAAATAGAAATAAAAAAGAATTAGACATACCGATGAAAACTATCCAGCATTTTAAGATGCATCCTAAGGTCACGCTTAGAGAGATGTTCCAGCATTCGGGCATCCAATAAACATTCCATAAATGCTGGCCGATATTGCGCCAGTCCTGAGAGAAACAAAGATTATTTCAATTTAACTGAATTTCAATCCTAGCTACCTCACTATAGACTTAATCAAGTCTTCATCAATCAGAGATAACAAACCCATAATGAAACAATAATAAATTTACCTAATGAGGGTAACCAATCGTTACCGATCCATTCGTGATTCATTTCACCAAATGCCAGTGTTGCACGTGTTGTACGTGGTGCTGACGGTGACGTCAATGAAACCATTTCCTGTAATATTGAAAAAATAAAAAAAATTGTTGAAGTGTTGATGCATTACATAGTCAGTTTCAACTGGCACGTTAAAATAATTCATTGATTTTATTCACCCAGTAGTTTACCATTACCTGTATAGCTAATCGTAACTTCAGCCTATGCAATGAATTTGAGATGCCTATTTCACGCTGTATTTCTTGATCCGACAACGCACTCATGATTGCACCGCTTTTAACATTAGCACGACATGCTGCGACATACCTGAAATATACAAAAATCAAGAGAACTTTTTCATTATTTTTAAAAATTAAGAGTAAATTGATTTTCCAGAACAACAACACATAACGCACCAAGCAGGCATGCCAACCCATAATTCCAACCAGGCTACTACGGTTGGTCCATTCCACAGGGCAAAAGGAGTTCGTGCTTTCATTGCCTGCAATTCCAAAATATCAAAAATAATGGTAATTAATAATTTATGGTAATAACTGATAGTAATATTAACTGACAATTAATAATAATAATAATGACGATAAATTATAAACTAACAAATACCTCCTCTAATAATTCATATTTCTTTTTTTTCCTTCTATCGAAATCGGCAGCTGCAGCAGCACCGAGTACTACTCCACCATTCGCTGATTTACCTGTAGTTATTTTAATTAAACAAATATTTTAGAGCAAATTGAAGCGTCAAAATGTTAAACCTGCTGAAATATGAAAAAATTCCAAAAAATACTAGTTAGCTAATTATTCAATCATTCATTTCAAAGAATCAAAAAGTACTTAGACTGTTACCCGTTAACAGGGAAGACGATGTGGCTGCATTCGCAGTGACAGTGATGCCCTCTACTGATGACATTTCACTATCCGAATATCCACCTGCAAATAAATGAAATATAATAAATAAGCCAATGATGGAATAGATGATATGTAGTTAAGGAATTTTTAAGACATCAAGAATAGTTTCTTTTAAATTAAGCTTGAAAATGACAAATTATTACCTTGTTCATATTGTGCCAACTGACGCAAGTTACTACCGCAACTGCTACTTTTTGCTTTCTTATTAAATAACCGCCCGAAAGTTTTTACTGCTGTCGAAGAAGTTGAACGCTGCTTCTTTGCTCCTATAGTTTCAACTCCTTTGCTTAACATTACTATGACTAAAATTTGAAAAGACTCATATTAATAAACTTCATGCTAAAATACCTTTCGCGGTACTCGGTGCACTATAAACAGGCGAGTGATCGTGTAATGAAGAAGTAATGGATGATGTAGGCGAGAGCCGATCCATCAATATTCCTGGAGGAACTGGACCTATATTTGGATTATATTCATCATCGAGAAGAGAACCCTGTAAGGAGTTTGAAATCAAATTTTGGCTTGCGAGAGAGCGCTAAATCTCAATTTATGCTGTTATATAAATTGGGAATCATTAGAAACAAAAAATGGTGCATACTGTGTAGGAATGTTGCATTTGATCCGCTGGACCTTGATACCTTCTACTACGCATTCTATATTCAAAATTTGCCGCACCATTTGGCACATCATCCACTGCGCCAAACTGCAGATTCGTCGGAAACTAGAGCTTATTTGCGAAATGTAATTGCAAACTTAATAAGAAATTAATTTCACTACAAATCTCCACTATTTGATAAAATGCTTCACAAAAGAAACACATATGTATTATTTACTTGATGACTATATGAAGAATCCACCGGTCCACCACTGCTACCGCCATGGATATGCGACGTTGATGCGTTAGCGGGCAGCTACAACAGGAAAAGGCCAAAAATAAAACGAGGAAATGAATAAAAATATACAACACTTCGCATCAGGATAAGTTGTAAAGTCAAGGAAGAAGAAAGATGCGGCATACATATTAAAAAAAAACAAACAAAGAGAAGGCAAACAGATATGCAAGAGATACAGAAAAGAAGCATACAGTATTATATTTGGTAACCAAAAAATCGTGTTGAGGTGAGTTACGTGGTGTTGAATGCGTCGATAATGCATGCGTCGATAATGCTTGTGATTCTTCATTTGCTATAAATACATCAGATAAATCATAGTGAATTTCATCATTGTTTACGTAATTTTGTGACAACAAACGCAAATTACCTGCAGCAGCTGCAGCAGCCACCACTGTAGCACGATTTTCCAACTGTTCTGCAATGCGTTCGGCATGTGTTTTCTCCTGTTCGATTAATCGAATTTCTGAATTTATAGCATTCAATCTGCAATAATATCTTTATGACTTTGATATAGCACTTTCATACGCGTCTTCGACACTCGCAATAAAAAGTGTTATCATGTCATTGCGATCTCACCATAATCACAATCAATTACAAATGTCATACAATAGATGTGAAATATGTAACGAAAAACCTTTCTTGTAACATATTAGCAAGAGCATGCGGATCTGCAGCACTAGGCATTGTTGTAGTGTTTGGAACTGGTGGACAAGCAGTTGATCCACCACTACCACCGGTCATATCCATCATTGATGATGATGATGAAAAAGCCTAAAAAGACTTTTTGCATATTTATTTCGATTTTCAGTTTCTAACAATTGAATCCAAACAATAACGCTAAGAAACTCAATTTAGGCAAATAGTATTCATCAAATTGGAAAATAATTTCGAGCTGTCATTAGAAATTCAAGAATCATTTTCTTTCCGTATTATATCGACATTTACAATAAAGCTCAAGGATAATACACAAAAGATTGTGAAAATCTTTACGAAGTTCTTATTTTGGTTAAACTTATTACATGCTGTACATTAGCAAGCACATGTGCCTGCTGCAATCGATCCCATTCTTGCTCATTCAGCGTTTGCACCTTACTTGGATCTTCCTGTAACGCTTGCAATCGACCTTTCTGTGCGCGGCGTATTCCACCGTAAACTCCAGAACCAGTGGATGCTGCGACAGCCTACAAAACTGAATCCGTAGAAAGCGAATTAAATTATAAAATACCATTATACTTTGATTTAAAATATTACACGATTCCACGCTTAAAAATAATTATGAGCTCTGAAAAATACTCAAACAAAGATACCACAACAGGTGGTGGTGGTCCTCTGGGTCCTGAAGGAGATTGTATAGGTACAGGAGGCGCTGATACAGGCAATATCATGGGTGAACTGTGCAACCTGTAATCTCTAGCAATATTTAATTTGCTTTTAGAAAATATCCTGAACAGTATAGTTCGATGGCAACATATTAACACTAAAGTTTGAAGAAAAGTGGGGCAAATTGCAATAAATTTACAATTTTATATATACAAATACAATTTTTTAACTACGGGTCACAAAAGATCAGAATGATCCAAAAACTTTCCTTTGAAAGTAGAGATTAGGTTTAAAAAAACTAAAAATAAGGAAGATGTTAAACGTAAAGCAACAAAGCGGTCTTATTATATTTAAATTCAAAACCGAATACGAGCACAGATTTGCAATTTTTGAAAAAAGTGTATAGAAAGAAGATATTGTCCTCCATCTTGTTTTAAACTTGCACAATGAAGAGAAGATGGTCCAAATGCAGAAGTTTAACACATACTGGATTACACTTCCAATTTTCTTTTTTTATGAGTTTAAGAACTTTTTGTGCCACGAAAGTATAATTTACTAAATAAAAAATACGGTATCATGTATTGAAATGTGAGTGAGATCAGCTACCAAATTTTGTCAATTTATTGTCGAAATAATAGGCATATAGGATCCAACAATCTAAAATCATCTTTACCTGAAATGATACTGGGCAGTACGAGCATTATAGAGCTGATTACGTAGTGCTTCAATTTCCTGCCGTAAATTTTCATTATCACGTTGCAGACGTTCTTTCGTCCGCTCACACTGAAAACAAAAAACTAGATCAAGAGATAATGACAATCCTTCAGAAAACACACCGAAAAAAAATCAAGCTTCAAAAAAGACTGTTAATCTTCTGCCACCTCAAATTTCACCATCATAATCTCTATTATTATACTCGAGAGCTGAACTGAAGTAACCGTAAGACTCGAAATTTACACAGGGGTAAATAAAGTTAAGCAATCAGTCCCCACGAGTGCACCTACTTGGTCATAGATTTTCTTTGTTTGTTCTAATTGTTGAGTTAAACGATTCTTTTCATCAAGGGCCTGCATACGTTCCTTCAAGTGTAATTGCAACCTGCAAGACCCTTTATTACTCAAGGCACTTGATTCACGCCAGTATCTTCTGCTCTAAATTGAAAGTAGATCAGAATTCGAAAAAAATGCGAAGCGAAGAAGTTTCAATCAAAAAGTCAACGTAGATGCTCACAGCTTCGGAATTTCGTAGTCTGAAATCAAAAAGTTTAAAAAAGAGAGAAAATATATAAAATTAAACAAATGAAGGATCGCTCATTTTTCTTTTTTGATTATTTCTCTGACTCAAATTCATGCTTACAGAGGATCACCCATAATAATTGATCAAAAAAAACGAAAAAATCTCACCTATCGTTTGATTCACTCAACAATTTGTCAACGGTGGATGATAAACGCTGATTGTGTTCTTCATTCATTTTCTCCCGCTGCACGGCACGCTCCAGCTCTGCGCTGCGCTCCTCAACTTGCCGGGCCAATCGATTCATTTGTTCTTCAGCGCTCAGCTGCTTCTGAGGAAAATGATTCAATTTGGTGATTCAGCCCGAAATATATTGTGCCTCATTATGATGTTGCGATATATAGCAAAAATCTTGCTAAACACTTACAAGTGCATAAAATTAGTTCCTATAAAAATTATATATAGGTATCTTGATATCTATGACCGATTTTTTTTAAATATGAGCCGATATGCACCTGTTCCGCAGCAGTAAGAGCTTCCATACGTTGCTGCAATTCTGCTTCTACGCTTGGTAACGATTCTGCTTTTTTCAAACTTTGAGCCAATTGTTTTTCGGCTAGTTCAAGGCGTTCTTGTAAACTACGTACTTTCTCTTCATTCAGTCTAACAGCGGCATCCTTATTTGCAAGCTAAAATAAACAATATAATGAAATAACTAAATAATATTGATAGAAATTCCCTGACTAGAAGTGAGAGATAAACTTTCATAACTATATCGTTTAAGAACTTTCGATTCCAGCATTTAAGAGAACAATTGCTGCCAACTGATAGACCTGATCCAGCTTAAACTAAGAAATGAAATCTTATGCGTGAGCAAACCTCCAATAATTTAGGATAAAAAATGGCACAAATGAAGTTATCACTTACTGACCCGATGTTCCAATTTATCGTTCAAATCTCGTAAACATGTGGCCTCTCGCTGTGCACTCATGTAACGACTTTCCAGGGTTGAAATCCGTGCCTCCTGATCCTCACGTTGTGCTTGTAGCTGAAATGCACAAAATTTTGAACAAGATGATTTTAAATAAGCAATCTAATTGTTTGCTATAAACCAGCAAAAAAATTGAACAAATATACCACTTGAAGATGCCTACCTCCTGAAGATGATGTTCTAGCTTATTCACCTGTTCCTGCTCCATTCGTCCTTCTTTTTGTGTAGCAGTAAGTTGAACTTCTAATTCCGTATTTCTACAATTACACACATTCTTAGGCTCTACCTTCCAGTTTATTTTGATCTGCATATTTAAGCAATCATTGCATCGATAATATAATTACAAAAAAACTGACGGATTATTAACTTTTGTTATATATTCAAGTAGGGAAATAAAAGTAAACAAGCAGATATGGTTGCGATACCGATTATTTAGTTCTTGACATTGCTGCATACTGCTCGATAACTCTTGTTTCAACCGTTGGCATGCTTCTTGTAATTCAACCAAAGCTCCTGCGGATTCAACTGATCCCTAAAAAACAACACTTGCTCCATTAAATGTATAAAGCAGCCAACAGAAACCAATCATCTAGGAACGAATGATGGACACCTTCATTACCTTTCGAATTTTAAAACTTGCTATACTAAGTTCGGAATTATTTCTTTTTCATTCAAATAATCTAAAGACTCACAATTTGCTGTTGCTGTTTCTCTGCTGTCACTCCATTCTGCGATGCATTTAGCTGTAAGGGAATATTTATTAAAAAAAACATCATCGTCAAAAAAAGAAAAAAAACGAAGTTCACCTGCAAAACTTTGAGAAATCCGATGATTCGAACGTTTCAGGATACCTTTGGATGCTAATATCTATTTTGAAAGAAACAAACGCACAGTTTTTCACGATTTAAATATATATTTGCCGTAAATAATCTCAGAGTTGCTTCGGGAAAAGACAAAAGACAAACCTGCTGATGTGCTTCCTCAACTTCCGCTACTACTTTCGCTAATTTTGCTTTTAGGGAAGAATTTTCATCTCCTTTCGTCGATAATTCATCTTCTAATGTTGCGACACGCTCCATTGCAACACGCAAACGTTCACGCACCTAAAATTAGTAACGAAAATTAACTGTATACCTCATCCAGTTATTAATATCGACTTACAGAAATACTGACCCCAATTTCTCATTTGGTTTTATGGATGATTTCTCTTTCAAACAATTGGAAAGATAACGAAATAAAAATGACTTACTTTTTCATCCAATGCTTTATGATGTTCAAACAATGATTTAAGTGCTTTCAAAACTTCTACTTCGCTACTCACACCAGCTGATGAAGAAATCTGAGCATGCCGTTTCATGACTGTCATTCGCAAAGACCGCTCGTGCCGAGAGACCTATAAATGAGACTGTACGAAACTATATGAAAGATTGTTTTACAGTATTTTCAATTATTTCCTTTCCTACAACGCTAACTGCTTCATACTCAGAAGAACATCGACGAAAGGCAACGTCAACCATAAAGTCGTAAGATTCAATTTTTTAGTACCTAATAACTACACAGACTTCAACTAAACGGTGCATTCCTTGATAAACAAAAATATATAGTGTCAAAACAAATAAAATACAGACAAAACTGCACTGACCAAACACTCCAAATGCTCTAACAATAATCGCGTATTATTCCGTTCTGCTTTCAATTCTACAATTTCTTCATCTTTTTCTAATAACTGTTCACGTGACTGAGCAAGCTCTTTGGCTAGTGACTGCAATTCCTGGAAATGAAAATCACCCGTTGCAGTGCTGTTTAATAAGAACTTTAAGAACAAATTAAAATGAACGGTTTTACAGCTAACAGAATAAGCTTCCTTGCTAAAGTTAATTATCTGGCCTTTTTAACACACATTTAGACCGTATTAATCTATTCCCATAGATTCAAAGACGCATACTGTATATCTCAATAACACTTCTACCAATATACAATGATATAATCTAATGGATCACAAATTTTTGAGTTAAAAACTCGAGAAACTAACTCCGGGCAAGTGCTGAGTTTGCAAATCAAATTGTCTACGCAGGCTTTCCTTGTCACGTTCAACATCTTTCACATGCTGCTGCAGGTCGTCAATACGTCGCTGAGCATCCTGACAAACAAAAGAAACATGAAACTGACAAATTCAAGTCAAACAATTTCTATTAAATAAGCTGATCAGAAGCAATATTAGGAAATATTATCTTATGACAATCAAGCGAATTTGAAGCCGAAATATATAAGATAAATCTATCTTCGGATCATACAAATTACAAAAAAATTTTTCCATGTTAAGGCAGATTCCACCTAAAACTGGTCACCTGTAACTGTTCAAGTAATTTGTCGCGTTCGTCAAGCATATTCACCATCAACTGCTCGATACGATTCTGATCGCCAGCCGAGCCTGACAAATCATTTGATTCCGCTCCAGACCCCTAAAAACGATGAAGATAAATTGAAAATTTTTATTTTTAAATACTAAAAAATGCAAGTAAGGAATCTTACTAAACCTGTGGAGGATCAACACCATCTTCAGAAATAGTTGGCATCACATCGCACATCATCGTGCCATTCCAACTCATTTTGTTTTTCCCTTATTTATGCCTGTAGTGATCAAATAGTTTAAATACAGTTGAAGATGTATGTATTAAGAACACAGAAAACTTATTTTGTATAAGTTCAAATTCACCTTTGTTTAAATAGTAGCGATATTTGCCATTGTAAAGTGAAAGCTACGAATATATTTATTAGAAATGCTTGCAGAAGCATTCATCCTCTTGCCGTAAATATTAAGCTAAGGCCTACGATGTATGGAAGGATAGTGGCAACAAAACTGATAGTAATTATTGAAATTAGTAGCTGTGATGAAGATGATAATCTTATGATAATGTTGACAATTTTAGTAGTATTCGGTCTATAATTAAAGAACAGAAGTTCTACATCGAGAAAACGGTATCACCGATCCTGAAAAATATTTCAAATGAAGCATACGTTTTATGTGGTGAAATGATTGGTTTAAAATTTTCGTAAAATGTAAATCAAAAAATTTTTAATAACGTTAACAAGGACAAATATAATAATTGTATTATCGCTTTCTAACATTTCAAAATAGTAGGAAAAATCAGGGATTCAAGCTAAGCAAAAATTACTTATAGAACAATGAGTATTCTTGAAATTCAAATCTTCAGTTCTAAGAAATGAACAGAGCCAGAGTTAGAATAAAGAAAGCAAGAAACAACCAAAATCAGCAGACTGCTTTCATATTACAAAACTCTATTTCTAAGATAGTGATAATATTCATGCCTTCATCTACCAAAGATTTTTTCCTTGACTTTTTAGTGTTAACGACTACAGAATCCAATTAACAAATCTTCTTTATTCGTTTTTAAGGAAAAAAAAAAGATATATAAACAAGAGAGGATAACTACCTCTTAGGTAGAGACAAAAACGATAAAATATAAACAGGATATCACTTCCTTATTTCCATTATTCCAAGTAAAAGAAGTGAAAGTGTACCAATGCTGAACAGCTGTTTCAACGAAATGGGAAAGAGCAGCGGCGTTTTCGCTGACCCTTAGAGACACTAAACACCTACGCGTGATGATAAGGATTCATTTCAATGTTCTTATCACACATCCACCACAGATAGCTCCAGCTTTAAGAACAGAAATGAAATGGACTGGTTACAAATTATAAAAACAAAAAAAAATGTCAAGAATGAAAAGATGCAATCCAGACCAACAATAGTAAATAATGATATCGATCGTATACTTTACTACCAAACAAAACGGTATGTGAGTGCCGAAATTTAAGAGCAATAAATGAAGATTCACCATCACTTCGCCCATTTCTTTATCATCCTTACTCCTAGTCCTGATAGCCCTGCTAATACATCACACTGCAAAATATTGATCCTAAAAACCAAAAGCATCTTAACCATGGACATTCATAACTTCATAATTATTTATATAGATTGTGCTGCAGTTTTCCATAGTACCACCAACATCTTTTAAGAACTTCATTTTGCACATTTCATATAGTAATCAATGATTGTCAAAAGTTTGCGGTATAAAATCGTAAAAATTGCATTATATCGACTCTATAATGCACGCTATCTTATCGATTTCTTGAATAACACTGTAGAACATAGTGTTACGCCAACCTAAAGAATTAAGCTTTATGTGGATTCAGGAATACATTAAAAGACTATACATTTTAAAAAATACAGATTTTCAGTAGCTAACTTTCCCAGATATGTTTCAAAAATAGATTATTGAATTAATGATAAATAAACAAGACAATATGCAAATGAGTGAAGCAAGTTACACCTGGACTTTCATGCTACAGCTATATTTCTTTTTAACAGCACATCTCTAGCATATGCTTTCAACAAATGCAAAATAATCGATAAAACGTTACTAGCAGTCGGAAATTAACAATGACATCAAACAACAGTGACCAACATCCACTAACAATGCGCAATACAATGTCGGGAAATAACTTTTGCACTCATAAGCTTATAGAATTATCAAATGATAAAAGTGGCAGCAATGATATCAGCTATTACTGCGCCGGGGTTAGAAGTCTATACATAATTTCAAGCAAGTATCTTACCGTCAAGTGCTTTACAAAATAACATTTTTTCACAATTGAAACTAATACCATTGCTGCCAAGAATGATAAAGTAAAAGAATGATGAACAAAATAAACATTTAATCGGAAAATAAGTGATATTATACGCACAAATAGACCACACACATATACGTATCTATAGATCCCTATGTAAGTATGCAACTACACTTCATCTGATGATAGCTAATCATGAGGCAGGAACAGCTTATCAACAAATACACTTTAATTTCCCAGCAATAAAATTTGGACAGTCAAGTTCTAAGTTTCAAACTCAATTCAAGCAGTGTGATTTGCTTAGCTGCTATGACAAATAAAATTTCTATTTCAATAGATTCGATTTAATTCATGCCGCTGGAAAAACAGTATACCATAACTCGAGAAGAAATTTATACAACTACAAATAATGATTAGTAATTATGAATTTGAATAAATGGTAAGCTTGAATTAATTAATTGTAAGGTGATCTAGATTCTCAGTGATTACAGCTCTATTATTGTCTTTCTCTAAAAATGCTAAAAAATTACCAATTTTTACGAACGGTTAATTGGCACACCCCATATTTGCAAAATTGACAGATCCACCCATTTATTTTTGAAAGGTGTTTTCGGTATTTTTTCAACAAAATATATAACTAGATGAAGCACGAATGCATGAAACTGCTCATAAATGTAACATCTAATTGGGTATACAAACGGCAAGTCACATCCAGGATAACGATAAATAATTTAATTTCAATGAAAAAAATATTCCAATGAAAGAGATTCAAGAAACATCGACTGCTTGTGATGGAAGGCATTCTGTCATAAGCCTAGGCCGTCCTACCAATCAATTAACAAACTAGGACTGACTCCCACGCTAACACAATATGCATGCGATTCCAGAAAAAACTACAAAATGACCCGTATAAATGCAACCCCAAATGCTGCAAAAGAGCAATTCAAAAACCTGCAACATAAGCTGACTCGCTACGACTCGGAGTCGATTTGCTACCGATTAGACATTGATGGATGGATAGATGGATCAATGAAAGGAAGGAGATAAGATATATGTTTGAGTGATTGGTTGTCTATACATATGAGTTTTGTCCTGAAGCTAACCCAGTGAATTAACTGTATAATTGTTTAGCCATTACTCTTCTCTTTTGAAGTTAAACTCACCAAACGGATGCTTTAATGGGCTAATGTAATATGTCGTGATGTAATGCAATAACAAAGCATATTGAACTGGATGATTATTAGAGATTTTTAAAGAGTAGAAACATTATGAAGAGGGTATAATAACGAGAATTGATTCCAGTAATTTGTTCAGTTGCGTATGGAGAGAGGAGAGTTATTTGATGTCGATGGACGGACGTAACTACCATGCATGCGATTCTTGGAGAATCAGTGCATGCAGCTCATTTATACATAACAGCTGTGCAATGAGATTAGCACCATTTGCTGAACTTTATAATCTTACTCACTAAACAATAAAACTGTTATTAATTGAATGAACTTACAAGCAAATATCGCCTACACATGACACGAAAAGTCAAAAAGCTTCATCCGTTGAGCTATCTCCTCCACAATTCCTTTTTATTTCTTGCCACCTTTATCTTCCCTCTGTGTGGCTGAATTTCGTATGGTCGATGAACATATAGTATACATGTCAGTTCATTTCTAATTAAAACATAAAGTTAAACCTTACTAAATCAATAGAAACTTCGCGGTATGAAACATAGGGATCATATTCTAACGAGTTTCAATGTTTTTAGTCGTAACTGTTACTGTTAGCACCAAACAAACTCTAATCTTGTGATATTGAAACTCTGAACCGAACCCATAACCATTTTCTCTTACAGATATGGACGAAATTCATACCAAAATAACATTGCAATAAAATTCATTAAATTAACTCGACTACTTGTCAAATGCAAATTTATGTTATATTAAAGTTGAGTTAGTTCTTCCCGAAAGCCTAGGTTCTGTTAATGTAACCCTTAGAACAATTTATCATATAGTGTACAGCAAATAAGAAGCATATCGGACTTTGCGAACCGCTTATTAATAATCGGCAATTACACGCTGATTTAGTTAACACATAAAGTAGAACTGAGAACTAATAAACTAACGAGATATATAGAACATCTCATAATAAAGGTCTGGAGATATTTTCTGAAACTTTCGGTACTTTAAAAAATGATTGACTTGTAACGATAGACTATTTCCCACATAGGCATCTATCGTCATAGTCCGTTACGGAAAAAAATAAGCTTTGTTGCAAATGTATTTATGACCATGTGACAATTCAGCTCCTTGTAAGTTGTTAGTTCGTGACACATCAACGTTCTAACTTTGGTACTGCTATAAAAAAAAAAGGATTTGGAAATGTTTCAGAACAGTTTTGATTACATTCTGCCTGTCTTATCCTTCCACTTTTTCTTCCCTTTTCTAAATTTTTTTATTTATTCAACCTTCTTATACCTTGAAAAGTTTATTTTTGGTTTACATATTGGAAAAAGTTCATTTACAAATTTACAACTTCTCTGGAATTCTTATTAGACAATTAAGTTTTACACAGTACGCATAGATACCAGTGAAACATACAAGATGAAAGTAAATAAAGCTACATTATATGTTCAAGGATTTACAATTCTTCACAAGAATTACAGTACCAGTTACAGTTCTTCACAAAATTCATAATCGTAGGTATTAGTACTGCAATAATTAATTCAAAAAGTAAACTGCATCACTGTCACATTCTCGTTAATACATTATAAGAAGCGGTTCTTTAAGACTACTCAAAATCTTTTTTAGCTAAAATAAAAATTAAAATAATGGTGCATTTCTAATGGTTTAAAATTTAAAATTTAAATGAACTAAAATTACGACAGGCTTGGAACCATAATAACATTAGCGAACATATTCTGAACTAATTGCTTTACATGCAGCCAGCTGTTAATTAAAAGAGATATGAATTTTGTTAAATTAAAATGTCCAAAGTGAATAAAAAAGGAATACCTTTGATTTCGCCTCTTTCGTTTATTAACAGAAGGCCATTGAGTAGTTTACTGCAAATTTGAAATAAAGGACTTAAGATTAAAAAGAATAAAAGATAAAAAGAAGTGGATGTTTTTGGCTTGCAATATTATTGTTTTCCACAAAGTTGGTAAAAATAATGAAAAATCAAAAATATGCTACTTTTGTCGTGTTAAGAGGATATTGCAATTGCTACAGCAACCAAGGCACGAAACGTTGGAACAGTGGCGAAAATTCAAGCTAAAAACCTAACATCAATAACGCGCGTCATATAACTATTAAATGAACTTTTAAAAAGATCGTCTTAATAGTGAAAAAACTCTATCGTGATATCTCAGCTGAAACGTATATATATATATACGTTTCAGCTGCCGATCTTCTGTGAATGCCATACAAATATAAAAATGAGTCTTTAACTGATTAAGATTAACCTTTATTAGATAATTTTCCAAGTCTGCAGCAACCAAGTGCAACAGCTACAGCTGAGGTATCAAAAACTGAATCGCAACATTATTAAATTTCATAGTAGCAACAGTTACACAAGCATAATATCTATGGCCAATCCTCTGAAATCAAACTGAAGTATTGACAAAATGAGAAAAAAAAATGTGACAATAAGTTCACACTGCGGCGCTGATTAATCTAGTTAGTGTCCAGATGAAAGGCTGAGGCATGCTTGAGCGCGCTATAAATCTCCACAGTGGTACTACACGGTTCTTTGCCAGCCAAAAAAGATTCCCTATGGTCGCAACAGCTTAATTTAAGATTTGGAAATCTTTCTAACTCCCACCGCAAGCAGAAAGGAAAACAAATAATTTTCACATAAAACTGTTCACAGCAATATTTAGCATATGAAATGAGTTATTTAAAAGACTTTTATAAAACAGTCATCTGAATATAAAGACTTGTTATAAAATATATTTCAGAAAACTGCACCATCAAGACCCGTTTAATTTTTATTTTTTCAAATTTTAAATCCATATAATTAAAGCGATTGTATGCTATTTTGAAGTGTATCCTAGCTACCAAATAAGTGGATTAGTGACCGTTGTAAAATAGCTTAAACGCACAAACATTAATCTTAAAAAAATAAATTATAAATAAAAAATTAGAAATAAATGCAAGTACACTAAGTTTTAGCGGGAAAATAGAAAAATTCTTTGCATTGACTGAACTTGATCAAAAAGCAGAAAAAACCACGTGAAAATCAGAAATTAATCTTTTTTAACATCTCTATTACAACCGTGTAAAACAATGTAAAGTTCGCAGATTACCTTCTAAAGAGTTCCACAAAAGATTTAAATCCTTTTCGTAAATCGAATAATAAATTTAGAAATGACTTTATAATTTTGATATTCATAGATACCTTGGAGTACTAATATCGTACTGGTCTAAGCTTAATTCATCGGGCAATTCGATCAACTTTATTCTTCATTTCATTACCGTGAACAATACTTTTTAAAAGTTCGTTCTGGAAGAAAGTGTTTGCGGCACACAAAAACGAAATTTGAAAGAATGATGACAGGTGGAGACTACAAAAAGTGAGATAAAAGCGTTATGGATCAGCAAATATAAGAAAAAACATGAGGACCGACCGCTGAAAGCTTTTAGTAAATTACAACAAATGAATTAAAAAATTTTTGTAGAAATAGGAATATCCTGCAAAAGGAAAACATAATATCGACCAAACTATAAAAAATTCTTTTTAAATCGTGGATTCCAGGCAGGAATCTAAGTTTACTTAAGAAAAAAGGTTCTATAAAGGCTTTTAAAAAGTTTTATAAAGTTTGAAAAATTTTTTTTGATCTATTCAGTCGATGTGAAAGCATTTTTTTTCAGTTTATGTTTAGAAGCGCACGAAATATCATGAAAATAAGCCACACGTTTTAAGGTGAAGAGAGATTAATTTTTGCAAAACTTGCTTATTTTTTCACTTTCTTCACAAATTCTGAAGATCTTGAAAGACTTTGCAATCAGAAACTGTAATATATGAACAAACTTGCATATTCAAAACAAACTTTAACAATATTAATCTTATCCCGTAGCACTTATACAGTGGGCTCGAATACATCAGAAATAAATTCCAAGTGTTTGCAAACGAAAAGAGGTGAACCATGAAAAACACTATCCGAACGAGGAAATTTCAATAAATTCTATGGGAAGAAACAGAGTGAATTAAATGTTACAGTTGGTATATACTCAAAAATAATTGAAAAGTTGAGAAGATGTCGATGACAAATTTTCCAACTAATGAAGGAAAAACACAGTAACATGGAAAAATGATTTCAAGTAATGATTTCATGCAAAAACTGTTTAACAAACTACGTAACTTTTAACCTAACCTTTGTTTGTAGTTTCATTTTCAGAGAAAAAAAATCCATTTTTTTCTTTTTCCTTTCAGAAGTTCAGCTTTCAATGGTTCATAATTTAACTTCAGCCTTCATTGGTTCATAATTTTTTTTCCAATAATCTTGATTATCAAACATTCAAGATTTCATAACCACTACTATGTCTTCGTATCACCTACAACCATTTTCCTTACATGAAAATCTCTCATCTGCGAAAATATTAGAAATTTTAACTGTTTTTAACTATTTCACAGAAACCTGTACAGAATTATCTCAGGAGATATTTTTTAAGATTGCAAGAACTGAGAAAATTTTTTAAGACGCCCAGTCAAGCAAAATAATCCACGAAAACTTGAAATATTTTGAAAAATTGTTATAATTAACAGTAAAACGGAATGGCAGACATATACTATCTGCACATAACATGGTTTTGCAAAAAAAATTTTTAAAAAGTTACTTCAAAAATATAAGCTGCGAAATGGAACGATGAGAGATAGTTGAAGAAAGCATACAAGAAAAAATAGCAAAAGATGTTTTCAAAAGTGAAGAAAATGGTAAACTGAATAAGTGCATAATACAATGACAGATATAAAATATAATAATATTATCATAGAATATGACATTATTTACTATCAAACTAGAATTTATGATTATACCTAATTTCAGAATATTGCGGCAATCTCAATGAAAATTAAGGCAAGCTTTTTTAAAACGTTTTATTCTCATATATAAACCAAAATGAACCTGTATGCGAGTAAAGTTGGACAGCTTTAGAACGTTCTCATACAGTCATATCCAAATTTACTTGACAATTCATAAGGCCTAAAATTAAATTTAGAACCATTTCACAATGTATTTACAAATCATTAAACTTATATTGACTGCGGTTCAGTAGCTTGCTAATTTTTTAGCCAGAAGGAAAAAACCTAACAATAAACGGTACACATATAAATTACTAAGCTTAATTTCTGCTTGTCATAAAGTCATAAAAGCCATGTTTTTAAATTACTTTTGAAAAAATGCATAGGTTTTGAAACTTAGAATGGAACAGAGGCGCGAGCTTGACTATGAACACTGTAATCCTAAAAAGAGAGAAGAGCATTTAACAGGAATTATTCGAGATAAAAAAATGAATTAAAAGCAGCAAAATTTCTCTAGATCCACAGTTCAGTATTTTAATGAGCACTTGTACAATTATTGAATGGACAAACATAAGTTGCTGGAAACATGCCCGATTTTCCGTTCAATGTACCTTCCCACCAATTTTCATCATCTCGATTTGTCACTGAAATAGAATTTCTCATAACTTCAGTTCGACATATGCTAAATTTCAAAAATAAAGGACATAGTGTTCAATTTACAATGATATTAAATTGTATTATTTACCAGTAATAATATCTCCTCGCTTGAAACCCAGTTCACCGTCTTCTTGTGGTTTAAAATCAAACATGGCCTGCACCAAATGAGTACCATGAGCTGCCATGCTATCCATATTCTGAAGCAAAATTGTGTGCGAACGGGAAACAGAGGCCGACCTGAAATGCATGTCTTCAGTTTGTTTCTTTTGTAATTCTAACGTGATGTTCATCCTTTCCAAGGAAGACGTTATTTGGCACTTTGGAAGATAATTCATTTAAATACAGTTGCAGAAAACTAATTAAGTTGTGGAAAAACTAAATTATAGAAAACATGTTAAGAAAACAAAGAGAGCAGAAGAATAGGACAAATGTGAAGTAATAATAACAATGTATGGCAAGAAATTATGAAGTAAACACAGCCGCCATTTTTATTAATATCAGAATGATCAATGCTAACAAACTGTATGTTTACCGGTGGTAATTGATTAATTCATTGATAGAATTGAATTTTACCACCCACAGGTAATATTTACCGTTATTGTCGCGTAGCACTTTAAAATGCTGCACCGAATCTTGAAATCTACAAAACAAAACAAATTTTTCAGGTGAAATTAAGTAGACAAAAAATTTTACTTAATACTTTTTCAATCACCTTCGTTAAATTAAAAAAATTCAGTAGAAAAGTTAAAAAGTTAAATAAATGAATAAGCACAAAGTTGGAAATTATTTTCATTATGCTGAATACTTGAATACTATCTTATTAAGAGTGAATAGTCTTTGTTGCAATGTGCGAACACTTCCAGTAAAAAAAAGAAATTGTGGAATGTACTTGATATCTCCGGTGTTTCCCCAATATACTAGAATATCCAATATACATAGAAACTTGGAAAGAACGCTGTAAAGTTGGCCAAGGCTTGGCAATCGGTCTTGATAAATTCGTTCACAAATGCTCCTCTAGCAACTCAACTTCGTTACAGTATACATCAATATGCTGACGGTCGCTAACTTCAACTAGACGTGCATTAATATTTCATTATATTTTCAAGTATGAATTCAACCGATAGATAACCTCCGAAGCAAAGTCTATCATTCTTAACATCCTTTCATCTCTTTAGATATTTTAATTCTTGACGATATAATATAAGCATAAAGATGATAAATGGACCACCAACCTTACAGAAATGCTAAAATCGCCAGGAGAGCTCTCCGACTGCCGTACAAGAAATGCACCATCACCATTTCCAGCTCGTAACAATAATGCTTCTGCATCTGCACGACTAATTTTTCCAAGGTACCTGAAAAACAAGATCATAAGATGTCAAAGGCTTGAAAAATCATAATGTTATGAGTGCTCAAACGTGAGCGAAAAAGCAATCAAGAGTACTGACCTAACGACTTCAAAACTAAAAATTTCAAGCTACTACATCCGGATTCATCAAACTGTATCATATTGTAAGATAAAAATAATGAATTAAAATCACTAAGTAATAAAAGAAAACGAGCCAATTATGTTCATTCATTCTGATATAATTACTGGGGACAAAACCTTCGTGCCCATCTAATTCTGCTTTGTACCAATGAGGATCTTCATCTTTATTTAAAACCTGCAAATTTCATTACAAATCAAAAAATATATTATAAATCACAAAGCACAAACTTCAAAAGCAGCAAAAATTTACAAATATTTACTTGGATCAGTGCTTGATCCGCTTCATTACGAAAAAATGACTGAATATAACTAAGGTTTTACGGTTAAATATTAGCGGTTATATCACTTGCCATCCACCCAATGCTTCACTATAATCTCAATGTATTAAAAACAATGTAAACACGCCTATGCCAACTTCATAAAAAAGCTGGAGTACACAGAACTTGGTTTTAATTCATCGGTTTGACGTGTATCACATAAAGATAGTCTCTGTGGTCCAATGAGCGGCTGCTTGTCTTACTGGATATTTCTGGTAGCGCATTCCCATGCTTTAACACTACTTAGTCCACATGAGCTGAGTTACCCAAACCTGATATCGATTTTGTGTTCATGTTATTTTCAAGATCAGAATTATCCAGCAAAGGTTTCAAGGGGTTTCCACCTAAACTAAAGAAGTTTTTGTGGCCACTTTTAAATAGATTTAAACCTAATTAACCTTTAAGATTTGATTTTTCCGAAAACTTAGCTCATCCTCGGCTGTGGCATTGAAGTCATGCTCTGCTATTGCTTCCATTACACCTTACCTGAAAAATTATTCAGTTTACCGGTCTCTAATCTTTTTTAAAGTTGGATTCCGGATATTTGAGAAGCTTGCAAGTCAGTTAAAAGTGAGAAGACATTTGAAGCTACCAATTCTAGAAGAAATTGGGCAATTGGGCATCGTTTGCCATAAATATTAGAACTGCATACCAACTGGGTAACTCTAAAATAATGAAACCATATCCTTACGAAAGAACCCCAAAAGTATATTTGCGAAATGACCAGAAAATTCCAAATAGATGAAAACGCCCTAAAACTCTGCCAATATCCATCAAGTACCATTTAAATCACGAGGAAAAAAATCAAAATAAAAAGTCGCATTAGCGTAGCAACATAGCAGGAAGACAGCTCCATATACATGAAGAGCAGCAGCATCGAGAAAGAAGGGATAACCGACGACCTTGAAACAACCATAGCGGAAAGATAATGGAAGACTCCGTCCAGAATACTTTTTTTTTCAGTTGATGGCATTTAATCAGTGTTTTTTTTACAGTTAAAAAGGAGATGAAAACGTGATATGGGTTAACAGCCAAAAATTCTGCATCCTGATAACATTTAAAAACGAATTCAAAAAAGAAAGTAGTTTTGATCGCTTCTTGTTTCCGATTACTAATTTCGAATCACGGAGACATTTCTGGAATGCTAATAATAGCAGTTTCAGCAAACAAGAAGAAAAGGTCAACCGTATCTCCTATATGCACATCTCAATCTCATCAACTCATAACAACCAAGCCGGAACCGTCGAAGCAAACCGCATTCCGACGTGATAAACGAAAGCTTTGGCCCACAAATACCGCCACAGCTCACTGTTTCATCTGGAAATTGTTGGCTCTGGTCGTATAACTGGCTGGTCGAGGTGCCTTCCTTTTTGTTGGCGGAGACTTTAATGGTGATGTGGGTAATTAAAATTGGTGTGTGGAGGAAGCTGTGTTCCTGGAAGGAAAAAGCTATCATTCCGCTTTTATCCATCCAAAGGTGCCAGAAGCTCTTTCAAAACTGTTGATCAAAAGCGCCAATTAGGCAGCAATATTTTTGAAAATATTTTACAATATTTGAAAGATGTGATGCGCACAAATTATATTCATGTGATATACATACTAGCATACAGATACTTATTTTCTTGTTGCAATGTGTAGTGGAGAACAAATTTAATTTATGAAAATAGGATAGCAAATCACTATCAGTAAAAGGGAATATAATTCATACTGGACTTTTAGACGATCCTTATTGCGATTTTTTTAAATGTCAATCTTTCAGATAAATATGTGTCAAATGTTAATATTCTGAAATTGAGTATTTTAAAATTATCGATTAAGCCCATTCCAGTGAATGTGCAGGAATTCCTGAACACCTGGGACAGACTGTTATTCAGAGTACAATAGAAGTGGTTAACTATAGGGAGAAGTGATTATAGTTTCAGAAACGACTGCGTTGATTTTCTGTATTGTTAGTGAATACAGTCGTGACTTTCATCAGGCATAATAGCTTCCAGATTCCATTTACCAATATCAAGGACCTTTTGCGGTAGTTTACCATTTGTAATATAATGGTTCGGCAATTCGAATTTCCAGCGTCGTTGACATGGCTTAAAATAGTAAATATATATCAAGTTCAAATTGTGCAAATAAAAGTATAACGTGATGCAATTGCAATACTTCGACATGAACACTTTGTGAAATCGTTCTGGTGGATCATTATTTTCATTATTTTGGGACTTTTAAGATCATCTGTCATCTATCTATATATTTAGTAATCGAACAAATAAATAGTTTTATTTAACATTAATCAGTATTGTTCGGAAATGTTTCCTTGAAAGTGATGAGTGTAATAACTTAAGGATTAGAGCTGATATGCAATAATTGAAGTAAAGAAGTACAAGTATACGCACAGTAACACCATCGTTGCAATCGTGGTAGATTTTAAGATGAGGATCGATAGTCGTCATTTCATTCGTATCACCAGACAATTTAAAATAACCATGTTGATCGGTGTAACCTGCATCCAAATCATCGTCTGGATCTGACCCTGAAATCATTACTTGATTTTTCAAAATAGATCAATATTACAGTATTACTTAGAATTGGTATATAAAAGTGAAGTCAGAGCAGAATCTAGTTCATCGTTATTTGATGCCAGGAATTCTATTTCACTTGGAGAAACACCGATAATCTTCATCATCTATAGGCTTTGGCAAATCTAACAGAGACTGTAATATCCTTACCAAAATCATCATCAACCAGTTTAACTCGTACACCGGGAGCTGGTTGAGTGCCACAAAACAATCTTCCAGTTACCTGCAATCATGAGATTCAAAAGTTGTTCGCTTAAGGCAGTGTTAAATGTGAAAGTAATCGTTAATTGTTCGTTAGCGTGAAGTTCTAAAAATATACGCTGTAGCTTTGAATGCCGGTATGCTGTTGCGGAATGATTGCACAATGCGACACGCAGACCAATAACGCGATTATTGAGCCCAGTACACCGCTATACATTATCAATCGATATACCTTTAACGAAAAATGAAAATATCGCATAGTTGTAAATTTCTGATTTTTGCATCCTGGAATTTCGATTGTAGATAGCAATGGTACCAGTCTATGCATATACCAGTCTAAATGGTCAGCTGGAAAAACTGAAATTTGGAGTGATGCAATTTAATGTAACTGTATTTGCTCTTAAATGTATCTTCAGATCTAAACCTCACTGAATTAAACGTAGCGATGCACTTACTTGACAATTAACTGATTTTCGATCGATCATTTTCCTCAAGTTTAGCATGCAAAAATTGAACTGTGCTTCAAAACTCAGAATTTTTTGGTATTTAATTTCACTTGAAAAAATTCATTTCTGTTGTCAGATATGGTTCCTCAGTCTCAGACCATCCAAAATGTTTTGGAGATAATCAATTCAAAAAGCAATATTCAAAGAAAAATTTATTCGTGCCTATGGAAAAGCTTATTATTGCAGACACAACGATAAAGATACTGCCTTTAGATATAAATTGAACTGTGTTCCATAATATGGTTTTATAAATGTATTTCACATGGAAAAATGGAAAATAATAAATTTCTAAATAATTCCAACATTTGTAGTGATATTATCTCGAGTATAACATTTACAAAAATACGAAAAATTTTATTAAAACTAGCAAAATGAAAGTGCAAATTGTAAATTACATTAATAATTTGTTAGAAGATTGAAATTCAAATCAAGGTACGGAAAATCTCTTTGCCAAGGCACTCGATACTCCTCAATCTAATTAAAATATATTCAAAAAAGGGAATTAAAATTGCCGTTCATTTTATCACTTCAATAAAAAAGAAATACGGAATTGGTATGAAGTCAAGTTCCAGATAAGTCCCTTCTTAATGCTTTCTCATTCAGATTACAATTCCGTATTGATCTTAGAACTCTCTAAGTATGTGCTATTTTCAGTGCACTGTTTTTCATGATTCGGCAAGTCTATATTCCGTTTCCTTTTCGTACGCAATCAATTAATCAATGCAAATTTTCCTTCACTAATAAATGAAAGGATGTCAGCTGCATGCTACAGATTTGCTGTTCAAGCGTCAGCCAGCTTATCAAAGAGGATTCAGCCGTTCCTTCCTTATTGCTGATGGACATCACTGATGCACACATTCTTGATCTTCATCTTCTAGCTCCACTTCAAGATTCATTTCTCCGAGTTCCATTGTCTTTCGAGCTACTGCTCCGTTAGATATATAGCGATCTGGGATGCGGATAACCCATTCTCTTTGGCATGGCTGAAAGCAAAGTATCTCTGCTCTACATTTATTAAAAATTGATTGTTGCGAAGTAGACACGGATTTTTCTTGCTATGTTTCCACCATTCAGCGGTCTAGAAAGTTTAACCCCTGAATACCCACAGTTTACAATTCAATGCTTAAGTATATTGTTTGGTATATTGTCTTCTGAAAGGTAGCACTTAGCTCAAGTTTTTTTTCTTGTTTGCATAGATGAGTACACAAATACGCCATAAACACGCATATATATACCAAACATCGCGAGTTCTTATTTCTATCTAATTCACTTTCAAGATTTCTGTTCAGCTTATTTACTTACACATGTTTTAAACATCCAAAATCAAGTGATGAAATGGAGCACATTTCCAAGCGCGTTATCCACCAGAATATTGGCTAAAAGCTTTTTCTGCTTTTCCAGTGACCATTTGAGAATCAGCGATCGCACTATGGCTGAACAATCTTTTTGTCAGTTATTTTCTATCCGATGTAGTCTGCTTCATTCGCTTTCTGTGCCGAAAGTTGACATAGCAGTTCAATAGCCATAAGCTGCTCCAAAGAAGTTAACTCATTCATGTCAGGATATATTCTCTTGATTTCAATGCGTTCCAATTATCAAAATAAATGTTTCGGTACTGTCTGATTTTACTTACGGTCATGAGAAAGCCTCGCGAAGAGATCGATCTCACTTCACTTTGCTAATCAAATTTCACTTGGGCCATCTTTCACTTTTCTATAGAAACTATAATCGAGTAATACTAGTAGTGCTAGTAATTAATAGCTCCCACAGTATCGATTTATGATATTTTTCGAGTAATGGGAGAACAATCAGAACTCATTCAATTTGTTCATACTCTTATCTTAAGTATTATTTTATTAGGATCATTCCTGTCGATTTCATTTTGTCTCTATTAGTGAAAATCCTCGTGTTGAAAAGCTTTTATGTTCTTCAACACGTTCTACTGAATACAAAGTTTTTCCCGTGTATACAATCTTGCAATTTTTCTCGTTTGTTGTTTAACCGCCTCATAAAAAAATTTTTTTTTCCAAGGTCTGCGCAAACAAATTTTCATATGCATACTGCTTATCTATCACTTATTCTGAAGTTTTCGATCCATTCCAAGCGCCAAATCTCGATATCGTTAAGGATGAATTCATAAGAATTGTCATTAACCCATGATCCGTTTATTCTTGTGCACATGCACTCATTTCCCTTCACATTACCATAATTTCCTGATGAGCCTTTTTGAAACCTATTTTAAATATTAATGGTATACCCTTCCGTAATCGTTGCAATCGTGATAAATCCGAACTTCAGGGTCAATCGTCGATAATTCATATGAATTGCCTTGTAAATCAAATTTGCCACCACTATCTGTATAACAGGAAGCCATTAAGTCATCCGGATTCGGACCTGCAAATAAGAAAGCCTAAGGTGACCTGATTATTCATCATAGTGATATGTAGCAGCGATATTTATAATCCTGATAATGGAGCTAGGAGAAAAGTCAAAGATGTTTGTCAAAATCTATAAGGATTATACTAAATTACTGAAATTCATGCGAAATGATAAAGGTGTGTGATTATCTGAAAAAAAACAAAAGCCTTATTACCATTATCTTTATCGACCAATTTCACCAGGATACTGGAAGCTGGCTGAGAGCCACACAGAAGTCGCCCTCTAACGCGTACACTCTGTTCGAGGAATGCACTAGCTGTATGCATCATTCCAATGATAATGTAAGTGCCCAGGGAGAATACTAACCACATTTTTCTGCAAAATTTGAATCATGTTTCTAAAAATTTCAATCTCACAATTTAGTGAATTCCCATTGCTTCTTTGATGAAATTTGTATAACGGCCTTTTACAATATTATCAATGACTTATTTTGTGTACGCTTGAAAAGGTACTTAAGTAAACCTAACTTCCACCAATGATAAAAAGCGCTAGATCGATACAGGTTATTTCTGAAAGTTTACACTATTCGGACTTAACGAAAGGTCGGGGAATTTTGTTCAATTTGATCATATCTTGAAAATTTATGCGTTTTATAAGGTGAAAAACTGCTAAATAACAACAGTCGACATTAACAAATATTTGATGCACAATAATTCCTTTTTAAGGTGGGAAAAGAGGTATCGATTGAGAAGATTCTGTGCTAATATAAATTTTCGACCGAAAAAGCAAAATCTTTAATGATATGTAGAAACATCTACTTCATGGCAATTGAAGACTTCTACCCTTTGTTTCAAATATAATAGATTAGTTAGGTTGCATGAATTTTATGGATACAAATATTTTTATCCGAGCTTCTAGGAAATCTTGCAATTAGTGAAGAAAAGGAGGAAAGAAATGAGAACAGTGATAAGTAATAAAGCAACAGATAAAAATGCGATTGCTATCGAATAATAATATTTGACAAAGCCTATTTGATACTTTTAATCACATTATCAAGATGAAACATTTAGTAACTAGAGAATGAAAACAACTAGTCTACCTATGCATGCATTAACGAGAAGATTGCACTGGATTGCATCGAGTTGGATACGGAAGATATAATGAAAAGTGTTGCCGATAGCTGATAAGGATCACATAGTGATCAGGAAGGACAGCTGTCAATGTTACGCAGCCTGTTAGTAGCTGTTTAGTATGCTTCTGCGCTTATGCTCTTGACGTTCTAAGTTTCTGTTCGCCGGAGTATGTCTATATCATCAGGAGGTAGGATTTCTGAAATGAACAAGCTGCAGATAGTTGATGATACTATCACATCATTTTCGTTCATTATAATAATTAAGTAGCCAGTGGGGAGTGGAGGTTTAATTAATTAGTGACGAATATTTACTTTGGCATGGAGCTACCGCTGTATTGTTGTTGATAGATGAAGAAAAAAAGATTACTAAATCATTTTATTATATATCGCTGCTGACTATAACATTGGTTTCTGGTGATTTTACTATAGAACAAAAAGCTAACATTTTATTAACATCATACATTGATCTTACAAATTATTCATACTTGACAATTATCAAATGTCTGCAGAATGCGATAGGGTGTTAAATGTGACATTTGATAAGAGTAACAGAGAAATGAATTTAACATTTTATGATTAATCTATTTTTCATAAAAATTATTCATTCTCCATTTAATGGATAGAGCAGAATTCATAAATTATGAATTTTATTATTGTTGGAATATTATCTTAGTCACAGTAAGCAATCCCGTTTCTCGCCATAGAAGACCACTTCAGCATTCATGACACCCATATCCATTATATTATGTGCATCGCCCTCATTACTTACATATTTCATTGGAATTCCCAGTCTCCATTCACGGTCGCACGGCTAAAGTAAAACAATGTGATGAAAGCAGACAAGACTATAATTCATGTCATACTGAAAATTTATGCAATTAGGTGTATTGCATGAAAGCATTGAAAAGCAATCTTGAACTATTTAAGGAAAAAGATTTAAGAATTTTGCATTTCGTTGAAGAACTGCGATTCTAGTTTTGCTGCTTTCTTTTATGAAATGTACTGTTGTTGTTTAAAGATGGGAAGATGAAAGAGATTAAAGTTTACGATTCCACCGTCGTTACATTTATGACGAATGATAAGTACGGGATCGATTGTACTCCATTCACTTTCCTTGCCACTTAAAAAAAAGTGTCCCCGTGTGTCTGTCACATTCGTTGCCATTATATCATCAGGATCCAATTCTAAATAATGATTTTACGCAAACTACTAAAAAATCATGTAGAAATCAGCAATGTGTCATAAAAAGTAATGTTAAATCCTCTTCCAATCTTCCTAAGGTACATTTTTCTCAAAATTAGAGTCATAAATTTCTTAGATCTTCTCGAAACCTTGAGAATTTTCGACTTTTAAAACTTTGAATTACTAAAAATGATCTATGGTTTTTCATTGCTTGCATCCTGAAAGATTGCATAAATTTCCGTAAATATTTTGCTGCTTAAAAGTAGCTTATCGAAATTTGAAATGATTTTAGAAAAAATGTCGTTGGTGAAGCGACGAACTGTCATGATCAATAAGAATTATCTGATGATCGGTTAATGGTCTGCCTTCACACAGCAGTATTCCCTGTACTGCTACGCTTTGCAAACGAGATAGTGGAAACAAAGCACTAGCAATATTAGGTAACAGTACAAACAATATCCATGCCATACTGCATCCTTGAATTCATGTATGCATGAGAACTCTACTATCTTTTTTGAGGAATATTTTAGCGAACCAATTTAGATTCAGTTTGATGCAGTAACTACATCGCCATCGTCTAATTAAAAATTGTTTTCCACTTCTAGATATAGGATTTTGATAGACTGTATACAATTTGTACCATTAGAATATTGAGAAGGAAATCAATGAAAAATTTATAATGTTTTTTGGGATTCATCGAAACATGTATATAATTAGTACAATAATAGATTCCTAATTTATATTCATTAAGATTATTATACTGATACTCACAAGTTCTAATTTTCACTTCCCATCACTCTCATTTTTTCTTTCATAATAGTTATTAAGTTCTTCATTTTCGACAGTTGGCAGTTTATTTTGCTTCTGCTTTTGACTGAGTTTCCGTTCGACAAAACTATTCATTTCTGTAATCTCATTTACCAATCACATCAAATTTTGCCGTAGTGTATACAAAACACACAGTTGATGAAACAGTTAATATTGGGAACACGCACAAACTGGAGGAATTGCCAATTTAGATGCACTAACTGAGATATTAAAGAACATACATACCACATTTATATTTTTTCTCTTGCTTTAAATTTGTTGAGCACTTTCTGTGATAGATAACTGAGTTCTCCAATCAAATTCTGCCTTTTTTTTGGCATTTACGCTTTTGAAGTTTTGCCTTTGTCAAAATCTACTGGATATCCTCATCGAACGGGGGCTGAAACTGTGATTTTTGCTTTTTGAGAAATTGTTTTTGAAACGTATTTTTAGAATGAAATCTCCATAACTTGAATGCTTATTTTATAGTGTGGCTATAGTTAAAGTATAACGAAAGTTATGAGAAGGTTTGCATTGTAAAATGAACGCTTTTGTCGAATGGGAGTTCAGGAAATAAAAGAAAAAAATAAGCGAAAATGAAGAACCTGATAAATGGAAAGAGAAATAGAACAATAAAAATAGCATTAAAGAATGATAATACGGTATCAAAAAATTATGCAACAATGAAAATGAGCATAAGATTATTTGATAATCTAGTCATTTAGTTCCTGATCTAAGCATATTTCGAGACTCCTAGCAAGGACCAAAAAATTGTAGTGAAGGATGAAAAACGAATGGATTAAAGTTTCAAAAAAGGTTGTATATAGAGGATTCAACTCAATAAAATCATAGATTCGCCATCAGCTAACGAAGCTGGTAAGAGTGAAGATGCAATCTTAGAAATAATGAACGAACAAGAAAACGACGAACAAGCAATGAAGCCGCCAGGTGGTGTTGCGAAAAGAAATTTTTCTTGAAACTGATTTATGAAAGAAAGCATTAAGATTTCAAGCATTGCAAAACATTTTTCATCTCCGAATTGTGTTGTTGCTGAAATCTACACTGTCGAAATATTTTCGTTTTGCAATTTTTACTGAAACAAATATTAGAATTAGCATTGAATTATAACAATAATTTCAGGCAAAAAGATTAAGGAGCTTTTTTGTTTTTATCAAATAATTTAAGAAATATATATATCGATATAATGTCCTAATACATCTTTATGAATACATATATATAATAGGTATGTGTATATGTATATAATTTATATAGTATTCTAATACATTTCTATTTTATCATTAGATCTGCATCGCTTATCTCATTTCTTTGTATTGTACAATCCTTTTTGTATTGATTAATTGATAAAAAACGACAAACTGTTTTCTGAGCGTCATTAATTCTTTAGGAACCGGCAGGAAATATTGCTTTGATGTCTTTCCATGAGACCATAGCTCATTTAATAAATAATTTTTTCCAACAAGAAATCAGTGATTTCAATACTAACAAATTCTTCAAATACTGTAATTGATAAGACCATCTTCATTATTGCTACATTATGGATTTGTCACAAAGTTCATCCTGTTTATTCTTTGTCCCGGATTTAATAAGTATTAGCACCTACACTCGGAATAGCGAAAATATATAATAGCTTTCTCAAAACTAAAATCTTTTCAGCTTCAAATTAAGGACGAAAACGACAACCTGTTGATAAATTTCTTAGAAGAAAAGGTTCACATTTAATTAGTAAGATATCTTCGACAATCTTGCCATTAATTTTTTTGATTCTTTTCGAATTTCCTTTATCAGATGTACATTTTCAATTTCATTTGCCTGTAATGAACCACTGCTAGCATTGACTATAATAATTATCCATTTTGATCAAAATATATCGCTTAATTTACATAAACCAGTTTTATTTATTTTTCTTCCTATTAGTAATAAAATCATTCTCAGTTATTCCATATGAGCAATTTATTAAACCCGAACTCTTTATTACTATATTCATAAAGTTGTCGGTACTTGCACCACCACATCTCGCAGTATTGAGATTCTACTATCTTTGCAACACTTTCATCCTTTGTATTTCAAAGAGCTACAAAATGAAAAAGAACATGAAAATTTTTAACAAATAAGAAAAATGAGTTGTATCTAAAAATCACGAGTCTACCAATTGCTTTGAGAATGGATAAAAATAAATTTTGATGAACACTGAGAAAATAATTCTCTCGTAGCGCAAAGAAAATGCAATTAATTAAACCGCTGCAAAACTATTTGTTCAGTCTTAAACTTGGACGAATTTGGGTAGATTTTTTGTTGATCAAAAATTATTTTATATAAAATATTAAATTTCACAATTTTTCGTCAATTCAATTTTCTTCTTTCAATATAATGATAATATAAAAGTGACTGAATGTCTAATTATCATCAAGAATATCATTGAAAACATCTGTTGCGTCATGTGCTTTACATCGTCAAGCCATAAATAATATCAGTGATGTTAGATCAAAAATATCCCTTAAATATCGTGCCTAAGCTTTTATGTTTTTAATCAGATATCTTTTTTGTTGATTTTAATGAAATTTCTAACAGAATACTTGTGGGATATCATGATAGTATCTAATTTAAACAAAATCAATGAGATCATTCGCTGTAATATCTTGACGATTATTGGATAATTATGTTAAAATCCTATACACTGCCAACATATTCGTTCAAATTTATCCCTTGAAGATGCTTTCATGTTTTTTTTGTAAGTACCAGATGATGGGCAGTGCTTCAACAATATTTAGGAAGAGTACAGATGAAAATGAGTGATGCTTTGAGAAAAGTAAGACTGAACCATCCATTTATCACTGAAGTGGATTCATTCATTACAGAAAGCAATGATCCTGAATTTTGAAATGCCTTGAAAACTAAACACTTCCTCGCCAATCTTGAAATCTCCGTTGTAAATTAGAAACAAAAGATTATTTCTAAAGTTTTACTGTTTTCATAATATCGTCCTTAATAAATTAAAAACAAGAAAGTTAATACATGCTAATTACGATCACTGTGTTCATTTCCTTCCACTAAGAGGTTGCCTTCAGGACTCAAGGGATGCAACGATACAATAGTGCGTGACAGTCGCATCACGATTCGGTTTCAAATTCATCCAAAAGTCTGCAAATTGTAATATTTTGATGATAACATAAAAATAGCTTAAACTCGAAAAAATTTAATTCCAACCCTATGTAAAGTCATATTTTATCAGGCATGAAGAATGTCCCACGTTTTTTTATGAACTTACAATGTTACTCCAGAACGGAGGCTTTTGCCCTTCCTCCTTTCTTTACGATTTCAGTGACAAAACTTGTAAACAATAAGCATACATTATCTTACAATATTAAATCCAGAACAAGGGTTTTATCATACTTCCTTTCCTCGCTTTTTTAGCGACAGAACTATGACTGAAAACTAAACAATTCATCGGAAGAAAATTTCGCTAATGTAAACATGACGACATAATATGCAGTGATTTCTTCAATACTTTTTAACTTTCATTTTCATTTGCGGTAATTCAGAATGATAGTTGTAATTACCAACTAAATCCTTTATATATCAATGAATAAATATACTTAATGATTATAGAATATATATATTTATACATATATATTCTATTTATTTAAAAAAATTTTTTTTTTTTGCAAAAAAAGGACCCTTCAGGCATTAATTTTTTTTATCAGTTTTTAATTAATAGATGGATAAATATGAAATTTTATAGATTATATGAGTTGCTAAAGGAAATAATCAGATAACTGAAGTAGCGCTTCGAAATTCATCCAGATACTATTTCTGATTGAATATTTCTGCACGCTGGGAATCGATTCTTCGACACTGCCAGCAACTACTTTGCTATGCTTTAGATCAACTATCAATAAAGCGTACAGTTAAATGCAGCGAATAATTCATAAATATACAAAAATCCTGATTGACTCATTACAGTAATATCTACTTGGACAGTACTCCGAATAAATAAACATATTGTTACACTCTGATAGTATCATAGATCATCCTCGGAATTATAAATTTCATTTCTATTTACTTTTTACATCATATAAATTTTACTAGAATACTGTTAATCATGTATGACAGCATCTAGAAGATAACCAATATTTCATCATTACAAAATGATATAAACACAACTGAAAAATAGGGATTATTTTTGCAGTTTAAACTAAGATAGCACCATTACTCGAAAGTTGCAATTTTTGGATGTTTAAAGATAACTTCAAACAGAAACGATCAAATATATTGGAAGAATTTTGATCATTAAAAGTATTTCTTTATTACCAGATCCATCTTAAATATCTATAGTAAGTGTCACAATGCAAGTTATACAGAGTACGGGAATTTTGGCGAGATGTAAGGCAACAATGATAAGAATAAAATCGTGGATAATTAACCTTTGTATTCCTACAACATTATGACCAAAGCCAACAAACTCTCCTAACTAGCATTTCGAATTTAAATTTCATGCTGTAATTACAGAATGTTTTTCTACCTCTTCATATTCACATTAATTGACATTGATTTGACCTTTTCTTGTTTATTGCTGCAACTCGAGTAGAACGACTGAACCTACAGCCATCATCTTATATCCGTAGACCCTCTCCAACATCCTCACGTTTTACTTTTCCCCTAAATTCATATTCGCACTTATATGCTGCTTACCGAACAGTAACCATCCTTTTCTAAATGTTGAAGCTGACACAAAACCTATAGCAAAAAGTTAACCACAATCTCAGTTATATCTGTCAACAAACTGACGAAAAACCAATACTTTCGTTTTCGTCACGTATCTTCTCACGCCACTGCTCAGTTTCAAATTCTCAACCTCCAACTTGAACCGACGGCTTATACATCACTTCTCAAATTTCTTCACTACCACTGTCATATATTTTAAAAGTATACTTGTGTCTGGATGTTTCTATTGTTGATTTAAATCTTATTCGTAGTGGTTTTCTCTGTTACCAACATTTCCTTCTGTTGTTTTATGCTGTATTTTTTAAACTTTTTATAGTATTTTGAAAATACACAGGTTTTTCCCCGTGATTTTGTTAAATGTTCCATCCACCAAAAAGGAGTATGAAACAGACAAAAATTTTAAATCGGGAACACATGATTAAAGTTATAGTTGAACAATGATGATGAGTGATGGAATTTCGACTTAATCTTTTATGTACAAGATCTACAAACAAATGAAGACCATTCTCGTATAAAATATCAAGAAACGAGAGCTTGAATTTGTAAATTAGAAAAACCCATATTTTGCAAAAAAGTTTGAAATCCACTTTCAACACTATGTTATGGTTAACGAATGTTTAAAAACTTGCAATTTATGTAATAAGATCCCAGAATAGATTGAGATGTAAAAAGCGAAGGCATGTTATCAACAAGTTTGTAAAGTATAACCGAAGGGTCTTCCACGCAAAGCCTAAATTTGTTTGTGACTCGTAAAATAGGATTACTTCTTCTACTTCTTACCGGTTTTTTTTTCGCCGGAAGTCTCGCATGTAAAGCAATGGTAGAAAAATTAAGAATTACTTGAAGTGAATGGTAAAAAATAATGTTGTATTGTCAGTCAATCTCGAACAATGTGAACTGCCAGTGTGCAACAATATAAATTAATAGCATGAACTTAATTTTCCCTTCCTTCAGCTTCATTCTTTATTTAAAAAACTAAAGAATTAGCGAAGCGTGCACGAGGGATTCCAAAGCTTACTGCTACATGGATCCGAAGAATGCTCCGAACTTTGAAATAAAAGAAGGTATGCCAACATAGATATCTTATTTTAAAAACAAAATTATCATTAGAATTGCAAGAATTAATTTATTGGCTGAGAAGTTTTACGGAGAATATTTCAGAAGGAGCTTTTTGATAAAGACCTAAATTTATGTGAATGCTTATATGGAAAGATGTCAAGTTTTTGCCACTGGTAAATGCTACTAGCAAAGCTAGGAGATTGGCAAAAACACATTGATAACTGCGTATAATGTGATGTATTTCACATGAAATCGAGTTCTAATAAAAATCAAGGCATCAATAATCAGTTTAGTGTCCAAGTGTTCTCACTTCTTTTTAACACCTGGTACGCTTTTGCTAGCCATTGGCTGACCCATATCTTTACCACGCAATTTCACACCTAACGCTCGCTCCATTTTAGCTATAATCTGCAAAGAAATTATGTTCTTTCTAAGTATGTGATGTTATTAATAAAAAAATTAAGAAATAAAATAATTCGAAAGATGAGAAGATTAAGAGGAGAACCAAAAAAAAATTACCTGCTGATTAGGAACAGCCTTACCATTTTCATACTCTGCCACTACCTGCGGCTTTTCATTGATGTGCTGAAGTGAACAAAATCAAATCATGAAAAATAACTATTTAAAATCTTTTCAAATCTTATTTAGAGCAAAAAGGAAATACTTACGGTAGCCAGATCTTTCTGTGTCCACTCCTTGCTCTGTCGTGTCTGCTGTATCACTTTGCCAACTGTCAGCGAAACCCGCTCATGATGTAACTCCTCAGTTTCCTGATCAAGTCTTTAATGAATACAAAGTTAACTTTAATAACGCACTTGACTGCAGGATACAGAATTACAATTATAAAGTATATACGAAAAATATATGCGAAAGGAGTCTCTACGCCTAGCATTCTGCAAGCGATCTGTTCATAATAAAGTGAGAAAGCCTCATGATTAGTTTTTAAGTTAGTTAGCGAAATGATCGTCAACGAGAAATTTTATAACCTTGCAGTATTTTTGGCCGCATGATGTTGCTTATTACCACCGGCCATGCTTTTCCTCGATGTTTCAATAGTTATCCCACGTCGCTGTGCTGCATTCAATTCCTGAAACGGTAACATGATAACTTTTTAACAGAATTTGTCGTTATGAAATCATCTCCAATTTGCAAGATATCTAAGTACACCATTATTGGAATGCTTCTGTTGCATGCTTGTTTTTACAGATATGTAGCCGTGCATCTTTTTTTGTTCATCATACATATTGTTTATGTCCAGTTCAAATACTCAACATGCAATACTGTTTTCCTAACCTGGTGATCGTGACGAGACTAACACTCAGAAAATAATAAAGAGTAGCACGGCAGCTTATTACGAAACCATTTATGATACAAACCGCTGCTGTTCGCAGTGTTTTTTGCATTGGACCACGACGATGCAAAATTGTCACTGTGTCAGGATCAGTATCCGAATTAATTGCTCCCATTTTTGACATTATCGAAATTTCAACACAATGTTAACGCGCTTAAAGAATAAAGAATAATCGATTTCACGGACAAGCATTATTTACCTCATTTCCAATGTAAAACCGTGTTGTACTTAACAACGGAGGGTACAAAGTGCAGTAAGTCAAATGCGAGTCTCTCAGACCAACTCGAGATCACAAGATATAACCCACAATGCCGAATCAATCTAACCCTATAATCCCCAAATTTCCAGCAGTTGCACCCACAGTTTACCAATCGGATGCCTCTCATGCATTCTCTTTCAGATCTAGACGAGTTAACAACTGACGAAACCTCGTAGTTGCACAATGAAACAGGAGCTTTGAAGAGTGAACCTGAAGCCGCGAAGCCATCCGTTAAGAATGAATCTCAAAACGTCAGCTAACTCTTAAAGATGAATCAAAATTTTGGTTTGCTTCCTTCGCGATTACTTTATCTGCTTGTTAATAATCATGAAAATTGATGGTTTTATAAAACCTTACGGTAACAGTAAGCTGAGTCAACAGAACCTTTATCATCTCTAAATGGAAAACACGCGGATAGTACAATCTATCTAAACAAAGAAATTAGTATAAAACAATAACAACAAATGGTATGTGTAGATAGACAAATACACAGCTTGTAATTTGCAGAGAAATATCAAAATTACTTGTAAATGAGGAAATTGACAGCACGTCATGAAACCAGATCATTGAGTACACATTTGTAGGCAATAAATATCAAAATCTTCTGAGATAGAAATATCCTAAATCGAGAAAATTGACAACACAGAACAAAGTATACATCATAATACTTCATTTGCACTTAAATAATACAAATTAAGGGATCGTAATCGAACATGTTGAGGAGAAACTTAAATCTGAAGAGCGGAATATCAATTACAAGAGATTTCGAGTAAATAAGCTTTCAAGTCTGCCTCTTGACAACACCTAACGCTCCCAAGAGTAATTGAGAATAGGACGTCCTAATTTGATACAAAAAAAAATTGGAAACATACTGAATCCAAGCAATACTTGTGTTTGTTCGAACTTTTATTATATTTCAAGATGGAAGGAAGAGGAAAGCCAAATAACAGGATAACGAAAACAACAAATTTATAAAATGCGTAAATGAGCGAACAACGAAACCCAATTCAGCTTTGCGCGTGGCATCGCACGGCGATCAGTAAATAACAAAATTTGCACGACAGATTAACTGACTGACTATCAGTTATTTCTTATACATAACATCACTTTACTACCTGTCCAACACTGATGTATGTATATTTTCTCTGCTAATGTATCCTTGATAAATCTTCGACAAGTTTTAAAAGATCTTCTGCTGTCGCATCCACTAGTTCCGTAGATTCAGAGGCCGATAAATCTAGGAGTAATATGATTATTCCGAAGATTGGAGAAAACATCAGCAATTTGCTCGATGTAATTAGTGGAAAGATTTTAAAATTCTTGAAAGTATTTGAAAGTACTCTGAAGGTACTTTCAAATCTGATAAGTGTGAACAAATTTCATTTCCCGCAATCAAAACAGTCTCACGGAACCATGCTTTGTTCTACGAAAGTTCAAAGAGAAATACTATATGTGACATTTATATTAGAAGAATTTGAACCCATAACTTTTAACACGTAGTACGATGCTAAGATTCCTATTGCCTAAAAAAGGGTGCCAGAGTTGGAATGATCAGCCTCGAAGATGGAAAATAATACATCCTTACTGTTTAACAGCGGCATTTTAAGTCCATTAACGATATGTTCCACCGATTCTTTACTCATATCCAAAATACTCTCGATTAGATCACCATCGATAAAACCATTTGGAACTTCACTTCGTTTCTCTGTTTCAAATGTTCTGTACTGTGTGTGCGAAATTCGCATGCAATTTTCTGTGTATTCGGCCAAACGTTTTTGAACATCTTGTAGGAATCTGAAATGCAAAAAACAAAGTTCACTTCTAACTTCCAACCACAAGACCAAGCCAATTCTTCCGGTTAGAAGTTACGACTCCCATAAAATTATCCAAAATTTTCAATTTAATTAAACTTACGAATAAAGCGCTGGTGACATCTGAACAATCGCTCCTATACCACCATCTGAAGTACCATACAGAATCGAAGAATGGTACAGCGGCGCTACATCAACTTGAGTGGCAGTTAAAGATCCATGGCAGAATACATTAACCATTTCACCCAGGTAAAACAAGCCTAATTCCTGAAAAAATACTTTCCACTCTATTTTTTCCCAAATTTCTCCTAATTTTTTAAAATTCCAATCAAAAATCAATCAAATTTTAAAATTCAAGTTCAAATTTCTGGATGGAAATGTGGTCGTCATATGTATACAACATATTTCAAACTTTTGAAGATATGAAAACATTAATTACTTGTAATCTTGTTCCTTCCTCTTTGAAAACTGTAAATGAATCCTTGATCACAGTAAATAAGTTATACGAATTTTCAGCACCCAAAAAATTGTCAGAATCAATTATCTCACAAGCTGACATCCAATTTGTCATGAAGTCTCTTAAAATCATGTTTAAAACAGTATGTAATCGAGAGAAAAAGAATTTTGTACAATCATGACTTCAAAACCTTCAATATTAATGGAATATAGCAAAACCACTCATTAACGGGAAATACACTAATTACACACATTAACTTCGAAAACATGAGTGACACGGCTAAATCTCCTTGCTTAATTCAGCATTTTCGTATAAAATCAGAACACAGGAAAAATTGAGAAAATAGTAACGATCAAATAAAGCCCTTACCTAGCTACTTTTTCAAATGTTGATTCCATCGATTTATAGGAAAGAAGAGAAAGAGAGCGCATCAAATCACCCACCAAAATTAAATCGTTCTTGGTTTTTAAATATAATGCAGTAACGTTATCAAAATCTGAACATTCCAACCGCAATTCTTTGTCCGCAGTCCATTCAAATAACCGAACACAACTATTGACTGCTACCACCAGTTTCCCTACAATGTATTAGTTTTCGTATATGATAAAAAATAACTTGAGCATAACTTAAATCTTCGAAAATTCCATAATCCAATAATCGCTTTTACATACCATCCATAGATTGAATCGAATACGCGGCTCCTTTAATCTCCTTCTCATATACCAAACGCATACGCTCCGGACCCTCTGACGCTTGAAACATCATGATACGTCCCTGTAAATCACAAGTCTTCACTGATTTGGAGGATTAACTAAATTTTATAGGATAATCAGGAAGGGATAAGTTAACATAAATAAACTGATGATTGTGCAAATTACCATTTTTGATTCCGTCTCATCAGACATAATAACTGCAGTGCCCACAACGAAATACGGTTGATTATCATTACCGAGTTGACAAGAAGCAAGTGACATTGCCATTTCACTGCCTTCAAGCTCATGAGCATGTAATATTTCAAATGTATTGGAATCCAGCAACAAAATTGAACTGACCTGTAATCTCAATGCATTCATATTAAATATGTGATCAAAAGAATTAGACAGCATATAAATATTTCAAAAGGAAATATCTGAAGACTAAATTTTAGAGCTAAATTCTAGCTCGTAACTAATTTTGATGATTGTTTAATGGTCAACTCAATATATATGTTGCATATATATTACAAGAAGTATGCCATAATTAACTAGTCTTTAATTTATCTGAATTGCTCACTTCCACTTCCTCAGCTAAACATTCAGGAGTAGGTTCTCGCCTCATGGAACTCAGCCGACTACTTGTTGTTTCCATTGCATTTTTTGAAGCGCATTGTCCAAAATGATGTTTGCCCATGCCGTCCACATACTGCAGGAAATAAAAATAAAACATATGACTTTATAATGCGAAATATGGGTGAACACCCCTTTTATTATGCGGTGACTTCTCATAATCAAATAAAAATGTCGAAAACCATTGAAAAAACGAAACATATGCATTATATAAATTAAGAACGAACAAAATTACCTCTAATCGTTCAACAATTAGGGCAATCGTATTTGTTTCTGGCTGGTAGACAATTCGAGAGGGACTTTCACCCAATGGTACTGTTCTGATGTGCAGCTTTTGGATATCATCGATCCTTCCTACAAAAAATAATTAATTTAACATTATCCATTTCACTTAAAAAAAGCTGAAAATCAACCTCACGTCATCGAAAAAGTCTTAGACCCAAGAAATAAAAGTTGGCATTTGCTGATACTATTTCAGCATTAAAGTATTATAAGCGATATAATTTGAATATGATTAGGACCAACCGATAACCAACGAATGCCCATCAGTAAGTACCAGAGCATCTGGATAAGCTTCTGAACACAATGGTGTCATTGTAGAAACCATCCTGAGGTTTACATTAGAAAACAGAAGTTTCTGATTTGAAGAATAAATGACTGCTGGACGATCACTGCACACAAAAATATTTTGAACTGGAGAACATCGAGACCGAAATTTACGCAAGTGTATCGGCTGCGTTCCAAGAGTTGCTTTTTTTGGATCCAAAAGAGCACCTAAAGCCATGTTAATTGATAAAATGTGAGATTATTCAATTTATTTTGCTATCGAAAAGTGAATCTCACCATGCGCGCGATATGAAGAATGACAAAAAAATCTTTGGATTACAGAAAAGTAAAGTACGGCCGTGGCACACTGACATACATAACTGTTATATGTTAATTTAAAACGAAAATCATGCGGAAAAATGAAATGTTTAATAGTTGGACTGGCGATCACAAACTACACTTGAAGCAAATTCCAATCTAACCAGTTTTCATATCAATTTGAAAATAATGCACTGTTCCATCTCCAAGAGCCACTAATAAATAAACATATCCTTCCATTGAGCTCAACACAATGGATCGAGAGAGCATATCACCAATTATCTTTTCCCGCACTACTTCTGTCAACTGCGGCAAAGTACGCAACGCGACCGAAAGATCAGTCCAGTAGCCAACAGCACAAATTTCAGAACGTTGTTCACAACTTCCTTAAAATCAAATAATTGTAACCACTCTAAACTAACCCTGACATTAATTAAAATCAATTTCTAAATAGCTTGTGAATCGAGATTTATAAATGAATAACAGAGTATGGACTCTAGAACTTACCACTAAAGAACCTCTAATCTTCCTTTTTCAATCTTCCTCGTCTTTTCATATAATACTAAGAGTTTACTACAAACGACGATTAACTTACCAATAGGAGTGATGTCAATACAAGAAATTTCAAATTCGCATTCCAATTCGGTGATCACTTTAAAACCAGCAAAATTCGTTTCTAGATATATCAAAAGAGCTCCACAGACTACTATTAACTGACCTGTAACTGGCTCAGATTTCAATGTAATATTAACTGAACTACTTTATATTCCACTATGAAGTACATAATTCTTCCATTAGGTCTGATGAAATTTAAGGAAAATAATCAAATTCAGATTGGGACCTAAACGCAGCAAGCTACACCTAATTCAGCCTGCTAACTGCTATCTCCGGAGAGTTTGCCGATAAATCCACGATGGTGCTATTTATCATATCTTTCTACTTAATATACAATGTTTTTCTCCTTCTTCTCTATTTTTCAACGGAATAATTAAACTACAACAAGATTTAAGATCAATAATAAATTCATGCCAGTTATTTCATTGACAGCAACAAGAGTAATCCATCTGGGAGCCTTCCATACTTGAATATTATCATCATTGATAAGAATTACTTCTGCGTGTGTTACTTGTAGAATTGTTTTACTGCAGAATAGACAGCCTGCCCAGAGAGTTGCGCCGTCAACTGCGAAACCTGCAAATAAAGAAGAAGCTACAGAGAATTTTAGAATCTGATTTCATGAAATTTACTTTGCTTAAAAATTAATTTGAGTGATAATGTTAATACCGTACCGTTAAATGAAGCATAACTAATACGAAAAAAACCTGCTATTCGTGTGTCCTCTAATTCTTCGCCATTAATAAACAGAACATGTGTTTCGCTATCGAAACTTAGAATTAAATAATCATCAAGTTCATGATTACGCGTACGTAGAGTGAACATGTTTTTGATGCCCTTTAGCTCTACACAAGCCATTTCTTCAATTCCAATTCCATTCCTAATAATGCGAATAGTACCGTCCTGAAAAACATATTATGGAACTTTTAACAAATTTTTAATATGCGATCATGTAAAAGAGAAAATGAGATAAAGTTAAAGTGTAATTTTTGTTCATTTACCTTCCGCATTGATTAGGGATTAACAAATCACCATCATGATTATTTAAAAATTTGATATGGAAACTACTAAACCTACTTTGTAAGCTCCAGAACATGTTAAGATTTGTTGCTGCCCATTACATCGCATCACCGTCATATCTCTTATCGGTGCCAGATTCGTATAGCTATCTAACAAAGATATGTAGCCGGTGCCGTCAGTTCGCGGCTCTAAACCAAAAAATCAAACTAGATTAAGAAGTTTTAATATAAACAAAAACGGAATAGGATCGTTGGAACAACTCGAAAATTGGAATACTTTTACTGCTGAATATACATCATATTTTTGATTCTTATTATGACAAATATAATATTTTTTATTGCAATTACGATCATGCTCAAAAAAAATCATATACTCAAAAAATCAAAAAATCCACGAAATTTTGAAGGAACTACGTAGTTCAGATTTCTTGCATACGAAATATCTATCAAATAAGCAGACCTGTACTGAGACGTATCAGCTGACTATCACCAAAACGCGAACCAATGAAACAGACCCCATTATCCAAATAGCACATGCACTCTGCTATACAACTCTCCCCCAAGCTTTCGACCTATACAGAATGAATCAAAGATGGAAACAGACACAAATTCAAGAATTTAAAAAATGTAATAATCATATGCCATTACGTCCTACTTGATTTCACTTCTTATTTCAAAAAGAAAATACAAAAGTTTGCCATCTCTGAGTGAAATTTCAAATTTTAATGTGAATATTAGCTTGCCTTAGATCACTGATGATAAGCTGCAAGAACTACACTTTCTCTTCATATCAACCACCTTAGATAGCAATAGCAATTGCATAACAGAAAACATATTCTATAATGATTGGAATATATGCAGTAATAAGCTATTTAATCTGGAATGCTTACATAAACTCAAACCTTCATATCTTTCACTGTTACTGCTGAGTTCTCATCTTGTTCCTGATCTTTGCCCAGCTCCAACAATAACATATATAAATTGCCAGCTAAATCGGCTAATAAATATCGCTGTCCATCACGATCTACCGGCGCATAACAATTTGGGTGAGTATTGTGAAGTTTTGATCCAGGCATCCCTGCATAACGCAAGGCATCCTCGCCTCCTAAAGGAATTCAATTTATAGTGTGTTAAATGCGTTTAGAAGAATGTTAGAAGTTTTAAAAACCCACTGCTATGCTTCTGGCCAAAGATCTGCAATTAAGGAGGTTTGTGAATAAATAGAGAAAAGAAAATGAGATGAAGATATTATCACTAACACTACAGGACAACTTATGCAGGAATCTCAAGCAGTTAAAAGTCGATTTATTATTTAACTGAGGCAATGACACTTATCCACCTTCTTACATAATACTTTTATTATTGTTGCTATATGTATATGAATGATGATGATCATATCAAATAATTATATGAAACGTGGATCGTACAGCCCAAATCAGAGAAGCACGTAATGAGTGCCGTCAATCTAATGCAGTTATGAGCATGGTGAGACAAGCAATATTTGGATATTAATTATTAAAAGGCAATTTACAGCACAATAGTCTATATTTTACGGTTGCAAAATTATCGCAATGAAGAATCCACATCAATCATATGAATTTAGTTCAACAAAAAACTTGCAAATATGATAAAATAACATTTTTTGATTGGAATTACAACCAACATGAAAAAAATTCACCTTTATGATAGGAAATAGTGTCAGGACCTGCAATGAGACACCCACCAACAGGTTCCGGAACACTAATCACCATATTCGCTTCTCCTTCGAGATTATCATGTTTCCAGAGAGGTGAGCTGAGTTCCTTATCATCAATATTAATATTGACTACCTTTACATGGCGTCCATTATCGTCTTGATATATGTAGGCAAGAGTTGGACGGTCTGAAAATATATTACCAGGTATCGGCAATTTATTTTGCGATATCATATCGTTTTTCAAATAATTTGGTTAAAAATGTTCATTTGCTGGATTATATCAACCTCTGCTCTGCAAAAACTTTTCCAAAACTTAATTTCTGCAGAAAATTAATGATTACCAGGATCGGACAAAAATGCTATATCGATGATATATAAATCATCACATCTAACGTTGAAACCACGTAGATCCTTCCCTTCATTCCACTGCACAATTTTCAGAAGACCATCGTATAAACGAAATACCATTAACTACAAGAAATAAGAACAATAACGTCGCTGTGATCAACAACGAATTCATTTCTAATGCAAATAAAGAACTCATTTTAGCAACTAAAAAAAACTTTTTGTATCTTCATATAATCACTGAATCATGTTATAAGGATTAATGAATATCTTACTCCCGATGAATGAACAGTTGCTATCATTCCTGTTTCGGACGGTCGTCCAACTCGATCCACAATATGCCCTGAAGCTCGCGTACGCAATTCGCTCGCTGATGTCCAACGAATTATAGCCAAATGATATTTTGCCGTCAGGATTAACAAGCTATCCACATCCTACAATTTGTCCAACTTTTCTATGATCTTTCTCTCAGATTAAGATGAACAAATTGAAAAATGGCTGCTTTCTTTCATTATAATTAGGGAGGTAGTATCAAATATGAGGAGACTAGCAAATATGTGTAATGAGTTGAATTTTACTGAAATTCCAAAATTGACTATTGTAAAACAGAAATAAAAAATTATAGACCAATAAATCGATCATTTTATTACTTATCCACAGTGCTTAGGTGTCTTGTGTGAAGAGTTGTGACACTAGTTAGTGCTCATCCTTCATTAAGATTACAAAGATATATAAAAATATGAATTCATACCTCACCAGGCGCTCTGAACAGTTTTATGGTTGCGATGCGTCCGAACACTGGACATTCTCTGTGCGGTTTCAGTCCTTCTGGTGTGACCAAAAACAGCTCCACGCGATTGGTCTTCGCTAGCACTAAATTTAGTTCCGTAGAAACAAGAAAACTACCAACCACAGCATGGGTTACCACTGTTGGTTTGTAGGCTGTAACAATGTAGTTGAGAGCCATTTCAGGATTCCCTGAAATTTCATTTGAAAATCTCAAACGCAACTACCGGATTGAATGACATTCAAAAGAATCTCCACACACTTTGCAAGCTTAGCAAAGAACTACAAAAATGAAAACAACAAAACACAATCAACTTCAAAGTAAAAATTAACAAGCCCTTAACACTTTACTCAATGAAACAACAAATTTATATGACCCATTCGTGAAAACTTTATATCTCACGTGAAAAACATCGAATGAAAATTTTATTTATAAACTTTTAAGTCTAACTTCAAAGCAGTATTTAAGAAAGTTTTTTGGTGCTAACATAAAGATCTAAAGGCCTTGAATAATTAATGCTGTAAAAATCATATCATAAACAATAGAAAATTGAACAAAATAATGACAAATGATCTCTTAAATTCTTACAATCGTCTCGCAACAACTACCTCCAACGCAGCACTGAAAGATATACTAAAATGAAGCGGAAAGCAACATCGCCTTATACAAGAACAATATCATTGTCACGGGTTCACGAATACTAGACCATCTATACTGAGGCGCTCGATCTGAATGTGATTGATCAGCTCTAGAACATTCTACGAAATAAACAATTAGTTGTTATTATGCAGACAGAATAAGTAGACATAACCCTACAAGTTACTGTGCAGATCGCAGTTTGGTATTTGTCTTCATGAAGGTTACCGACATTTAGTTCAAGAGATTACCTCTGTTTGTTTCTCTTTACATTATATCGATCATTTGTTTTTCCTGACAAATCAATGGGTTAACATGAAGAATTGTCTGTCTTGCTATTTAAGATTACATGATAAATCCACCTCAACTTTCGACGCTTTTTCTATTTAATTTCAAGAAAAAGTGATATCTCAGTAAATCATCCGTAAATTGTTGTGTGCATGATATCAATTTTTCATGGATCTGAACGATTAATATCAATAGCGCTGAAAATCTGATTATATATTGCTCCAAATTTTGTCAATAATTTTGATATTTCCACAGAATCGTTCTCAGATTTTTCTGTCCGCACTTAATTTGAAGATGCGCAACATTTATTCATCTCAAATCTTGGATTAGATGTGTGAAGATAACTGAATTATCTCTTTTACGATCAGATCACAATCGCTCTGGTGACTGACTGGCACTGTTATGTATCTCGTTTTAGCAGTGATAAATTTCAAGATTAATCATTTCTGATTCATGACTGATTCAGTTAATTAAATGTCCGTAAGATTAAACACAGAAGTCATTCAATGCGAAAAAATAATCCGGAAAGAAATGAAGTATTACCAACCGAATATTTATTTATACTATCAAAATTTTAAGAATATTTAGTATTCTAAGCAGCGCTTAAAATCCGATCGAACTTTTCCCTCATTTTTAAGAGGAACGTGATTATACTTAATATTAACTATAAAAGAGATATTCGTAATAAAAATTCAACTGTATGCTTCAATATATTTTTGCTTTTACTTAAATGCTTAAATGAAGGATAGAAATTACACCACTCGTCCTATTTATCCAATAAAAGTATGTCCTCAAAATGTAATTAAGATTGTATAAGGATTAAGACTAACTCAGGTGACTGATTACGTCAGAAGGCACGAGGACAATAGGACAGCATAGAATCAGACTACATCTATTATTATATAGTTCTAGCAAGTGCGGATGTTGTTTGTGGGAGTAAAAGATTATGTGCATTGCGGTGCTGTTACAAACATCGAGCAGAAATCGATTCAAAGAAAGCACCTCACTTTTAGAGCTGAAAATGAAAGCAGCTATTGCTTCTCCGATAAGCTTTTTATACTTACACAAAATAGTTGACAGATGGATAGAGTACCTGTTCAAGTTTCGAATTAATGTTATGCGCATTTATTCATCCTCACATCTCCTGCAATTTCCTGTTATCAGTCATGACATTTTTGGATTATCCTATTAGTACTTAATGATAATAAAACATTTATTCAAAATTAGGCGTGTTGAAACTTTTCTCTTTAGAAAAAAACCTTGATGGAAAATTGTGTATTGCTGTATCAATTAAGTTTATAAAATAAGGATAAAAAGTACTGGAACCATTCAAGGAACTGATGATCACTAGAAATGTTCCTACTTGTTGTTTGTTCAGTTCGTTTTTTTCTCTTCCTTACAATACTTCATTTGCTAAATGTTTTTTAATTTATGCGCAATTAAGTTTTAAACAAATTTCAATTTTTAAATCAATTTTTACATCAATCGAAAATGCCGAATCTTTAAAATTTTTTTCAAATTCAATCGTTAGCATGCTTTAAAAATATATTCTGATCAAAGCATCTCTTATATTTTCTTTTCTCAGATTATTTTACATATTTCGGAAAGCATCTATGGAATTTCTCAAAACTTTTTGTAAAAATATAACGTTTACTCGGTTTTTTTGCAATACTTATTTAGTGTCAAACTTCAAGACAAGACATTTATTTAACTGAAACTTATTTGAAATGATTATCGTTCCGCATCATGTTTACTAAATAAAGAAACAGGAGGTGTTTCACTTCATAATTTATTGTTAATTCAATATGAGTGGAATCATTTAATCATTTAATGATTTAATAGTTAGATTTCGAGTGACCACTCATGGCCAAACAGATAATTTTCTTTTTCTTAAAAAGTTAAAGCTATCATTGTTAAGAGTATCAATCTTTTTTCTCATATACAAGCGCGCTGCGCATCAAATGATCTTTTAGGTAGCCGAAGGATTAATCGAAACCATAAAGATGAATTTCTGATTCTGAGAAAAATAAGCGAATGAATTATTTCAATTTCAGCTGCAATGCTTTGGCAGTTAATTAATTGGTTCCAAATACCGTTACTACTATTACTGCTATTATTGCAACTACGCTTTGGTTCAACTGTAGAACAACTTACATTCGAGTAACTTTCATTTCGACAATTTTATTTTATATTAATATCTAGAGATTTAACTGTAAAAAAAAAGAAATTCCGCATTTGATAATTTTCATCTTATCATTTGAAGCTGAACTTTTCAAAGTAATTGAATTTTGAGATTTTTACAGTGTGCAAAAATGGGCCAATCTCTTGAGTGAGCATCTGCAGGAAATGTTTAGTAGTGCTACCAATGAAGCTGATATCATCGCTGTATGCTTTTCATTCCTATTTTTTTAGCTCCAATATTCTTATAGATGGTAATATGGCTATTATTACTGCTACTGTCTATCTAACTACAAGTCTCGTCTTTGTAATATTTCCACTGATTTCAGGTTAAAAGATTGAGCCAAAGTTTGACTCAACTTATACTCAAGAGATTTAATTTTTATGGTTTTAAATATTGCATGGAGTATAAAATAGTTATATTGAGAAAATAATTTTGTACCAAATCGATTTTCTTATAATAGAGCTATTGCAGATGTACAAAAATTACGGTGAAGTTGAAGTATTTGATCCTCAAACAGAACTTAAAAGGGCAAAAAGTGCAGTCGAGGCATATTTAAAGCGACGTGCTGAAATTGCTTGGGTAAGTTTATCATTTTCGAATTAGACAACTGCAGATAAAATAAATAACGAAGATCAATCAGAATTATCATATGTAATTTAAACTGTTCGCAACAAAACCAAATTAATCTGATTATGCATGATTATTTAAATTATTAAGTGAAATGTCTGAACAAATGATTCGAATTCCACTTCGTTCATAACGAAATTGATATTTGAATTTATGTGAATATGGATGTGAATCTCAGGAAGCGAAAGTATCCCTAGAATCACGTCATCTCGCTAATCTCACTGAGCATGATGTAAATGATCCGACAAGCACTCATTTTATACGCTTCATGGCAGCTAAACAAGAAACTGATGCCGCCCGAGTGTACATGCAGGATCATGTCGCTAGTACGATCGAGGTATTTCTCCGAATATTTTTATATTTATTTTTGTTTATTTTCGATTATTAAACTTTTATTTCTGTGTGAAACATAAATGAACACCAAAAAGTACCTATTTGGGAAGATGCAGTTAGAAAAACCCAGAAACCGAATAAAGAATAGTTTTCTACTTTTTTTTCATAAAAATTTAACTAGTTTAACTCTGCCTGTCTCAGTAGTCTAATTTAGTTCAACGCCATTAGTTTTCGTTTCTCAGTATATTTTTACAGGTAAATAGTACACGATGGTTTAATTTAACACCAAATGCTAATTTATACGGAATTTCAACAAGTTCAATCTCTTCAGCCGTCCATATTCCAACGCCAGTTTATGATCGAAGTAAGAGAACAGTTTACCTAATATTTCGAAATTCCAATAATTTGCTTTTTATATGTTTAGAATTCTTCCACATTTTGTTATGTTTCAAATAAATAAATACACATGACACTAAACTTCTACAAGAATCGCCGGAAAATTTCAACCTTTCATATCATTTCTTTTTCTTGATGTGATGCTGAAAGTTTAATTTTAAATTTATACTGAAACAAATAAGCTAAAATTTTGCAGACCCAGAAGTATTATTGAAAATAGATTGGTCTGATATCGATTATTTATACCAAGCAAATCAGGAAGAAACGCGTGACCTCGCCTTTCAGATGTTTTGCTCTGAATCTGGATTTATGCGCTATTATCCAGGTAGACAACGATTTATATGTTTATTTCACATGATCTATCAAAAATTTACTACTATTTCCTCTCTTCTATTTGATAATGGATTATTATTTTAAAGCATCTTCTAAGCTGTTAAAACTTTTAAGCGGATTATGATTATCTTAAATTAAAATTTCTTAGTCATCTTAATTGCATGCCATTTAATCGACCGTTTTTATTTTGCAGCAGTATCATGGGTATGGGACAATCGTGTGGAAAAACTTGACTTATTCGACTGCAGAAGTACGGAATGGTAAATATGAATATTTTACAAAAATTATTTATTCCCACTTTTTGGTCTATGCTGTTATTTTCTGACTGAGAGTGTTTCCATTGTGATTTCAGGTATATAAATGCTGCAACATTATCCAAAAATGTAATCATTATGTTAGATATGTCTGGCTCAATGCTCGGCCAAAGGTTCGAAATAGCCAAACAAACTGTGGAAGCAATATTAGAAACACTCTCTGACAATGATTTCTTCAACATATTACTGGTCAGCACTTTTCTCGAATCGTTTATTTTAGAGATTGAATTAGAATTAAGGACTTCAAATGAGTGATTTTTTATGCTTTTATTTTTTGTAGTAAAATTGTCTTGCAGTTCTCAAAAACGGTCGGTTTCTTGGATGAATGTAGCGAAAAGGCTGGTTTGTTGCAAGCAACAATTCGTAACAAAAAGGTTTTCTTGTTCATTTTCATTTTCCCATTCTCTCTAATCAATTTTTCTTTAATTTTTTTATCTTTAATTAAATCTTATGAATTATTGCTGCGTTTTGGTCGAATGTCATATTTAAATTCTAAGGAAATATGTTTAGTACGCCTGGAATGTTTCAGATGCTGCGAGCACGACTGAACGGAATGTCATCAGAGGGAAAGGCAGAGTATGAGAAAGGGTTGATTAAAGCCTTCGAAACATTGATGAAAGTAAGTTTTCTTTTTGTGAAAAATTTTTCCTTAATTTGTAAACAAGTTAATTTTAAGAAATTCAATTCAACTTTTTTGTTGCTTCAACTTTATGCTTGATGTGCTTGTTGTGAAATCGTTTGAAACTAAAGGAGAAAGAGTTACATTTTGACGCTTTTATAAATAATGTATATGTCTGCTACTTTCAAACTATCTTGCTAACATTCGAGTAGTCATGTTAACAATATATTAAACCATGCTTGTTGTCTAGTCTTTGGAGACATATATAATCTTAAAAATAGATGATTATGGATTTACAAGCCTTTTGGAGAGATAGATTCATGTGACTTGACAAAATGCTCTTACTGAGTTAAATAGCCTGAAAGGAATGTCGCGCTGTTCGTTTCTTTTTGTCTATTTATTGTCCTCTGCGCTTCATCCACATACAGCTTCCCGTATCGGTCAATTTTACAACAACTGAAGAATTGGCAGTACGTCGGGAGTTAGCTGGTGGCACACTACCCGCAGATATTTCATTACATCGCTATTGAAGACCATATTCTTGCGGTCCACATTCATCTTTATCAGGCAGTACGTGATAGTTATCAGTAGCTGATGGTACTGCAAGCAGCATAATATTTGTACAAGCTTACTCTTAAAAGATAAACCTAAGTCATTAATCGCTGATTTTTCGCATGTACTGCTTCTCTTCATGTTTTTGTTCATACTGTTCACAAATGTTTGGTCGTCTCATTGAAACGCTTGAGCATCACTGTTGCAAACAACATTATCAATTTGCGGATCTAAGAAGTTTGAATTTTAACTTAATATTAAATTGGAAGAATAATGAACTAAAAATAATCAGAAAGTTTATTTGTTTGTAAATGTTAAATACTGACTTGAAATCTGGGTGAAGTGACAAAGTTATATATGCACATCATTTTTATAAGTAAATTAAGAGTGAGAAAAAAGAATTTCATGTTTTCGACATCCATAGACATTGCCGTTCTGGTTTAAAAAATGAACAGAAGATTAAGACGAAGAAGCTGAACGAAAATTTCTGGAGAATTCCAAACTTTCACGAATTATTATGAAATATCAGTATTGTATAATAAGCAATGTATATATTATAGTTTTATTACAGATGCGTAATTATACGAGGAAGAAAACTCAATTTGGTTGTAATGATATCATTATGCTAATTACTGATGGAGCGCCCAATTATTTCAAACAGATTTTCCACCTATATAATAAAAATAAATCGGTGAATAACTTCATCATTTCATGTTGCATAGTCATGTATTACAGTACGTTGATATAGTTTCCCCAAATAGTCACTTCATTATATATGAAATGACCAGCTGTATGTTTCACTATATAAATCTTACATCATAAACGTGAAAATTTTAATTGTGAGAATTCTGTTCAATGGATTGATAATGTTTTGTAGGTTCGCTTCTTTTCATTTCTAATAGGGGAAGAAGCAACAGATGTGGCACAAGTGAAATGGATGGCTTGTGAAAATAAAGGCTTCATGGTGCATATCAGTAATTTGGCTGATGTACAAGAGAAAGTTCAGGTATCTCAAGATCATTTACAGTTTGTGGCAAGAAGCAATTGTAGTTTTGATATTTATACTTCAAGTAAAAAATGTGTTCAGTACTTCGTAATTTTATTAGTTGTCTATTATTGGTTTCTGCTAGAATTTCTGCTAGACAATGATTCATTATTTCTATTAATTTTTTAAACTAGTTATAGATGGATTTAAATTTTTGAAATATATAATTTAGGAAAGATTTGTTTGATTTTTAGCATTACATCAAAGTAATGAGTCGGCCAGTCGGAAAACATGGTGCAAATTTCGGTGAAAAAGATGCCATTTGGAGTGGTATATACAAGGAACGATTGGTAAATTTAATATTATTTTGCTTTTTATGAAGATTTTATGATTATTTATGATAAAATTCATGTTACCACATATTTAAACTCTTTAAAATATTAACAATCCACAACTTTATATTAAAAGCACGAATTTTTTTTTGTAAAATATGAAAGTCTGGAAGCATAAATTTTAAAGAAAATGTACGAAATCTGTGTAGAAAAGTGAAAATTTTTGGATATGTACGGATAAACAGATTTTATTAATTTCAGCTAACAATCAGTCAAAACCCGCTGAAGAAAGTAAGTCGTAATTTTATTATTTTTAGATTTTGCATTATAATTTTTTTTTTAGTTACTTATATATCTCATAAATTGACCAAAGGTGTATTTTCCAGAAATCTCGGATCAAACGTGTGGATCCAAGGGTTAGTTAAGCGTCATATTTCATAATTTTATTGAAAAAGATCGTAATTATGCATCATGTTATGGTTAACATCATTTTAATTTTTTAAAGAAATTAAGAAGGAGAGACAATACTATTGAGATGCTCTGTTTTCAAAATTATTTGGATGGTGAAAATTTTAAAGCTTAATGACACCTTCCTTAAATATAAACGAGAAAGCAGTGAAGGTAATCAAACTATTCTTTTTCGTATCTAATTTTACTGTATCTACTGTATCCACTTTTTATCTCTTTGCTACTTTTACTTTTTTAACTTCTTCTAAGAAGCTGCAGTAGATTAGAATGGATTAAGATATTTTTTTTATTTTCAGACAGAAATGTTGGTTACAACGGTAAGTTATCCTGTGATTCAAGAGCAAGAATTGATGGGAGTTGCTGCTGTTAGTGTACCGGTTATTGAGTTGGCGCAACTTGTACATGCTATAAATGTAAGCTATATGTTACACTATTGGAAGACAAAGCTAACATCCATATAACTATGGAGATTTCTCGATGTACGGTATGGCGACAAGCAAGTTAATCTTCGATTTGTTAGAAAAAAACGTTACAGGGCCGAAATAATTACATTAATTTAATTTTTTATTGGTCAAAAGATTTATAGTTTGGAAGTCGAAGCTATGCATTTATGTTGGATAACAATGGTTATGTGATGTTTCATCCACAAATGCGCCCTCTGGTAAATATAAACTACTGTAAACTGGAATAGTAAAATTTTGAATGAAGCATTAATTGCAATAGCATAATATGATTTTCAATGTTTCCTTCATAATTCCGATCTTCTGTTTATCATGATAAAAAATAAAAGTTTCTTAAATCATATTTGCTGTAAAATTATTTCTAAACTCCAACACTTCTTTCAGGATCCGGAAACAAAACAGATGAAGTTAAATTATAATAATATTGATATTTTGGAGCTTGAAGTACCACAAAATCAGCAAATAGTTAGTTTTTTGTCACAATTTTGAATAATGATAAACATTGTTTACCTTTGATGTGATGAGCTTGTTCAGGACATCTTTATTCTTTTTGTCGCTCTTTCTCTTTAATTTTAATTTATCTATCTACTGGCAGTTTTTTAGTCAGAAGATCATTTATCAATGATGAATCGTTTACAATACGATACTAATGAGGTAAATAGGCCGTTGATGATTTCTCTCTGTCGTGCATCATCTGCATGCTAAATCTTTTCCCTTTTTAATTTTTTTTCTTCTGAATATTATAGATCCACCCAGTTGATTTTATGAGTTATTTTGAAATCCTTCAAAAACGATTTTCAATTAGTGAGGAAAAACAATGATACATGATGTTTCGTACTTTTGTTTTGTTTTTCAAATTTCTTGTGCGCCACTGCACACTCAGCACTTGCGCTCTTGTTCGTTGTTGTTGTTGTTGAACGAATTTAAATTACATCTTGTCTTCTATTCAATTGTTCAATAATGAGAAATTACTTCTTAAAAAACGAATTTTTATGGCAATATGAAATCAGATTAGGACAAAGATAAACTCTGTTTATGCACTTATTAATTCATTTAACTGGTTATTTTGGAAAGGCAGTTTTGATTTAATATTTCAGATGCGTAGTTCAATGATTGCTTGTGATAATGGTAAGGCACACACCTTGGATATACTGTATGCAACGACTAATTTGGTAAGTATATTTCATTTTTTTTACTGGTTAACTGTTTTTATTTAAATAATTTTTATATTGGCTGCAGAAACGCGTGTATCGTCAATCCAACAAGTATTATTCGGAATGTCTGAAGCAATCGCTTTTCACGTATGTCTTTCTTATAAAAAATCCTTAAAGTTAGTAATTTTTGACGATTGTTTGAATTCAAAAAATCTATACTATAACTCTACTATACTATAAGAGACTATAAGATTAATCTTCTGTCAGATTTCAAAATATTTTTATGTTTATGTGACAGAGATCAGTGAATAAAATAGTCTTTTTCTGCTGCCTTTTCCACTAGATATGGAACTTTCAAACGTTACATAGTCTTATCACTTTGATTACAGCATCGGCTTAGCAGTAGCGAAAGGGGATGAGAAACGATTAAAACCAAAGAAACAAATAAACTACGGTGATGTGAAGCTATTATGGTATGATATGCCAAACTGGCTGATGCATCCCACCTGGTGTGGCTTCTTTATTTGATTCTTTTAAATGACTTTTCGGGATGATTGAAAGATTACTTGTTAAAATGCAAGCTGTTTGACATTATCGATATTCGTATATTTGTCCAACAGTAATAATTCTCATTTTTCAGGCGCTATTGCTTATTGAATGGCGATACGCAGTTAACTCCTGAGGCGGCATTTCGTGAATATGTTCGAAAAATGCGTGCAGATGGACGTCTGCCTAAACTTTGTGAATATCGGAAGCCTCTCATTGACCAGTTTCTGTTTGATATGAAAGCAACGAACGGTTTGACAAATTTATGGGATGTTAACTGGAAGGGTAATAAAAAGTAAACGTTGAAATTCATTCATGCTTTCAAAGTTCATTATTGTTTAAATATTTATTTCTTGAGCAAGTAATTTATACCGATTATCTCATCTTGCTGCTAAGATCATTCTTAAAGTTTTTACTATAGAAAACAAATTCATCTTGTATGGTTTGCTACTGCTTCGGGTATGGTAAAATACTGGGATGAATTACCAGATGGACTGACAAATATCAATCCTAACTTAGTAGTACCAGAAACCGGATCGATACCGAAACCAACAATAGCTCCAACAGGCGCTCAATCAATACCGAAGCAGCAAATGTTTGTTTAAAATTGTGTTGTAAGCCGTGTTGCGTAAGCTTTAAGAAATTTCGTTCGAACTTGTAAATACGATTTAGTTCTAATTATAACTAATAGAACGTGCAGAGCTCTGTTAAATATGGCTGAAAACACCAGTCTGGAAAAAGTGGGAATTAGGATAGAGTTAATTTACAAGGATCCGTTGAATTGAATTTATCATACTAGTTTTTATTTGTGAGAATATTTCATGCGTGTTAAAATCTTTGAACATGAAAATGAAATAGCAAATGCATTGTCTGTTCAGAAGCTATCAACACTTTATCCGAGACTTAAATCGTCGTTCCAGTGAAGACGAATACTTTCAACGTAGCATTCGAATGCCTGGACGTTTGGTTGTTGATGTAAATAAAGAAAGTATGTATCACCGACCTTTGTTTTGCAGTAAACATAATGTTTCCAGATCAGATCATCTACTTAAAGTGACTTATTTAGCCTATCTTTGGTATAAAAAAGAAACACAATCAATATATGGTCATCCAGAAAATGTTTCGATTCTTTTAACGGTCACCAAAGCACTGGACATTGATGGTGCGTTAGTTGGTGTGGTGGGATTGGAATTGACGCTCGACTATATGGCAAAAGTAATGAAAAAGTTCGGTTGTGGACCACAGGTAATGCATTTTAATTTAAATCGATTTATTTCAAATCAAGTTTTGTAAATCCTAAAATAATTTGTAATTCCTTATAAATTTTGAAAAGATATTTATTGCAGAATGAGCGTCGATGGTGCTTTCTGTTGGACGAGCATGCATATATTGTTTATAGTAGTTTAAATACTACTATAAGTAGCAGTAGTGGATTTTCTGGAGATGAAGCAAGGATGCCGAAAAATTTCAACTTATTAGGCCGCTGGTTTGGATCGGTAAATCGAATCACGGAAAGAACGATGACGCTACTACTAAAAAATAATTATTATACCGAGTTTGCTCAAAAGATTTTCATAAACTTTCACTGTATTCAACATAAGATTTTTTGTCATTGGGAGAAATATCTCAGCTTGATTTCTGACCAAAACTTTCAGTTGCAAATAATTAAAATTAAATTATTTAAAATTACTTTTCTTGCAGAACAATTTATGTTGATTATCAAGCAATTTGTAAACAGAATGAGATAGTCATGTATACTGCTGGTGCTGCTTTAAGGGTAAAGTATAGGAATATCTAATCTAAAGATATGTTATAATAGATTCGAAATTCCAAAAACTCGAAACTGATGTGTTTGAGAATCATTTTTTCTCATGTGATATCTTAAAAGCAAAAGTATGGCTCTCTGTCTTTTCAGGTTAATGCAATATTTGAATTATTGTTGCAAGTTTGGAGTCGATTGTTGGCGTTATTGCGAAATTTTGCTATTGTTCAGATATTCACATCATTAATACATCCTTATGTTGATGGTTTGATTTACATTTCTAAACTGAAATATATTTTCTCTCGCCAGATGACCAATACCAATTTCATATTCAATGTCGACAAACTTTTTGCACATTGCTATTACTTTGATCTTCTAGTGAGAAATGAATCATATTAAGACTTCAAAATTTATAAAAAGATAGATAATGAAATCAGATGTAATTTAATCATAAACATTAAAAAAGATCCTTCAGCATATACTGCAACGTTTACTGGTGATATCGACACATTTTCATGCGATAAAGCAGCAAAATACTATTTGGCTAATTGGGGCGTGGAGAACTGGGCAATCAATGGGTCGAGAGGGAAAATACCATCAGCACTAATTGCTGATAATTTATCTGACCGTCCATGCAAGCATAATCCAGCTAAGTGCGCTGTGTAAGTTAACCATTTATAGCATCTGTATGATCGGAATTTTGTGGCTTCGGTCTGAGCTAACGATATCGACTGCTTCCAGAAAAATGTATGCTCATTGGGTGCCAAATACCAATTTGTTGTTGGTCATTATTGTGCAAAGCAATCCAGCATCAGCTTCCTCTGTTTGCTACGATGAAACACGATGTCCACTATCCACACCGCCCGAATTTATGATTGCATACAGTCAGGTTAAGAAACTTTCTTCTAAACTTGAGGATTCAAGTTCTGAAATTAAAGAATAATGATTAATGGATAGAAAAGTAGACCAGACATTTATAGAAATTTTTTCTAAATTTTTAATGAAATAGATATCAATTTACAGCCGGGTCGAAAAATAACCAGTAATTTGATTTTTGGTGTGAAAAAAATGGTATGATTGTAATCCATATTTGATGGTATTATTTGATCAACAATTTATATTTAATTATTTTGCAGGTGGATAACGCTTCAGATAAGCAACAGATGAGCTCAAGTATAAACTTAGCGAATTCATTTCCCGATGATTTTAGCGATAGAAGGTGTCGACATGTTCATGCAAAGCAACGTAAATCACCATCGAAATGTATACATTCCAGTGAGGTGAAACTCAATTAATTCAAGAAAAATTTGCAATTTGAAATCATTGATCTTTACCATCAACTGATTAATCCAGTAATATGTTTCGAAATTGATCTTTTATTTCTCCTTTTCGTTTGATCTTCGCCTTCGAGACATTTAATTTTAAAAGGTATAACCGTTTCCTGCTCAATTTTGTCAGTTCTGTGTTGGGGCCGGGTTTTGTTCTATTTAACGATAAATCATATACACTTTTATCTGTCTGGTAATCAGGTACATAACTGCTTTTTTTTTCTCTCATTTCCAGGATGAAATGCAATATCCTTGTTCTCAGATGGCGTCTCGTTTGGTACCATTTGGAACAACAATTTCTGTATTGGTTGTTATCATTTATGGAGTAGCAAACATCATATAACTTGCGAAATTATTAGGAAACGTGTTAGAGTAGTAATTTGTCTGTGATAACTAATATGTTCCATCGACGGTACTAATTTCGATGCGGAACGACATTTTGTAATGGTCCTCATTTCATTAATTCTCCTGTATTTTCAGCAACGGGTACGATATGATATTTAAATGGGTGAAGTGGAACCTATATAAATTAAGTTACTTAATCTGTTTTTGTTTAATGTTATTATTATTATTATTATTAACACTTATAAGGTGGAAAAATCAAGCATAATGCTTCTATTTGGGAAGTCTAATATTGATTGAATTGGTCAGGTTCTATAAAAAACCATAATAACGGTTTCATTTCTTGTTATTGATCATCATCGGGAAATGTATTGGACGAGCAAGCAATTAAGAAAGAATAATATGCTATAGTGATACTGGTCTGACTTTGCACAAAGCACGACATGTGATTTCATGAAATTTTGTAAATTCAAACAATAAGTTTCAGTTTTTGAATAACTGTAATTCACGTTTTATTACAATCACAATTGAATTTAGATATTAGTCCATTATATATAATTCGTTTAAAGTGTTGAAGCAAGTCACGACAAATTTGATAATTGTAATTGTATGAAATGTACTTACCAAATTACTTGATTTGCTGAATATAGTGGAATTGAATAATTCTGAGTGAAATTGTTAAATGCGAATTTTGAAATTAGCAATGCAAAGATGTCATGTGGAGCATTCGAAATCGAAGCAGTAATAATTCCACCTCAACCAAGGTTTTTAGCATTTGTAAAATAGAGATCAAAAAGACAGTATTGAGAAGTTTTTCATCGTAAGCGAGAAGACAGGATTGTATGAGTTGAAATTAGCTACCAATCTTTATGCAAGATTAGCCCTACTATCAATTTAGCATATCAGCAAAAGAGAGAAAGATTGGCAATAAATATTCTTGATGAAAATTCGTCTAAATGTTTATTCCGTCAAACAGTCTGAAGGCGTAACAATAATGGCGGATAATTGGTGGTAAGCCGTCAACGGAGCATATAACCTGATCAGTTCCGGGTGAAAAATGCTCTTACTGACTCTTCCATTCAGTTGAGAGTCGACCTTTTAAGAACAGCTTCGAGCAACAACCAATTTCAACTCAAATCCCTTTAAGCTTCTTTCTCTCTTCCTCGCTCCCTTACTCTTTCCTAGCTCTCTTCGTCTTTCAGCTATCGCTTCCTTATCTTATTCATCCATCATTCGTTGTCCTAAAATTACTTCGATCGTTCTTAAACCAACAAGAACATTTCATTTCACTCTTTGTCATACACCCAATGATGATTATCTATTTATTTTATCGGAATGTCTAATAATATCAGAAAGGTAAGAATTTAATCAGAAGGTTATTACCACATTTTTCATTCACTTTACTAAATCCATTCATTATTTATACGACGTAAATCAATGAGCACTGAGAAATATTCCCAAATTATTGTTTTTGGAACATCTCAGCACAATCTGTCAAGTGAGCAATTAAGAGACAATAAGATAAAATTTGAAATTTTAATTTCCTTTTTCATGAAAATCAGAAGGAATAATTATCAAAATGTTTGCTTGTTTTTCTTTAAGTGCCGACAACCTTTTCATCAAAAAAGTTTTAGAATAATCAGTCTTTCTGATGACATTACATGTACCTAAAATGACTGGAAACTATATTTCGCTTTTGAAATTGCAGAAATCTTTGGACAATTTGAAGTGGTGAAGCAAAGACTTTCGATCTATCATAATTTGAAAGCAGGAAATATAGTTTGATCATTCCTAGCTAATTATGATTTGTTCTAGTTCTTTTTCATCAAAAGCTATTCAATGAAAATATAATTTTAACTTTAACATATGTCTGTACGTAATTTTACCAATCATTATCAATCATTATTTTTGGAAGAAATGAATTGCATCCTTTTCCCTCTGCCTTAAAACACTATATATTATTTCAAGCAATAATGAAGCAAAAAGATTTCTTAAACAATTTTGGAATGTTGCAAATTCCTGTTCGTAGTTTTGCACTTTTCTAACTTCAAGATTTCTTAACTTTATCCATATCCTTCGCAATATTTTCCAACCCTCATATACGACTGGATAAAAAAGGAAGTTATGAAATGTGATGTGGGCGGGTGTTGTGCAGAGTGTGATGATAGAGTAATGGTGTTCGGTATACTTATTTTTCGTCAATATTGGATATCTTATCTTTTTCGAAAATTTACGGAATGAATAATGCACATGACAATGAAGAATTGGACGACTTCCATTTATTTCGATTGTTGGACTGATGCAATTGGTCTAACAATAGAAACTGAAAAATTTTTTACTGAATATCATCTGAAGACCCGGAACCAAAAGGAAACACATCCGTGAATTGTTCTATATATCACATAGTTTGTCTCTTCCTTCGCATACTGCTTTGGGATAATTTATTCTGGACGACTTAAACATAGCATAAATAAGATATTTTGTAGGATCTGTACAACTAATTTAGAAATACTGCGAAGAGATCGAGAACGTATTGTGACAGATTCAGTATAGCGTCTAAATTCATTTAAATCGTTACTCATTTTTCTTAAAAAACTTCCAGAATTATGATAATATTATAAAACGAAAGGAAGTTTTCATACAAATAGAATAAATTAATAACTGTTAGATTACTACCACAACAGTTCTTGTCGCTAATTCTTCATGAGTAAAGTGAACAGATTAACAAATAAATCTTTTGAGTGTGATGAAAGTAAATTTTATTAGAATTTCTGTCATGAGAATGCGGAATCTCAAAGAGCTGTATTGCCAATTGAAACGCATTAAAACAATCATAAGATCTTGGAAGCATGTGAATACTCTTATGGCTCTTTTTTATCCGATTATCGAGAACAGAAACTCGAATTTATTTCTCCCTTTTCCACATTTTCAACCTTCAATTCATCCTTTTGAAATACTTTGCTATATCTTCGATGCTGATAACCGATAATTATAGCTCCGTATTCATTTATTTCAATGTACATTTTTGTTTTCACCTGCTGGAAGGAAAATATGCATCAATATCATTTATTCATTCATATTTTGTTTCTTAAGTTTATGTAAAATGCTTGTCATTGAGTTACTTTTAGAATTGAGTTACATTGAGTTACTTTGTATCGAGTACTGAAATAGTGAAATGAAAGTATTTCTATTGTAACTTTGAAAATAACATTATTTTGTATACAGTAATTATTAAATTATTTTATATGAGATTATTGATGAGCGTATGATATCAGTTGTGATTAGCAATGCGCCTACTTATCGAATAATTATTAGTTGAAAACTTGCAAAGTATATGAAATAAATTAATTGCTTAAATGGTACCAATGCTAAACTGAGTTGAAATAAACAGGATCTTTTTTAGCTTACAAAGCATTTTAAGATCTTTCGTTGGTTATAATTTTAATAGTTATATTATGTGTGATGTGAGTGTCGCTGTAAATTGCAGTAAAAAAAATTTTTAATTTGAATAATACTTTTCTATCTTTACCTTATTTTGGCGTTTTTGCAATAACTAATTGAAGATTAAAATTTAAAAATATGTTTAGGAATTGGTTTGGCGATACGTAGGCTTTGTTACTTCTTGTGATGCTATTGAACATGTGTTACTATTGTTGCTGGGAAAAATAGAGTAAAGCTGATGCTTGCTGAGAAGCTGATCATTGCTATCTGTGATGTTGCTCTGTCTCTGTGCTTTGGTACACTCGCAACTGATACAGTTAGTGCGTAAGTCAAATTTTCATTTTTCCAATTTAATTTTCATTTTTTATTCGAAATAATTGTTGAAAAGTCAACTCAAATAGATAGATGCATGGATTTGTACGCATTCCTTATTCAGCATTTCATATAATTCAACTATTGATTGAGAATGGAAATAATTGAAGTTAGCTGAGAATGAATGAATAATTAAAGAGTAGAATTTTATCCTGCAATCATCAATTAATCATAGAAGGTTAAGAAATTTGGATGAGATGTTAGATCATCGAGGTTCTATTTGAAACAAAATCCAGTTAAAACGAGACTTCACTTTTCACTTAAATTAAAATAATACTTTATCATGATAATATTATCATCCTTTACTTTTTCTTTCGAAGAACTTGACTGCAAAACGCTAAGAAATCTGAACGGACTTCTTACTGTCGAATTTGACAAAATCGGTAAAATCGTGAGAAGCATTGCTCACGAATACGTCAAAAATTCAATGAAATTATTGCCGTCATCACATGAAATTGTAAGCATAATCCATAACGATTAATTTATAATTGAATAAAGAGAAGTAGAGAGATAAGGTTTAGCCCTGGGAAAAATTCACTATAACATGGAAGTTCGATGATTTCGATAAATCCATTCTGAAATTTTAAATTAAGACGAAAATTTTGGATAAGATTTACTCCGAATATTTCGAATTCACTTTCGAAGTCAATCAGATCTGTAGAATCGAAAGAATTTGATTCCAAGTAAAACTGAACAAAAAATTTTTTAAAACAAACTGAAAAAAGAATGTTACAAGTTATATTAATTTAAAGGGACACGCATTTTTCTGACTAAATGCTTCCATTCATTTCTTCCCAGTTTTTCGTTTGCGCATCTTAACTAACGGATATATCTTTCTCTCTTTTTCTTGTTGTTCTCATCTCGAAGAATCTCCTTTTTCTTAATTACAGTTGCAGCTGATGGATATTTATTTTGAAAGGAAACAAGAAAACAGTTTATCTTTGCTCCATGCCTGATATTTTAGGATCATCTTCAGAGAGATATGAACAAATCTACTGAATGAAACAGTAGATTGAATAATTTATAATTGAATGAAACACTATTTGATAGTTAATCAGTCCGAAAATTTTTGTCTTTCTTAAATTTTAATCAATTCAAAAAAATCCGCGTGTGTCTTCTGTGGGAGAAGGCCACGAAACATTTTGCTATACCTATCGGAAGACATCCATCGATTGATTTTTATCCTGTTGTTAACATTCTTATGAAAACCGAGGTAATAAATAAATCTCAAAGTATTTCTACTCACATTTTTCTCACGACTGAATGTTTTCTTTTTTTTATTAGTTTGCTTGATTTTTGAGGAACTCGAAAATTTCAAAATTCAACGATTACCGAAAAGTATTATCTAACCCTATAAGAAGTTATCAAATAAAAGAATATTTATTCATTCACCTTTTAGGATTAATACCCAGATAGCTTACTGCTCAAAACAATTGTTGATTCTTTCATTCTCTTTGAAACATATTCGTCATTGTTGAAAAAAAGAGTTTTACGAGCAGGAAAGAAGAAAACGAGAAAACATACCGCTGAGGAAATGTGACAACTGTATTTTCTAATTATTCGTATGATCATTTCCTTACTTATCAATTTGGATTGTGTCCAAAATACTCTCTCTGCAATTTGGCTGTATACCAAATTGAGACTGTCACTAATCTTTTTACTTTAAAAGCAACAACATTGAAATCTCAAATAATCTGATCGTTTTGCTCTCCTACTGGAATAATGCTCGAGACAGGACTTCCAAAGTTTTAATCGCAATTTACTTGTATCTTGAATGAAGTTACTGAACAAGAAATAATGTCCGGAAGTTTCGGGTTCTGTAATATTTTTCTGGTATCTCCGATTATTTTACAATAAATTTGTGAATAATTAAATGAAAACGTTTCCATTCTAATATTTTTAAAACGTTCCATTATGATACAGCATCTTACATATTAGAAAAAAGTGTAGAAGTTAAAGATTGTATTAGTAACAATCTCATTAAAATGTATTTATTTTGAACATTAAAATTTTTACATTCGTTTAATATCATTGATTCTATTTATGACAGTAATGTCTATTATTTATAGAAAGTACTGTAAGATGCTTTTGCGACAAACAAAACTGTGAAGATTCTTTGATTTGTATGGGGAAATTCTGCTTAATTGGATTCCGCAATGATGGTACTGTAAGATTTTTCTTCTGATGAAACGTATCAAAATTCGATTAAATTCATTATTTTGTAGCAAATTGATATTTCTAATCTTCTGTAGATAGCCAAACACATATGGAACAGTTATGCAGCAATGCAGGTGATTCAAGAGATCTGGCCAGATGTCAGCACAATTGGAATGGATGGCTAGAGGTCGGGAGATATTTTCGTCACATAAGTCGACTCTCTTAAGATGAAATGATTGGCGCTACTTGGAAAGATTGGTTTACAGTATTCTAGAAGTATTTCAAATACTCTAAATAAATTCATTCACTATTATTTTTCATTATTTTCAGGTTTGCGCCTGCGAAGCAGATTTTTGCAATACATTTGCATACTTACGCGGTTCCATTGAGGAAGAAAACGGTGATGATTTGACTAATTCACAACCATCAAATTTGATTGAGGTAAAGGTGATTGGATGCTGAATCATCTGAAAGTATGGCCGGATTTATACAGTATGTATGATTTTTGTTAATCGATTTTCCCAATTCGTATATTAATTATGGTAATTAGCTCTTATCAGAAGTTTCAGGAGCAATCATCAATAGATTCAGTGGGAAGACATCGTGGTAGTAATTTGATTATTCTGCTGGTGATTATTCCATTGTCAGTAGGCGCTCTTGCTGTATGCCTTATTTTTATCAACTATCATTGCAAAATGTGTTGATAATTTGCTCTCTGTGCATGATCTTGCAAAAGATACAATCTAAACTTGACAAATCGAAATTACCATCGCAAATTTCAAGAGATCACAAGAATATTGGGACTGTTGAATTACGATGGCGTATCTTAATCAAATCCATCACATCAGTCGTCAGAAATGTTCATTTCATATTCCTCTGTCTTTCCAAATCACCTGCTTATAATTTAGCCATTATCACTCTATATATTGATTCTATGGTTGAAATAACTGGAAGAAAAATGTCCATGGCACAACACTTTCATAGTACAAGTATTACTGATCGTAATGATATCTTGAAGGCTGATAGTTGAATAAGGATTTCTCATTTATACTCATTTAATTTAATTCATAAATAGAATGATCTTCAAAAGTTCTGAAATTTATTATGCAATATTCTGAAGTAATAGTATGATAATTTAAATTCTACTTGTGAATTTGAACTTGTGAAACTAAATTTTCTTGGTTGGAATTGTCTGATTAATAAAATATTAGATTATTTGACATAAATTGACATTGATTAACCATATTCTGTAACTTGATATGAAATAATTACCATCGAAAACATATGTATATATCAGATAATGATATGGTCATCTGAATAAACTGCATGAAAATAGGACTCTTTAACAAGCATTAGAATTCATTTACGTAACAACATGATCTGGATATGTTCAGATAGCACTTATTAGTATCCTGGCTAATAAATGTTCTAATTACAATTGCGATCTCGCGTATAAATAGTTCATTTGACAATTCAGTGCATTATTTGCTTCTTCCCATTTTTGATTTGAATAAAATTCCCAATTTCACATGATTCTTATATGGTGTTGGCTATTTTGACTTTTGTTGTTGTTGCCGTAAATTCTTCGAGATCCAATCCATTCCATCCTGCGAACAATAAACAAATTTATGCAGTTGGTACAGGCAATACTATGTGATATCGATTTATTTCCTGGATGATATCAAAAGGATATTACTCGAGAAAAAAACTTTATACTTTTTTTCAATAACAAATCCAGTTAAGGTTTCTAAGCACTCTACAGATTTGTTTCTTTTCAAAAATCTCAATTTTGAATTCTCATAAGCCAAGAACTTAATGAGTTTTTGACTAAAACACTGGTAATTTTTATATCAGAAGTTTTTAAAATACGATCATTTTCGTATTTTTTAAAAAAAATAACTGATTTCAACTGATTTTTTTGTGCTTTAAAATATTTTAAATGGAAATAACAGATACCTTGATACCTTCGCCAGTAACAGCAGAACATGCTTGAATCTGCCAAGATCGGTCACGGATGGATAATAATTGTAAACCTTCCGCTATTTCGTTTGCTTTAGCTGCTGTTACCAAATCCTTTAAATTTAAAAAAACTATAAAAGAACCTTCTAAAGAAAAGACTATTTCCAAAGTCCAGGTTAAAATACTTGCAACATCGCAGAAAAATGATATCGCGAAAATAAAAGATTTACATAACTTATTTCAAGTAAGGATGTTGAGAACTGACTATAAGTAATCATCAGTGCATATAAACGTTTACTGTATGTTAGCTCCTCAAGGAAGTTTAAGGAAAATCAATTCAGTTTACTTGTTTATTAGCATAAACCAGTAACGGGACATTTTTGAGCTTCTCTTCGTCTAAAAGTTCAAAGAGCTCCTGCAATACAGTAATAAGGATCTATTCAAAATTCATTTACTGACGCTGTTGAGAAAGTTTTCGCAATCTTAATTGCTTGTATTAGGAAATTTTTGGGAATTCTTTAATCTTGAAAGAAAAACTTGTTGAAAGTATTTCAAAATTCTCTCAAACCTATTCTTCAAAACATAATTTTTTATAACAAGCTATAATGCAAATGCGCTAATGTCGCCTGCACTGAAACATTTTTGGGCCATATATTCTGTACTATTGGTACTATTAATATGTACTATTCTTAATGATACGATAATGGTTATAATACACTTCATTACGATATCTTTCTGCTTCTTATTGGATAACTCTAAAAAGTTCCACTCCCAAATTGAACTTTAGGAATATATTAGGAATTAGATGCAATGAATTACTGATAGGATAATTAGAAATTCAAGATCAGAAATACTTTTTACCATGCCTGTTTCATTAAATCGTTTACGATCACAGCTGTCGATTACATATATCTAAAAGCAACAAAATGTTATGCAGATTGTCAGCAATCAACAAACCGAGTAAACTTGATCATTGGGATTTTCAAAAATTCTACATTGATTTTAAGAAAAGAAAATCCATTACCAAAACATCGGTATTTTCGAAATAATTTTTCCAGTATGGGCGAATCTTACGTTGTCCTCCAATATCCCACACGTTCAATTTCACATCATCTGACACTACACTTTTAATATTGAAGCCCTAAAATATCAAAATGTAGGATAATCATGAAATCACCAAAGATGTCCGTGAAAAAAGGAGGTTGTACCTGTGTAGGTGTTATATGTCTTATGTCTTCTGAAGCTAAATTCTTTAATATCGTCGTTTTACCAGCATTATCCAAACCTAGAAGATATTAGGAAAACCTGTTAATATCATAGTGGAAGAGTAGTTGAATAGTTCAGTTTGAAACTTGCGAAAGACATGCCTGATTAGGTATTTGAACTGCCGCTGCGATAGATATGATACATTTAAATCAAATAATCTTATTTGCACATTTCATTTGTACTTTGTACATGAGATTAAAAAAAATCATCTCATACAGCAAAATTCATGAAGAAATATTCAAAAAGAGCCACAAACTTCATTCGGAACGTTTGGTGAACTTCTAAAAATTATTTGTTAAAATAAGAAAAATAATTACCAAGCAATAATATCCTGAATTCTTTCCCTGGCTGATTTTTGAATTTCCTGATCAGTCCAAGTAGACCCTATAAACAATAAAAAAACCATTGGAATGGCTTATCAGATAATTTATCCAGTAAATTTTATTATATTATAAATGAGTACAATAGTTACCATTTGGCTGCACAATCAAATTTAAAAATTTTCTTGCGAAAGATCCAAAGAGTTCGCCAAAATAATGATGGATGATTTAATTGAATTTATTGTCCAAAGGATTTGCGGAACTGGAGAGATTTAATGAAAGCTGAAGTTGTGATAGTAGTAAGCTTTTGCCATGTTGGCAAGATACAAGTAGCAAGAGGAGTTTACGAAGGAGAGCAAGGGCGCACAGTTACCATGGTGATGAAGAACTCAGCTTAATATGCCAGCTTTCTAGGGAAAACATATTAGCAAAGTTAATTATAGAACAATTTACTCAGTAACATATTTCCACCGATCTTTCACGGTTCCAGATTTCGTTACCTGGAGATCAAAGATAAGCGTTGTCTGCAACAATACATTCCTTACGATAAATAACTTACTTCGACAATACCTTATCGTAGAAAGTAGAATGTACCCAATTCGCTGCACCAATTTTTCGCACACAGAGGTGCAGTAATCAATAAAGAACTGGATTGAATTAAATTAAATTCCCATAACTCTCAGCTACTTAAGAGATTTATTTCAAGAAACACATAATTGGAAGACTCCAAATTTTCTTTTCAAAAATGCATTCTATCGAAATGGTAACGGGTTCGAATTACATGAAGGATGCGTGATACACGGATACTTCCTCAGAGCGTTACTTAGAATTATAATATAACAATTATCAGTTTTATTTTCTGCACAAAATATTGAAACTAAAAATCCAGAAACGGAGTCAAAAATTTTAAACAAACGATCTGATCCATATTGATAGTAAATATACTTACTATGTCTACGTGGGATCTCTTAAAAAAATAATTTATTTGCCATTGTGAGCGACAAATAAATTTTATGGAGTGGGAAAAGTGTTTATTTTTGTTGGATTGTACACTGCAAATCTAGAGAATACGAAAAAAAAAAACACATGTACGTTTTTTAGTAAATTCATAATAGTCACAGCAATTTATTACACAGCAACATTTTCACCTTACATGCATGAATATAAAGCTAATGTAGAGGTAGGAAATCTTTAAAGCGCTATCCATTTATATTTGGCTAAACAATTCCAGGAATGGTTATTTTATGACCCACTTTAGAGTGAACTAAATACTGCTTTTACTATAACTTGAAATTAAAATTTGATAAATTTATAGTTTCAAAACTCGACTTAAATATAGTTCTTAACTAAAATACATTGAAAGTAATACTTTTACAAGATGAAACATCTGATAATGCAAAGACAACTATTATAGAAATGGATATAGTCTTTAGAGATAATTTCACGATCAGCGGCATTTAGTGAGAAAGAAGCAAGTAGAATTTCAGCATATTTAACAAAAAACGGATAAGGAACACAACTACACTATTCCAATGATACCGATAAATTCAAACCTTTCCAGGATCACACAAAATTGACATCCTCAGACACCGCTCTACCTTCGAATTTAAAATTGTAAAAATTATGAGTGGTAAGTAGCACCAAGTGGATCAAGAAACTACCTGACTGCTAGTTTGGGATGAAGAAGAAAATTCCTCAACATAACTGAGAGAAGGACACAGCAACAGCCATCAAAGCGGTTACCTGGTACATTCCAAAATGGTTAACAGAATTTCACATTCCAAAGCTATACAGGACGGAATGAACTATTAAATTCCTGTTAATTATAGATACTCAACCCGAGATCCAAATCCAATATAAAACGGATGAATTTTTTTAAAGCAAGGAGAAGCAATTATATCACATTCTGAGAGAGTTTTGAGATCAGCATCGTATCAACTTTATAGTCTTTTACCAGCATTTAGAATTTAAGAAATTTCAATGCACAAATGTTTAATACAACAAAAGCATAAACATTAGAATTCACATGATGGATACATACTGACGATAGATGCTGACGGTCCAAATTGATAGCGTGTCAGAGAAAGAATTTGCTGAAGTTAAGTAAAAAAAAGACACTTCATAAAGTTTTTTATATGTTGAAAAGATCGCTTTTCATGGATTTTTCAATCTAAACCTTCAGATCTTCCAAGAAGTTATAAATCCTAGTGAATGTGGCAATATGTGTCAACACACTTTAACTAAAAATCAAAAGAACTATGCCGTACAGTGCACTTTAGAAAATAATTTGCACATGTTTACGATATGCGAAAATATTGCGAAAAGAATTGGGGAAAAATTACAAACATCTGATTTGATGAAAGTTATGAAACATAACACAATTTACTCAATGAAATTCTAAGATATGAAACATTGCATAATTTATTAATGAAATTCTAAAATTATGCATGAAAAACGCTCCCAGCAATATTATACAGCCTTTGAATCTATAAAATCATTTTCAAACAATAAATCATATTAATAACTTGGAATTGTATCTCAATCGATATACATGCAAAAAAAATTTCGGAGATTAATTGTCTTACAACTTAAAGCTTAGAGTTCTCAATTTTTTACATTCCAGTAATATACGTATATAAAAGAAACATAGATAAGGGCACAGTTTGGTAAACAGATACAAAAATTCCTAACAGTGAAACTAACTGGCTGTGATTAATAGAAGTTCTTTTCAAAAGAAAACGATAAAATTCTAGGTGATAAATAATACTCAAAAAAAAAAAGACGAAACCAAAGGAAGATCAACTAATCAACATAAGAATCACTTATATAACTGAGTCACTGCCAGTCATTTGTTAAAAATTACAAATTAAATATATGAAATATCCAAATGTTTTCAAGAATTCTTCTTATTGTCTTTTCTATTGCCTGTATGCCTCCCATGCAATGTTGTGCCGTTCTGAAAGTGCGATTAACTTTTAACTAAAAGTTTAATCTATATTTGATATAGTGGAATAAGTTCTCAGAAAGATTTATTTCTTAAACAATCAGGTAAGCACATATTTAACTAGGATTTGATCTCAAAACTTTTTTTCGTTAAAATGAATGGAAAAAAAACGAATGAGCATTAAATATAACCTGTGTTAATCGATGTCCAATAGCAACAGCACGGTGCATGCTTTCTTGAGTCAATGACGACAAGAAATTACACCATGCCCATGTAACTGCATCGTCAACCATACCACCAATATCTCTCAAATTACCGCTATATCTTGAGTAGGCCCATATACTAAGTGAAACAACAGCTGAAAAATTTTCAAAGTACCCAGGTTCATAAAATTAGAAACTAGTTCACAATAGAATGTGAGACACTGCGGCAACTAAAATTCAAAAACCAACTAACCAATGCAAAGTGCAGCAGAAAATAAGCCTGCGATGGTATCCAGACCAATCAGTTGGAAAAATTCTTGTAGCACATAATCTACGATCATAAATGTCACCAACACAGCAGGCGTACGCATCGATTTGAACAAGTTTTTACTGTTATTCACTTTAATAAAACTTTCGTATTGCTCCTGCAGAAATTTTAACATCACTGATAATCCACGAATTATTTTACAAATGTGTTTGCTTGCTATTTGTGTGCTCTTTTTAAAAATATAAAAAAAACATGCTTCAATATCAATATGCAATCTTTCCAAGAATTGTTCGGAAAATTCTGCTCCACCCATTTTCCTCGTTGCTTTGAATAGTTTAATGGCCTCTTTGTAACACCGTTCATGCTCTGCTACCAAATCTGCTGAACTCATGTAAGGCGCGTCACCACCACAGACCTGTGAAAAATATTTTAAATGACGTAAGTGCAAAATCATTGCAATTCAGATGTTTCGAAAAATCCATGAATCTGTAAGCAGCAAATCAAAAGAAATTGATCCTGAATGAAGTTTGATCCAAAAAATAATAAAATGAAAAAGCTCACATCTTCCATTTTCCTCACGTAATGTGCTTTGGAAGTTGAAACTGCAGCCAAATTATTTGCCTCTGCAGTAGCCTTTAAATAAATAAAACTATAAATAAATAGAACGGTTTTAATCTATTCCGCCTTTTCCTGGACTGGACTATTCCACAAAATTTTTCTTTCGAAACTTCAAACTTTCAACTCATCGTTTAAAAACTAAAAAAAAGGATAACAAACCATCAACATTGATTTTGGTTCCGGCAAGTCTTCTCCTTGAAATATTGTCATATATGCCTACAAATTATTTCTTATCGATTCTGCATACTTTCACTTCTTACTTGCAAACTTTAACCAAATATTAAAATAAATGCCTACCCTGAAGTATTCCACAAGTTCGCGACAAGTTATTTCTCGGCCATTAATACGCTTTAATACCAAATTATTGCAGTCCAGCAAACGAGGAACAAAAGAGCGCAACTGTTGTTGAAATTCATTCTCAATATCTATAATTCAACTTGATTTCTTGATCTCATAAAATTTGATCTCAGTTTTATTTAAAGTAAAACGGAAGTTCTAAAAGTTCAGGCCATAGAAAGTCGAAAAAAAATGAATCATGACTTTTATCACCATCCAATTTGTGAGAAATAAATTAAAACATTGAAAGTGCAAAAGAATTTGCAGAAGAGTCAAAAAGCTGGGCGATAAATGCAAAACAATTTGCAATATTCCCAGTTGCTGGAAACAGAAAAGAGGAAGAAAAAAAAATTGATTCTTACCACTTATTTGTCCACGGAAAACTGGACTTGTGGAAACTCGAAGTCCAGGATGAGGCATTAGAAAACATGAAATCTGCTCAAAACATGAACGTATATGCTGCCGCAGTTGTTGTAACTCTGAATGTTGTTTCTCGGAAACCTATAAACTGGTTTGTTTTATTAATTCAGTTCCAACAAACTTTTTTGGAAATAATTTCAGTTGTTAAAATTTTGCGGAATAACTCAAAAGTCAAAAAATATGCTATCTACCTGCAGACGACGTTCAAGTAGTCGCTCGCCGCCTTGGAAGCCGTATTCTGCTTCATATGGAAAACTCCAGTCACGTACTAGGAATAATAATGACTGAAATTATAAAATCATTGTATAAATTAATATTTTAATTTAGTAAATTCAACAATAATAGCAGAAATCCGAAATATTATTCGCCCACTTGAAATGGCTTGGATGATGTGTTTTCTAGTGCCAGCCTGCCGTATTCGGTAAACAGCTGCAAATGTTGCAAATCGTCCTCTTGTACATTTTGACTCAAATTATAAATCTGCAACAAAAAATTTTTAACGTGGAAGACAAGTTTTTAAACTACCACTAAAAGACTAAAACAATGCAAAAATTGAAGAAATACAAACCTGCAAAGAAGAAATCATAGTTGAAAGGGCAAAAATGGTAGCACAGTCTTTTACAGTACTTTGGCTATCAAAAGCTCCCTGAGTGTCCATTAGTATAACAGCTGTATCTTCGCCATCTCGATTACGCATAATAAACGGTCGAGACCACACTAATATGCCGCTTGTTTCACGTTCGCTACCTGAAAACACAAAACTGACTTTCCATTTACTCGTTTTTAAAGCCATAAACCATTCCTCAAGTTATTCACTTACCTCCTCGCCAACTAAATCCATCCAGGCGATCACCACCATAAATCCAATCTCCAGAACGTTGCTTTTCTTCGGAAGCACCCAGATAACGTAGGAAAAAATTAAGAAGAAAACTTTTTCCCTTCCGGAATGTGCCTGCCACGCTGATTACAGATACCTGCACATTAATTCATACTTATGGATAAGCCGCATCCCAAATTTTATATAGTTTGCGTCAATTAAAGTTTTATTCGACTTTCAGAAGCATTTCACCTTTTGTATGATATTGAATTTCAAACACTCTACATTTCTGACGTAAATGCATTTAACATAATACTTAATAATTTCGTAAATTTTAGCTTGTTTCAAGCGTACTTTCATGTCAATTACATCTGAACTCAAAAGAACTTTCTCAAGAGCTTCTTCATCCAAACGAAATTGGTGTTGCTCATCAAGGGTTTCAATGACTTGTATAGGAGCCGGATGATCTGGTAGTGTGAATGATTTCGACATCTGAAATTTAAGGCCAAAAGAAAAATTAGTGAATGACGTCAGAAAACGATTAAATAAGTACATCAATGATACATTCACATCTACAGGAAAACAGACGTAAAAGCATGATTTTTCTGTTCAATGAAAAGAATATTCTCAAATTTAAAATTTTTTAGACGGAAGTTCAATACAGTTAAAAAAATATACCGCTTCAATTACTTCATCTTTCGATCGTTCAAATTCACGGTTAGTTATTGCACCACTGCTATTACTGTTCCTTTCCCAATTTGGTGCAGCAATAGTGGACTCTGTCATTACTATTGTTACTGATTGCCCTCTTATCTTCTCTTCTAAAAACACTTGAAATCTGCAAAGTTCTTTTTTGAGTTTCAGTTCTACTACGGTATTGTTGTTCGACAATAACAGAACAAAATACAAAATACATAGTTATTTAAACTCAATAAACTCAATCATGCTACGCAAAAACTAATGAGGATGCAAAGCACGGCGAAGAAATGTTACATAGCGAAAGCACTAGTTATTACACAAGCGTATGCTGAAGAAGTATACATAATTGATGTTAAATGGGCTTATGAAGTTAAATATTTCGTTCATTATATGGTCATTAGTAAGAGAATAGAAAAGAGAGAATTAGGATGGAACTTTTGATAGGCAAACAAAAACTGTATCTCAGTTCTGCTCAACAACTGACCCAACAAACTCCAAACCAAACCAGTGAGAATTATGCCAAATAGAACGTAATAAAAGACGATATCAGCGAAATGTTCAAGGAAGAATGGAGGCTAATACACGCAACAGAATGTTGCCGATAAAAGTGAATCTCTCTCCCTGACTGCTTTTTAGTTCAACATTTCATCGTTTCTGTTTCTCTCCTTCTCCTCTCCCTCTTTCTTTCTCCCCGTTTCTGATTCCTCTTTATCATTCCACTATACTTCATCAAGTGAAAAACGAACAAAATAATGACACAATAAAGAACACCTGATGTTTGAGATATTTTCCATTGGAGAAAAGGAATCGAAGTAGTCTATACATTTTGAAAATTCATCTTACGCAGTGAGAAATGATGCACCATTCTAATGATTTCACCATTCTTCCAGCTTTAGATCATGAAAATCATGGAAATGGCAGTCATACCATAACTTTGATTCAAACTAGCTACAATCAAAATTTCATTCAATGATTCCATGAATAGACCTAAACTGACCTTAAACTTTTCTCTCCTCATAAAAATATTGGTGTTAACAGATCGACGTCGCTGAAAAGCCATGTAGATGACCAAACACACGACGGCGTGGTTCAATACCATATAACGGCGAGAATAGTTAAGGAAGTGGTAGAGGATCCCAAGAGGATTAATCGTAGTTGGAAAAGAGAGCAGAGATGATAAGTCGGTGTGAGTCAACAAAAAGAAGGTCAGGAGCGGTAATCGTTCGTGTCACTGTTGTACGTCCTTTATGACACCTTATTTTCTTAAGCCCCGTTTTCGGACAAAGGTAAGCCAGCATTTCGACCAAAGATAATAGCTTGATCACGTAAGCTTCTTTTCGAAGGCGGCCGAACCAGCAGCGGTAAAGTGCGGTAGTCTTTGTGTATAAGCGCTTTTCGAGACAATCAGAAAAGTGAATGCACAGGAAGAAAGAAATTATTTCTTGCCACCACACAAATTATGGAGAGCAGTGAGAATGAAATTATATGAAGTGTGAAGATGATGTCGGATATTTTAGTTTAAACGAGGAAATAGACAAATTAATTTGGCTCTACTTTATGCCCCTTTTTATCGGTAACAACTTATTACAGGTAAGGAAACAAGAAATACAGCTATGCAAAAGAAAGCATTAAGCGTAATGAGATTAAACTGCCACGAAGAGGTATGATGGTAGTTCAATCTGGCCACTTTATATGAACAATGTTATTGCAGCTGCTATTAGACTGGAGATGCTGGTCGATAAGGTCTTTATCATAAATAGCACATACGTCAATATTCACTGTCACATTATTTTTTGTTTCAAAACAATGGCAAACAGTTTCTGTTCATTATACCGTTTCTACCTGTAATGTCACCGTACACATTTCGGGAGAAGGAAGTGCAGAAGCTGTAAGGTTTTCAAATTCCTCATAAATCGAGCGATGATTCGCAGTTAAACAGTGCTTACAAATATTGTGTAGGGTTTTAGGGCGTTGTTATTTTTCTGTTTTTTTATCTCTCTATTTCTCTGTTTTTGAATAACAGTTAACATTTTCAAATAAGGAAAAATTACAACGGAACTTTCTATTAACTAGACTTTATTTTCGTGATTTCTGTCCACTTCAAGCAAAGATCAGCTTTCTCTTTTAGTTTTTCTTTTTTAGGCTATTCTGCTATTGATTTGCTATTTATATATTTACCTTAGTGTCATCCATAATTCAGTTGCTTCCATTATTGCAATCTGATCATCACAAATTTCACAAATCTCATAATACTACGCTTAACATTCCATCAAAACTGCACTATGTGGACCATTGTACGGTCATGCCTGTATTTAATAAGATAACAGCGTTTAGAATGACTCATTATTTTTCATGCTTCTTGCATAGAGGAACTGGAATTTTAGCATTTTAGAATGATCACCATAAATACCAAATCCCAGTAATTTAACTCAGGGTATCTGCAGTGTTAGTTCTAAATGTTTCTTACTATCTTGGACGCCTGCTGCAAGGTGTTAAGATACAAAGGTAAAAGGTATATATTTTGAATTGGATTTTATATATATATAAAAAAATATATATATTTGATATTGTGAATTAGAAATCTAGGATATCATTCACTTTTAATACTTCGCTCTAATTATTAAGTTTTTCGAGACAATTGCTAATTGAAATTTTTAATTATTGAAAAAAAACTTCCTTTAGTAATTCAAACTCCGTTTTCGTAATATGTACATTAAGTCCATGCAAAAAAAGGAATTAATCGGTAATATATCGGAAAAGTACGAACAAACACACGCTTTTCCATCAGCATCATACTATAAAATGGATAATTCTAAATAACACACAGCAAGAAGCGCATTGTACTGTTTTCATCAAAAGGGTATCATCAGATTATATATTTTAAATTCTGAATCGAACATCAGCATATGTTATTCATAACGATTACACTCTTCAATCCATCAGTCAGAAAGAAAAAGCTCCAGCGCCGTCTGCTCTAAATTAGGAAAGTATTTGTATTAAGTTTCAGTGAAGCTGTATCGAACTTTGAAAGTTAATACATGGATATTCCTGTTTCACATACTATTCACCATTATAGGACTTACTTTCCTAATACTTATGAACTCTTCCGAAGTTAACGGTTACGAACTTACATGCTATCTTGTATAACGATTATCACCTTTCCAATTTTCATTCTATTAATAAAGCATGCATGTTATTTAATGTATTGCGCCCTGTATAAAGAAATCGGTTTCGTATAATCCTTAGAAATGTGTGAATATATAACTAGTTGAATAGAGAGATAAATAGCTGTTTTGTAAGTGACTGCACTTTGAAGACTCGTTTACGCAAACTTTATCATTCGAAAGTTCAGCCCAAAGTAACAGCAATGTTGCTTACGTGACTTACAGGAGGAGGAAGTACACTCAAAATATCTTGCACGCCTTATCGCCGTTGAGAATGGGCAGCAAGAGAGCATCTCCGAATATTTAAAGCTAACCAAGAACGACATCTCGTTCAGCTGAAACCAAGTTGTCTTGACTGTTCACAACGTTTAGTTGACTGATCTGACTGTCGACCCATCCAAGTACCTATTCCCTTTATTCCCACCTTTACACTCATTATAGCTTTCGTGGCTGTGTACTTCACGAGAATGCTTGGAAAGAAAGACATCACTGATGAAAGTTGCTATCATTTGTCGTCAGCTCACGAAGACATTCAAAAACCATTCACCTCTCCTTGTTCTTCCCCCTCCTGAACATGCTACTATCTTAAACTTCTTCGATGTTGAGAGGGTGGTTTAGAACCATCCAATTTACTTTTAGGTCCATTCAGTTTATTTGTTGAGGAAAAACTTTCGGCGTAGGCCATTCCAGATAACCATGTAGTTTTTCTTCTTCCTCCAGCTTTTTCGAGATGATCCTACTTTTTTAACGGAGGGTAGGCAGATATCCTTTTTAAGTTAACTGATTACTGCATGATGTCTCGTAGAGTTCTAGCTGTATCGCGAAAGAACCGATCCAGCGACTACTACTCATCCATCTCTAGCACCATTCTGAACCATTGTGGGCAGGGTGCTGAATGGCCAAAATCAATAAACCGAATCATTCCATTAATATTGTTTTGGAGTTGTTATGATGCTTGCAGGCAGTGAGGAGGAGCAGGCAGAGGGGTTGTTACGTGTCCATAGTGTCATCCACAACCAAATATGGGTCATGAGAGTCTTCAGTTTTCCCCGAGTCCCAGTATTCACTGGCTTTTATGAAGTCAATTCAGATAATAGCAGATATTTTTTCTTTTCCCGGGTACTCTTTCGCTCATGAAGTGTCATTCCAGTTCTTTTTCGCCATTTCGTTTTTGATCGTACCAAATAGAAGAAATATTTTCCAGGTTGACTTCTTTTTTGATGATATAAACCCAGTTGTTATTTATGACTTTTCACTCCTTCCTGCTTTTGTTACTCAGCAAGTCTATAAAGAAGCAATGCATATAGAGATGCTTGAACTAGAGAAGAGAGAAAGAGTATTAAATTGTGTAACTGTTCATGATGTATACTTGGAAAAAGATATGATAACTAGAGCCACACCTGTTTACAGAAGAATTATGTAAATAAGTTAAGAAACAGATTACATTAAATCGATTCCTGCAGTGATTTTTGCTGGTTTGTTCTTTCCTATTTCCAAAAGATATTTGAATGCCTTAGGTCTCATAAAGGGATGAGAAAAGGGCAGGAGTAGACTAAAGAATGTCTAATAGTCTGGGAAACTTGACAGTTTTATGTTTTTATTATCGTCGTTAACATTATCTTAAGCTTCAGCGAAGCTGAACAGATAATTTACTGTAGTGTAAGGCTGATTCCAAGCCGTTCCAACCACTCATAGTTTGATTTGCGGTAGATTAAACAAAACGGTTTCAATAACATCACAGGCTTTTTAGAATACGACTACACATCTTCGGTAAAGTATAAAGTAATGCCATTGCAGGCTGAAAGACTGAATATCCTTGATGATTGTTTTTCAATAGTGATTAGTTATTACTCTACTGAATCTGATAAGACGGCAGTGCTATCTGTAGTATAAAATTTATTGTTCTTATTATTCTGGTAAAAATTTGTTTAACTTATAATGCTGTTTCATTTTTAGTATCGGAATTTTCTGTATTCATATAAATATATAAATTTATAATGTTTTAACATTTATGTAGATATATAAATCACCGGTCGATTTATTATCACCATGCACATAATTGAAAATTTTTAAGTCGAAAGATATCTTAGGAGTGGTAAATAATCGATCTAATAACTCTTATTCAATCTATAAAACTTGTAAATTCGTTTCTTTCATATATATACATATATTTTATACATATAGTATAAATTCGCTGTTGTAGGTAGACACATGAGTATCCGGTCTGTGGATAGTCGTTTGGAAGTTTTGCGAAATGGACAGGATATTGCCAATAAAAGCCTACTGTACAGCGCTGGATCTATACAGCAACCACAACAACAGTTATTCAATACTGATTTTGATAATGAATCTAACAAATGTCAGTAAGCGTAATGTAATTAGAACTGAAGGTCTTCCTTTGTTTACGTCTAAATCCCATATATTTAAACATTTCATACATAACTGGCTGGATAGTTGTCTTCAATATTCTTATTTCTTTTTTCTCTTCCAATTCATGCACATTTGATTTATCGTTCATATTTTTAAGCGGATTCGTGGGTGGAATTGGCTAGTCCATCATCACGCGCATCCATAGTTAGTATGAACGGTGGTGATAATGGTAGTGTGGTAATGGTGGATAGTGACGGGGTGGTTATGAGTACTGATAATACGACTGCCGTCGTTGGTGGAGGTAATGGTAGTCCTTTCAGTCGACTCAGGTATTCATTCCTTCATATCTACATATTCCACTTAAACTTATCAAAATTAGTATTATTTGCCGTTTTATACGTTAATTTCATAGTACGTTAACAAAATTTCATCATTGATAGAAAAGCGGAAAAGTTTCATATACTTTGAGGGAAGAGTATTGTTTGTTTTGTGTTACTGTACAAGTTTTTGCAGTCCGATCAGTGGCTGCAGTGTTCCAATTGAATTGGTTATCGATTCTGGACAGGTTCATGGTAGCGATACAATGACAGCTCATTGTTACACTCGTCATGGACCAGGACGTTGCACTGTTGCAACTACTGGAATACCTGGATTGGGTCAAGGGACGAAGAGAACAGCTGAATGGTTAGAAGACTACAACAGTCGGCCCGAAGTGCAGAGAAGGTTAGCTTAATCAACATTTTAATTATTTGGAAGTGAAGTAGAAATGGAGTTAAAACTGAAAAATGCTGCAGAAGAGAGAGGGTGTAACATCTTTTGCCCATTAAATATAGTATTCGGTTCTATATTTGTAAGGAATTAGTTTCTTAGTCGATCAAAATATCAGGAATATGATCTTTTGATCGAAATGCTTTAGCGGTCAATATTGAATGAATTTCGGACCAAAACAACTTTAATTTCGTTGCTTCGTTTTCCATGTTGACTCTATTCATTTATAATAAAATTTATTCATGCATAATAAATTTGGTTTTTGTTCCTCTATTGATTTTAATTTAGTAGTAATTGGTTCTAATCTAGTCAATATAAAATTTCCAGCGGTCCTCAAGCTCCATCACCGGTAGAAACGGAAATGTCAACGCCGCCAAATAGTCTTGTCGCTGGGTTAGACGTCGGAGAGCTCACTCAGAGCAGCTGCTGTGAAGATGATGATGAGGAATTAAGCGTTGACGATGATGGTGCGTACATGTGTAGATGCCGGAAGATCGCTTATATTGGACAGAGTATGATTTATTTTTTTTGTTCTTTTAGATGATCTAGATGAATTTGTCATTCATTTTAGCATTATGTTGTGCTCCTTGACGTATTAATGGTCTCAGAGCTAATGTCAGTTGTAAGCAGACTGAAAAAGCTTATGAAAGATCTATTAGCACGTTTCAAAACGGCAAGATATATTCCCTGGTCTCCAGATATATCGCATTCGCATTTTAATTCAGAAACTCATTGTTCTTCTGGGTCCTATTTACAAACTTTTTGAGAAAAGCAGCATAGGATTTCGTAGGAATTACTTGGTGTAAATTAAAACCTGCTTTTTTATTAGTATTAGTTTCCTCATCCAATCCAAGATTCCAGATTTAAATTTGACGTAAGATACATTTTATAGAAGCTTGTGAAAAAAGACGGTGGACTTTTAGCGGATTGCTGGGCTTAAGTGGTGGTAATGGACGTCGTGCACTAGTGCTTTATCTTGTAACAAATTTGGTTACACTTGCAATCGGTTTTGCAGTTGGGTAAGCGTATGTTAATTATTCATATATTTTCACAGGTTGAATTTATTCGTTTATCCGACCGTTTTCGTATATTTAGGTCTCCATTAAGTTGTCTTTGTGCCTCGGAGATCTGTGTATTTTTTAGGAACTGATTTACTTACATTTTAAAACTGTAAGTATGAAAATTAATTAAGCACATCCATTTTATATAAGCTTATTGTTATTTCTTCAAATATTTTAAATATTTTTTCAGATTAACAGTTGGTCGAAAGTTGTCTATACTATCGCACCTAAGACATCGCTATATATTTAATTTGAGCTAAAACTACATGCGCATATTGTATTCACATCTCATTGTAGATTTTTCTTTGTTATTTTCACTGTTTCGGAAGTTTAGGCTCCAGTCTTCAGTTCGGAAATTTTCATCATATAGATGACAAGATCGCTCTTAAATTATCTCTCGAAAAGCTTGTTTTGGAAAAAATTTTTTGAGTAATGAAATAATCAGGTTTTGTAGGATTGGATTAGCTTTAAACATAAATTTGTACTGTGAAAAAAAAATTCCAGTCATTTGTTATACATCTGGGATTCGCTTTGCTTTTGATTTTTAGACGTGAAGTCTTTTCTCTCCATTGTTGCAAGTACTGGATTTCCCGATTTTTTTTGAATTTAAATCCTATTCACTTTATCTTTTGCTAATATAATGATGCGTTGGACGTGATTAGTAAGCAGTATCAGCTATAAACTTAGAGTGCTCGGCATGTCTATTCTCATTCTATACTGAGAATGCCTCGCTGAAATGTTCATCACCATAAACCCTAGATTCGGTATAAATCAAAATAGATATTCGTTTTGCGGATCAGTATGTTATTATTTTGTACAGAGCAGGAGATTTGCAGTAAAATCATGCATATATTGATGCTACTATATTAGTGCAAATATCCTCATACAATTCCCAAATAGTCGTGGTGTTTTATAAATGTTTGATTTTCTGGTTGAAGTGATTAAAACTGAAAATGTACTTGTACCGCTGGAAAAAAACATCAAGGATGTAAAATTTTTGAATTATTATTCCTAATTTTGTCTTGATTTTATTTGGCGTCTTCCATTTTCGTTTTTGTCAGAATTTCTTTGTTTAAATAAGCTAATTTTTCCGAGAGTTCGGTATTCCGTAGAATTGTCATTCGATCTATTTCTAATTTAATCATTTTATATAGCAGTGGTATCCATTTATGATAACTATATAGAATTGTTTTGGATATGAAAACTTCAAAATAATGAGGTTTCATCATTAAAGTATTAATGGCGATCAGATAGTTCTTCCTGTGCTTGGAATTTAACTATATGAAGTTGATGTATCCCTACCTAATGGTACTTTTTTCTGGGATAATTTTCCGTCATTTTGATATTAATGTGCTATACTTTCGTTCTTTCAGTTTTGCGCGATTTAAGGTATTTGCGAAACGATTTGATATTAATTGCAAGCGTATGTTCATTATACCCCTGTATTTGACAATAAATTTTTGTTTGTCTTCTCCGACCACACAATCAAGATGGCGAAAAGAGCTCATCCCAGTGTAGATACTGTCGGGTATTCGGGAGTTCGGTGGGCCTGTGAAACACGTTAGCAGATTGGAAGATTCACTTCGCACACGAATAACCTTGCGGTCGCTAAACTTGTGGCTTAAAGTTCATAGTGGCCCGTGATATTGTGTAAGCTATGTCTTCGTATTCTGTAGCAGGATGTGTTTGTGTCAGATGGGATTTGTTGTATGGTTTGGTTGTGTTATTTCGTTAGTATTTAAGTGAGAGATTTATGCATCGGGAGCTGCTCATTCTTTGATTGCGCTCATTTTTTGTATATCGAGTAGTGATACACTAGCTTCAGTTTCAACTGCTGGGACTTCGGAAAAAGTTGAAATAATGGATGGGACCGGGAATGATGTTTCAAATTGTTTGGAGGAACTGAATGGACTGGATGATGATTTTGTAACACGGAAAAAACGGCCTGAAGCAAAATTTGAATTGCAGCAGAATAGCAAAGAAAACGTTAGTAGTATATAGTCTTTTTTATTTCTGGGTTATTTCAAGCAAATTATTGAGCTTTTTGATTTGTTGATTTATGACTGAAGGATGTCCAAAAAGTTACAGTCTTCATCGGAAGGCACTACGGCGAGGAATGTGGTAGAAAATAGTCTGGAGAAATTTGCTTTGATGTACGACAAATATAAGACGCAGTGCAATGAATTAGAAAGGTTGTTGACTCCTTATATATTAAACTTTGCGTTGCGTAAATCATATCACGATTTTCAACAGACAGAGGAGTTTGGTAGTATTGAAGAGTTTTTCCGATTTTTGACCTGTATAACTCGTAAAACGTTAAAGTTCATTTTTCCCTGATATTCAAAGTAACTTGATTTGGGAAATGCTTCTATAATCTGCTGTGATCGCTTTTTCGGTATAGAATCGGCAATTAAGTTCCACAGTAATCGTCTAGAAATTCAATCCTAAATTCTCAAGTTTCAGACTAGAAAAAATAAATAGTGAACTGAAAGAACAATTGCAAAAAGTGAAACGAGAATATGATAGCACTCAGCAAGTGCTTAACGCCTGCCGAAGGTTTTCTTTTTTATCTGATTTAGGGCATTCGCTCATCTACCTCTTCAACAGCTTGTATCGATCTGAAAAATTTTTGTATTTGTTTCGTATTCTGCATTTGCAACTTTATTTCTTTCATTCATTTAAATTCATTCTAGTGAGTTCTGTGCTCATCGAGAGAATTTGGAACGTCAAATAGTGGATGTGGAATTACAACTAAAAATGTTTACTCAGCGTGCTGAGGCACGTGAGCAACATTATCAACAATGCATAAAGCAAAATAATGAGAAGTGGGACCAGAAATTTATGCAGGTATGTTAATTATAAGTAAATTTTTATTCCTTTTGAAACCAATTTGGGCGGAAATATGGATGGTATTTTCAAAGAAATGACAGCAATTTTTCTTCTATTCCAGATTTCAGTGTATTTCGTGTTTTTCGGTTTTTAGAATATTCGGTATATTTGATGGGAAAACGGTTAAAGTTTTGGTCTCGTTGTGGTCTTCTTAAAAGGTTTCCTAATAAGACACAATTATTGCTTATTAAATTTCCCCGCATTATACTTTTCTATGCAGCTTCTGAAAAGGACTGAAACAGTGGAAAAGGAAAAGAATGATGCTGTATGTCGATATGCGGCAAAAGAAGCACAGCTAATGCGCTTACGAGAGCAGATAGAAGGACTTGAAGTGCAAGTACATTTTAGTGTTTTTTTTTTTAAATACTTCTACGTATATATTTTTTTAGTCGAAAAATTTCTTGAAACTTAAAATAACAAACGGTGAATAATAGGAAAAGCAGTTCGGACTCTTGCATTATTGAAATTTGTTGTAAAGTTTGGAATATAATGTGTTTATAACCGTCCTGAAAAATCTATTTTTAAAATTTCGGCACATTCTTTTGGAAGACTCCAGGCAATGACATATTTTTGTTTTCTGTTAAAATTCATTGTTGAAACTATATAAATCAGTCGTTTGGTTAGATAGTTACGCTGGTAAAACTTCTCTTAGTGCTTCGGGATTAATTTTGAGAAATTTTGTTGCAGAAAAATACACTGTCAGTGGAGAAAAGTACATTGCAGAAAAGTACTCAGTTCGAAAACTTGCAAAATATGGTGAATCTTAAAGTCTTAATAAAAATGTTTTTGAAAAAAATTTTTTATTTGCATTTACCTTTACTAAGCGCAAGTAAGATACCATGAAAGGGGTTTGTTGGTGCGATCAGCTTTTATAAAGCTTTGCAAAATTTTTTCGCAGATTTTAGTAGATGTAGCAGAATTTTTACAATTTTTGGGCTTTTTGTTGCTGTCAGTTCTGTTTTTAGAAGTATTCACTGGCAGAAGTGGAACGACAGTTGGCACTCGAAAAGGAAACTAATAAAGAACGTGAGGAACAATACAAAATGACTGTCAAACACTTAGAAGTTAGTTCTTTCATTTTAAGTTCCACATTTATTGATGTTTAAGATGCCAGTTTCTCTGTTTATTCTCCTTTATGATTTAAATTCTTTGAGGTGCTTCACATAGAAATGATAAGTATCTAATTCGCATTGAATTTTTTTTTTTCGATTTTTAATTATTGCTTCAAATTCAGTTGAATGTAATAAAAGCGAAGTCTGTAGGAACAGTCAGAGCTAACCTTATCCAATAGAAAAATGGTCATATCTTTTTTCTCTTTTTTAGGCTAGTCAAACAGTACTCACAGAATTGCGTTCTCGTTTAGAATCTGTACAGTCTCAGTTGGCAATGGAACAAATGGAGAAAGAAGAATGCCAGGAAAAACTAAGAAAGGCACATATAATGTTGAAGGTTTATTTCTAATTTGATTTTGCTACACATACATTCGCAGTAGATATTCTCAAAGTCTGAAAAAACATTTCCCAGATCAATTTTTTGAGCAATTCAGTAATTGTTCAAAATATTTAAAGTTGAGTCAAAACTGTTTTTCACTTATGTTATATAATTTCCTCACTATCATGTAAGATGTGGTCTAATAAGCTATTGTAGCTTGATATATTATACCCATGCTAGCAACGACTATAAACCCCTTAGATATGTATCGTAAAGACTACAATAAGGTAAATCAATGACCAAGGAATATCAAGCAGTGATTCCTATATAATGATTCCTATAATAAAATTCTTTATCACTCTGAGATCTCGCATCGCTTCACCACTGGAAACTGAGCTCTGTACTGATGTTAGTCTGATTGATCTCACGATTATATCTAGTGTTACAGTTTTATCGATCCAATCACCGATTTTTTGCTATGGCTAAGTAGTTTCAAGAGCAAACGCAGATATTATAGTAATTGTCAAAATGACTAGCATAGAGACTCTTCTACTTGATGTCATACGATCAAGCACTTGAGAAGTGTAAAATGGCAAGAATAACATTAACAAATTAATCCCTGAGCTAAACTAAGAAATGGACCAAAATGCACTTTTCTAAGCAAATACATAGCACACTTTGCATAAGGTAACTTCCACAATCTCTCTTTTAACTTAATCAGAAGCACTATACAAAATATTATTGTAAAAATATTAATAAAAGTCAGCTAACTTTGAATCATTAAAACATTAACATACATAAATATTTTGACCTTGGCATAAAATTGAGAGTATTTATATAGTTTTTCTTTAATCTTTCAAAACCTGTCTGTCCAACCATTATTGCATTGTCTGTTCGTAGGCTACTTTGTGGAGAAAATATGTTTAAACTTACGTACTTTTTTAATTCCTCTCTTGAAAAATCATTTACCGCAACTCCACCAGTAACTACGAAATCGTTGACCTTGATATTGAAAGATGCAACCATAATAACTGAGTTTTTAATTTTATGAAGTAGTATAGATGTCAAGTAAAATAGAGATATTTCAAAGACTAGGAGCTGTTATTTCAACGATATGTATATTAACTGCAGACGTTAGAGCAGCAGTGCGCCGAAGAAGTCGATTCGGCGACGAAAAAAATGAATAATCAAGAAGAACTGTACAACAACGTATGCGACGAGCTGACTTCTCTTAGGTGAGAGGAAACGATTTTTCATAAAGACGATGCACGTAATCGAAACCCAAGTGGTTGTAAGAAGTAAATAAGGTATGAGGTATGATAAATCGATTTAGAAACAATTTTGGTTGCAGATCACGTAATTCCACACTTTCTCAACAGCTCGATCACGTTATACAAACAAACGCTCAGTTGCAGGCAGAATCTCGGCAACTGAGTGAGAAACTGGAACAAACTCTTCAGACTCATCAAATTGCTTTGGAAAAATTAGAGTCTCTTGAGGAAATACAAACACAGTTAAATAGGCTTGTTTTACATGATTTCATCGTAATAAATAACTCTAGATTTTGAAGGCTTGAAATTTGAGCTAAATTTTAGTTTCACTCTGATTCTGTTTCACTTACGTAAATTGTGGACTTACAGAAAGTTTATCTTCCTTTGCAGTAATTTGCGCCGCGTTAAGTTGGCAGAAATTGCGGCAATGGACGCAACTGCAGAACGTGATCAAGCAGAAGCAGAAGCGGCAGAATGTCGAAAACAGGCAGAAAGGATGCTGGAAATCACTGAACAGTTAGCAGATAAGAATTCTTCATTAACTTCACAGCAAGAAGCGCTCAAATTAAAGGTTTGGTTTTATTTTTTATATCTAGTTATCAGTTATCATGTATTTCTAAGTCTTAGTTGTACACGTATTCGTTGTTATTGTTAATAAATTTATAATTAGTGCTGTACTGTTTCCTCTAAATGTCGCGCATGTAGATATGAGATTTGGATTTGTGGTACTTTCAAATTTAGTTAAAGTCTTTTCTCTAATTTGCATCTCATTTCCAGAATTTAGAATTAAATCAACGAGTGAAGACATTGGAATCTTCTGTGTCAACATATGAAAAACATATTGTTGAGCAGGAACGAAAACTAGAGCTGTTAAAAGTTGATAGTTCTGCAGAAATTGGAACGTTACGACAGCAAATTGATACAAATATTGCTAAAGGTACTTTCTGTTTTAAAATTTCTTTGTTGCTACCATTATCTTTTCAAATCCTCATTCCAGAGTGAAGATGGGTTGTTCAAACTGTGTGGGTAGAAACTGTACTGAAAAAATGTATATAAAGGAATCAAATTTTGAAACTGAGAATTGTTATTTATAAACCTGTGGATTTGCAGAACACAAACTGAATGCAGTAATTAATGAACTTCGTAATGAACAGGAAATACTAAGGAAAAAGAATTCGAGTTCTCTAAAGGTTAGTTTTTTGAAAATATAGAAAATTTTGATAGTAAGAATATGTTAAAATGAATTTATCTTTCCTCCGTAGCTATGATTTTAAATTTGTTACAGGAATTGCGTGCTGAAGTGCAACATTTGCGTAAACTGCAATCTCGAAGTCCAAATTTATCTTTACCAAAAAATGCATCAGTAGAAGATAATTTATCACTTTCTGTCTTACCTAACGGTAGAAGTATTATTTGTTTACTTTTTTTAATCTTGAACTTAGATTTCATTAACGTTCGATGTAATTAGTTTGTGCCATAACATGATTAGAAAAAGGCTTAATTTTCATTTAATTGTCATCATTTACAGACGCAGTGGGTCCATCTACTTCGTCACACGCATCATCGATTGCATCCTCTACTGATATATGTCCAGTGGCTGCTGATTATTCCACTGTCTCAATAAATCGAGTTACTGCTCGTCAAAAGGAATCTCAGCAATCTGTAGAATCACCATCGTCGGACGAAGCAAGTAAGTAGGATGCAGTTGTGCTGTGACATGTGTTTTCGTAGGTTTGTCATGCTTCTTGTACTTTACACATTTGTATGAAAAAAACTTGAATTATATTGATATGGAATTTGAAAAACTGAATTTTGTTCCAGATCATGTGCAGCAGCAAATGATTGAGAAAATTGTGAAGCTGCAGCGACAATTGGCTAGGCGACAAGATAAGATAGAATTTCTGGAAGAACACGTTCGGCAATGTACGCAGGAACTATTGAAGAAAACGAAGTGAAGAATTTGTACCTTTTTGCTTTCTATATTATTTTTAAAAAATTTTACCCTGATATTATGTGAATCCTACTTTAAGGATTATTCAGAATTATGCACTGCGAGAGGAGGCGTCTTTGCTGTTACCAGTGAGTGAATTGAACAAGGTAAGATTTGCTTACTTTGTTTTTGTTCATTCTTTAATTTCAGGATCGTTATTTAATGATATGAAGTGAATTTTTGCTTTACAGTAATTTTGAAGTTTGTTTGCAGTTGTTGGAAATTTGCAAAGTTACGGAAGTAAGTTAGTGATGTTATGTTCATTTCCCACTGCTCTCAACTGTAAATTTAATAAATAGTGATTATTTGGATAGGATGAAGTTTATTTGGACTGGGAATTTGTGTAGTTTAAAGTCGCATTTGAAATTAAAGCCATTGTTTCTCCCAGAAGGTGTGAACTTTTTCAATGCAGCAAAAATGAAGATTTGAGTGAAGTTGCAATAACTCTGCAAATATATGATAAGAAAGTTACGCACGGAGTTTTTTTGAGGAATGAAAATACCGATAAAAAATTATATGAATGCTGTTTCTGTATTTTGTTGTCGCTGTGTTCGTTCTTTGTTGTGCATGCATATGCTGATTGATAATATGATGAACAGTAACGGCTAAATGACTAAATCTGCAGTGTCAACAAGTTCCATATTAGTATTGCTGGTTAGGTTACTTCTGGAGAACTTTTCCTACTTGCATGAAGTTTGCGGAATATACGTGGTTTGTTTTCAATTTTCGAATGACTGAGAACTTTTGCAGATACCACATGGACCTAATAGTGATAATGGTACTCCGTCCTCTTTAATAGGAAACTTGTTTGCAAGTAGTACCAGTGGTGCCACTGGAAAGTCTGAATTAAAATTTGCAGCAGAAGTAAACTCACGCTTGCAATCTGTGCTGGAAGATGCTCTGCATAAAAATATCACACTTAAGGTAAACAATTTATTGAAATACATCACTGTAAATTACATGGGTTTAGGTGATTAATAGACATATTAAGTGAATAATTCTCAGGAAAGTCATCCACTATTTTGCAGAATAATATCGACACTTTGGGTGAAGAAATTTCTCGGTTATCACGCGAAAATCGACAGTTAGCACTTTCCAAAATTATGTAACAGAATTTGCATTAGTAGGTTTTTAGGAACTTTCAGTTTAAAAGAATTGCAAATCTAGCATGTTTCCAAAATTCAGGTAAGTCATTCAATAACTCATTTCATTTGACCGAATTGATTAAAGAGGTGGAAATTCTTCTTGTTTGTACTCATTTAATAACATTCTCAAATCCATCCGTAATTTCAAGATTTCTAAATTATTAAAGAAAACTATATAAAACTATATAAGAAATATATTCCTGACTATCCTCATTTCTTTCACGTAAGAATCAAAAGTTACATGTAAAGTTGATTCATGCAGTCATTTCTCATGCTGTAGAGATTTGGAGAAAAAAAATGGAGGCTCCATAGCCCTGGCGTTTCTGCATATAGTTGCTTGCTTTTTTCATTTCTGTATAAATTCAGTGTGATTGTTCGTTGTAATGCTATGATTAATTTCTCTTTTTTCCTTTGCTAAGCTGCAGTTCATTTTTGTGAAGATGTTTTTGTGATATGGTATGATGTATTTGTTTATGTATTTATTTGCGTATAAACATTTTCATTATCAGTGGAAAAAATTATTCACTGGGACAAAACTGAATCAAATATGTCTGAAATGTAATGAACAGCAAGATGTGAATACTCCTGCAGAATTAATTTTCGATTTTTGGACGTTCTGTATATTTAAAAGCTTTCGCAAAGTGATAAATATTGTGGACAGTCGGACCGGTACCGTAAATTTATTCTGGCAATGATAATTTTTTGATTTGTAAGAAGCTTGCTTAATTAGTTTAGGAGAGAGGACGGAGACATTTAATGACAGTTTGAGACCGTGGGAAGTATTCTCGAAATGTCGGGATTACTGAAATAATCGAGATGTGAAGTGTGGCGGTATTCTTTGCCAAATTCTGATATCATATGCAAGCGGTGCCGAATTCGATATTTCTAATCTCTAATCTTTACCAAACATCAGTTTGGTTTAATTGAAATTGGATGGTAGTTACTCATTTAGGCTATTGCAGTGTAGATTAAAACGAAAAACTGCAGTCAAAGACCCCATATGCAGCTTTTTGGGACTTTCGTCGCCGCTTCCATGAATAGTTATAAATAGTTTATTCAAATAAATCCCATTTCTCAATGAATCCTATTTTCCTAATTGGTATCCCGATACATACGACAGGGTTTTCATACGTTCTGACTCTGCTGAACTGAAAAATTTTTTACATTATTTAATATTTAATATTATCGAGACTTAACATTATTTAACATTATCATTATAGAGTGGTATAATCCATTAGAGAGAAACAACTGCTTAAACTCGAGAAAGAAGACCATGAGAGAAAACCTTACATGCCGATAACTGGTGAATGATGAATTTGAAAATTCTGCAGTACACGAGCTACTCATTTCTGTTATAAGGAAACTTGTAATAATGAAGGGCATTGATAATATGCTAAATTTCTTCCGCAATGAAGGACAAAATATCCAATGGATATCGAATTTTATAAGTCCTTTTAATCAGTTATTCAAATGTTTAGAACTGGAAGTTCATAAGCGGTTTCTATCGAAAATTCATATAAAACAAATCGTAAGAATTTCCTAGGTTTTTTATTCTACTAGTGAGCCCGAGCAATGATAAAGAATATATTACACATGTTAGCACCGTATAATTTATATCGATATTTTATTAAAGAGAAATTTAAGATATTGTGAAGGTAGTAGTAGTAGCACTAATAGCGGTGGCGGTGGTGATGATGATGGCTGTAAACTTTAATTCATTTAGAAATAACTTCAAGTTGTTTCTTTTGTATTAGAGACTCTGCAGGAATTAGTTAAAATCTTATATAATCAGATTTCCACAGTTTGTTCATAGCTTTCAGTACTTCGATACTTTCACCAGTTTTATAAATTTAACAAGGTAGCAATCAGTTTAAATTTAATATAGGCCAAATGTGATACCACATATTAATACCTGACAGATTAAAAGTCTCTCTCATCGGTAGCTTTTATTTAAATGAGCTTAATTTACATTTCATCCCTAATATATTCATCCTGCTCATTCTCTCTCATTCATTATTTCATCTCAACAAACGGGTAACGAAACAGTGCCGAAATTCATATGACACAATTTATTGGTGATTGCTTACTCGCTTGGCTGCTTTCCTCATTTTGCATTCTTCGGAAGAATTTTTTCTTTAAAAGTACACTTCATTTATCGCATTTCTTTTCGATTTACTTACAATGTTCACATTTTATTATGCCTCGATTTTATAAATTTTCAATAATTACATTCCAGAAATGGAGAAATCAGCAAGGCGGTTGCTAGTGATACGACATGGAGAACGCTGCGATTTTACCTTCAGCCAGCAAGGTTTCCTGTTACTGTTGTCCATCGATGAATGTTTCCCCAACTTCTATGTGGTGTTCGTTTCCCTTTTGGTCCCAATTAATGAAAAGGGAGAAGCTTCAGTATGATTTTCTTTGAAAGCGGAAATTACAGTAGTAATGGTATTTAACTGTACAATGTTAGGGAAATTTCAACTGTATATCGAAAAAATTAAAAGATGCTGATGTTTTAATCAGTTCGTCTAATACTGTGATATTATATATTTTGCTTTACACTCAATACTATTTTTATTGCTTGGGTGATAGAAAAAGACCTATATTGCTAGCTTCATTCCTTCAGAAAACAGTCTAGAGTCTCATTAACCTATTACAATTTCTTCTAGGAATTAACTGGATAAAACAAGCTATCGATACTAATGGAAGGTATCATCCATTTGATTTAAATTTACCGAGAAATTTGCCAAAACGTAAAGATGGCTTCGAAATGTTTGCATTTGATTCGCCACTAACCGAAATGGGCTATTTGCAATCGAAACTTACAGGTTTTCCACTTTTGCCCTGGAATATTGATCTCTGTACTTCATACCTATTTTTTAACATGTTTTTTTCTATTTCTTTGTTTTCTATATTTCATAATTGCAAAAACTATGCTTTGAAAAAATATCGGCTTTTGATAATAATAATGCTATTTCATCATTCATTTGAAACCTTTGCTAATTATTAATGTTTTAAGGTTATTTCCTAGAACTATGAGTCACATTTTTTATTCCTGAAATTCAATTTCTCTCGATGTTGAAAGTAATAGAATTTATTGGTACTAAAAGACTCTTGCATCTGCTGTTCAGCTTTTGTGGGTCAAAGTTAAAATTGAATAGTTGCGACATTACGGGATGAGAAAAAGTTTTAATCTTGTCTCTTTTTCCTTTTGTTTTGAAAGTGATTCGTTCCTCATGTAATCATGCTTTGACTGTATTAAACCAATTACTATTTTTTCAGGCAGAGCTTTGCGAGATCATGGTGTGAAAGTGGACCACATTTATTGTTCTGCTGCATTACGATGCGTACAAACTGCTGTTGGCATTATTAAAGGTTTCTTTTGACCTCTTGATTCTAAGTATGTAATGTTGAAGTGGCCAATAAACGGTCAACATCAATGTTGACTTGACCAACGATCAGATATGAGGAATTGTTGAAGCTGAAGTTGCTGTATTTAATTCTTTGATTTATGATATCAGTACTGGTTCAAACGCTCTTGAAGCTTTGTAGGTATGGAAAATCGTACACTAAAAATCAACGTTGAACCGGGACTTTATGAGTGGATGCACTGGTGTCGAAATAGTGTTCCATCCTGGATGACACCAGAAGAGCTTAGTTATCTTGGTTATCCGATCAATGATTTTTATATACCTTTACTAAAACCAAATGAGCTGTGCCCAAATGAAACACTGAACGATTTTTATGAAAGATCTTTTTCGTTGGTTCGCAAAATACTTTCCATTCATAATGAAGGTACATTTTCACAAGAGAACATATTATTAGCTTTAAACTGACTTGCTTCGGAGACTTGATCTTTGGAATACTTTTACTGTAAACATAAGTAATTGTAGGAATACATATAAATAAAATAAAATTTTGCATTTTGCAGAAGTTTGTAGTTAGACTCACTCGATCATTTTATCTTTATAGGAACAGTGCTTCTGGTGGCACATGGTCCATCAGTGGATGCCCTAACACGACAACTTTGTGGTGGTGCTCCAAGAACCCCAGAAGATTTTATATACAAACTCCAACAGATACCGTATTTGGCATGCTTACAAGTAGTGGAACAGTCCGTCGGTAATGATAGCAATGGCAGTATCAGTAACTGCAGTGATAACATCAGTAATAAATTATGGAAATTTGATGGTTCACCGATACCTCCTTTCACTCACGCTTCCAATTCTTCATTTGACACAAAGTAAGTTGGGAGAATACTGATATGCGAAGCAAGCATCTAATGCAAATTCAGAAGTTTATGCATAAATAAATTGTTATAAAAGCATTATATTAATCATGGTGGTATTTCATTGAACTGTTTATGGAAATGATCAAAATTTTTTACGATCAAGTTTAAAAAACGAAGGTTACAAGACTATTTTTTTCAGGATTTTGTCTCCTGACTCTCAGTACATCATCGGTACTTTCAGTTCAGATCGATAGAGCTGTCTCATATATGTACATATTTCTTAAAAATTTTAATGTAGAAATGCGTTCATTTGCAGGTTGTTCCCTTCCTTGATTTTTTCTCGAGAGGTGTAGGTGAAAGCAAGGAAAATAATTTCTTCGATTATGGTGAACATTTATAAGGTCTTGCCTTCATGTAAAAACATGGGCCGAATTTCCCGATAAATTTTTTCCATGTTTTCATTAGTTTTGCTTAATTATGAAAAGATAAATTTCCTGAATAGCAGTTTGTATACTTTAATGCTGTGTATTAAAGTGAAAATAAAATCGCACATTGTTTATAGAAAAATATGCAGTAAGTTATGCTATTTCAGTGATTTATTGAATGAAATGTTTGTGGATTTGATGTGCTGAATTATTCTTAATTGTAATTAAGAGTTAATTGTGATATTGACTTTTATTGCCAAAATATTATGGATATTATCACAGTTAATGTTACTGGTCAGATATGTATCTGGTTTAGAAGCCAGATATCAGTTCATCAGCTGATGTCGTGGTACATTTTTGTATAAGATGCCAAGGACCATAAAAGCACAATGTTAGCCTGACTCATCAAGATTTTAATGTAGATCTTTCCAAAAATTCTAGAGTTTTCATTGCCGATTGGCTTCATTGCGTATTAGTATATGGTAGATGGAGCTATTATTATAATACAAAGATTTTTTGTGGTATTTCTTCAGTATTATTCAAGAGATATTAGTTTTATTTCAGTAAAATCTTCTTTCGCTACGTTACGCTGTTAGAAGTTCATTTCTTCCCTTCAAAGAACTTTTGATTATATTGACTTCATACGTTTATCAGCTCTCATCGTGAGCGCTTTTGCTTGTCGGGAATTCCATCCAGTTCTGGAACGCCGTTTTCATAACGATTCAAGGTGACAAATTGTATGCGGGGTTGTTGTGTTGATGTGTGTCAAACTTTCGTGCGTTAAGTATGCGTTCAATCTATCCGTCCCGAACTCATACGGCCCACTTTCACTGCTTATTACAATCTTTTTGCAAGCATTAAAGTGGTCACTTTCTTGTTAGGTGGATACTTTTTACAGATTGCGTAACAGTAAGATCATAAATATCATTTTTGTTTCATCACGTAAAATAGAAATTCTATATATCTCACCTTTACTCTTCATATCAATTTTGATGGAGAATTATGATCCATTATCATAAAATTGTTTATTTCAGGTGTGGAAAAAGATGCCATATATCGATTCCAGTAAGTTTTCATATCCCATTGAGCATGCCTTTTGAAATGGCGTCATATCATCACTTAGCACTCTACATCCTTTTTCTGGATTTTTTTTCAGATGGAAATATTGTAGAATCAAAAAAATCAACGTTGAATTTGCTTTGGCAGTTTTTCGCATTTCTTTTGTATTTGTAAGTCTTTGTGGTTTTTTCCGCTTATTAAAACGCAAAACTTCATGGAATTTCGATATAATAGCTAATACAAGGTTTTTTTTTACCACTTGCAGTTTTCAAACACTCTTTGGACCGCTGATTGGTGAAACGAGAGATAGGTTGTCACGACGCAGACAGGATTGGAGTGATAATAATCACTGGCCTGGAAGTAGTGGTCCTGGTAGACCTCCAAGAGGTGAAAGTAATGACCATAGCAAATATATGACGAATAAACCGCATCTTTTGTATTAGTTCAATTAGCAGATTTTAAACTTCAATTTCTATCTAACAACCATATAGATCACAAATAGATTAATTCGAGTTTTTATATTTTAGGTGGTTATGGGTACGGAACAAGACGGCGTATTCTAGGGCGTCCAACATTTTCTTCTGGAATGTCATGTCCTCCAATTGGTGGCGGTAGTTGAGGTTAAAGTAAGTCCGGCCGTAACCTACGTTGGATGAATGATTGTGACCAACAAGAGGATTGCGTGACGTGGATTAGCCAAACCTTGCCAAAGGAGCTTTTCTGCTGATTTCCATCGTTGATCACTTTTTTGTTGTTTTCCTAGTACTCGTTGAATACTTGTGATATTTCATTGACGAATGTGTATCCTGGTGATGAGTAGTGAATCTAGGCTAGAATCCCTAGTCCTGAAATTCTTACTTGTTTCGCTCCCTATTTATCAAATATTATTTATCATATTCCATACTTTAGAACAGTGATAGGAAAGTGAATTTCTAGACACTCTCGGAACTGTGCCTTTTTTCAGTTCTTATTGTTCATTCCTATATCCTCATTTGTATAAGTCTATAAGCTATAATGAATTTACACCTTACTTCATTTTTGTGCAGTCATTCTATGGGATGTTTTTGAAGCTACTGTCACTCTTAGATATGAAAACAATTATTATCCCCTCCTTTTTGAAGCTGACAAGAACCATTTCTGGGAGATCATTACTTTTTTATGTTCTCTCCTCGCAATAATCCAGAAATTTGCGATTTATTAGACAGTAACTATTCTAGTAGTTTGGAAAAAAATTATTAAATTCTCATTTTACTGCCACTTTGATTTTCTCTATTTGCTTGTTTAAATAGTTATGCTGCTTGTCTATATCACTATGATATCTGTAATAGCTGATAAATTCAAATCGTACGAGCATTTATTGCATAAAGATTAAACGGGATAGAAATGTGATGGGCGCATTCTTTTGGCTTTTATTCTTTTTTTGACACATTACATTTGATGCATTACCAATATCATGACAATTTAAGCAGACACAACGTTTGTTGAGATGCCTTACACAAAAAAAAGAATCATTGTAAAAGTCAACTACCGTTCCCTACAGTTTCGTCAATATAGGGTTTTTGGGATTTTAATTTTCATAACTTCGTCACAAACAGCGTAATCCTTGCTGCAAACTATACTCTGATTCGTCAAACAAAGCAACCTACATTTTACTGAATGCAGGAAGTCGAAAAACCACTGCATATTCATTCTTCAATCTTCCAAACTAAACTATATAGCTACCAGAAAAAAAAAAGTACTTAAAAACCTAGTTACCTTTATTTCATAGTGCAGTTTTCGATGCTGCTTGGTGATGAGGATCGTTGTGAAAATTGTTAATTTTACGTAAGTACTGCTGCGGGGTGAACTAGACACAAGAGGCGAAAACACCAAGTCAGAAGACTTATTCAAATAATGAATAGCTATCTACCACATTCTGCAAATAAGAAAAGAGCTTTCAAATTCTTTGAAATAAAGTAAGACGACACTCGAGTTTTTACATATTTGAAGATATAGAATAAATTCGAAGACCGTTTTGGATGAAGAAAACTGCAGTAAAATAGCTGTTGGATTTAAAGGTATGACAGTGCGAAATAACAAGTCTTGGAGAAAGAGGGAAATGAGAAACTGAGGCCATCTGAATAGAAAAGAACACTGATAGAAAAAAAAAACTAAAATTTTATGTAGAAAAGTGAAATCAACGACAACAATTTCGATAAAGTGATTTCTAATGTTTTAAACTATCAAAAAAAAGTATACGCGAAAAGGTTACCACAGTTTGTTGTCGGTGACATCAACTTTTGCTGATATTCAAAATCAGACACCGTAAGTTTTATCAATGTGCTGTTGTTGTATTGGTTGCTGAAATTAGTCAGGTCTATTAATATGATTAGAAATGAAAATATCTCCATTAGGAAATTAAGAGAATCACAGCAGTAGATACAATGAGACGAAAATATGCAACAGGCAAGAACAATTTATGTGATCCTGTAAAAACTTGTGAATTGCTTCAACAGAAAAACTGCTTTATCTAGATTTTGCAGAAAAATCTGTTGTCCTCTCACTGACAAAACTGATGAAACAGCTTTAATATAAAACATTCTCTTAGGAATTTCATAGCTTCAAGTTCTTAAATACTAACCTCATCTATCTGATGCTGCCGCATTGGTTTAATAGGCTCAAAATTTCGCTGTGCTTGAATTTGGTGAGATTGTTTTATGTTTATATTACCATTTTCGTTAGCAGGTACACCAAGCCTCTGCATAGGTACTTGGTCAAGACGATTCATTCGACTAGGATCAGGAGTAGGCGCAGGTGTCGAATAGGCATATTCATCCCATCCTTGTTGCTTTGCATATTCTTTTTCAAAAATTTCTAGTTCTTCTTTGGTATACTGTTCTTTGTCCCCAATATCTTCCCAACCTTGATCCGGCTTTTCCTCCTGCGCCTCTCTATCCTGAAGTTATTCAAATCTAGAACATCGATAACACATATAAAAAATGTTATCAATTTTTCTTCTTTACAAAAGGTTTGAAATATAATAAAACAAACCGCAAGAAATTCAGCTAACGAAATACGATGATCACTATCTGTGTCCATCTGTTTCATTACATGATCACGCATCCGATACAACTCCTCAAGCCTGAAAAAAAATTTTAAGAACTCCTTATTCCTTCTGATCGTTAATAAGTTCTAAAAAATTTTTAATGGTTTTTACAAACAGTGCATCAATATCTGAAAAATACACAACTTACTTTCAAACAAAATAAAAAATCAATAAAAAGTACCAAAGCTTGGCTCATACTTGACAATCTCCTGTTATAGCGATGATATTAATACCAAACTCTCATTCTTAAGAGCGCAAGACTTTACCTTTGAAGATCAGAAAAATTATTAAGTTTCTCAATTTCCGGTAAAAAGATGGTATTCAATTCGTCATAGTTCCAGTAACCATCATTATTTCTATCATGCAAGGCAAAGAGTGTTTTTGGATCATATGTATCTTTATCGAGCTGCAAAATAGTTTCAAATTTGTACCTTCCCAATGTATTCTAATTACTAATATTAACTATTAATTATTATTCATTTGTTAATCATTAATAAACTAATTATCAATAGTAAAAGATCAAATATATGAGCTTAAATTAGGTTATCAAGTCTTCAAAACTAAACCCTCAAATTATTTAATCGTCAAAGGGAACAAATGCTAAAATGTGCAATTTTAAACAACACAAAAAAAGTCAGTTTTAGAATATGAACAAGAAAAAAAAATGATCCAAGTAATTTGTCAAATCTGTACCTTATCAGTATCTTCCCAAACCTTTCTTAACTGATTGCGACTTCCTGGATGTTTCAATGGCTCATGATTATACTGCCGTCGCTGTACCTCCATCTGTTTTAAATACTGTGCTCGTTCCGCTTCAATCATTTGTGCCTGTTTATGTGTCAAATCCAATGTTTTGTTGTAAATAATATTCAGAAGATGATAAAAGTGTGTCAAAATATATGAGCTTAAATTAGGTTGTTAAGTCTTCACAACTAAAGCCTCAAATTACTTGTTTGCTAAAGCGGACAGATGCTAAAACGCGCAATCTTAAACACAAAAAAGTCAGTTTTAGAATATGAATAAGGAAAAAAATACAAAGAAAAACTAATGATCCAAAGTAATTTGTCAAATCGTTTTATTTTACAAAGAAAAACGTCCCAGCCTAAACGATACTTACTCACTGCATTTTTCGCATCCAAAATAATAATTTATACAACAAAAGAATCTATATAAACTCTGCTTGCGCAAAAATCAACTCAGCCAAGGTTTAATATAAAACGACCCTCTTATTACATTAGAAGGCTGGATGCTGCCTTTTATTTTATCACTACAAGAATGGGTACAATAAAGTTCTAAAGAATTGAATTTTCTCAGTTTGTTCGAAGCCATTGTAAAAATAAGGAACTGAAAGTACCATTTTATGATCTTCTTCAGCTTTTTTTTTCATTTCATATTGTTTGAAGTCTTGTTTTCGTTGTTGTTCTAGTTCATCCATATCAGCTACTATCTGCAAATCATTATATAATGAATAATTTATAAAATGTCAATTAACGATACCAGGAAACTAACTTTGACAACAAGTTTACGTAGATCTTCTTGACTGAAAGTCTCCCAGTTGTTGAAATCCAAATGCTCCGGTATCTAAAATTATGGAGACATAGAACTTTCTGAAATTCTCATACATAAAGCTGTTACTTCTCCTCACAACAAGCTTCTTCGCTAGTCTTCTGCACATAAAACTATTGAAATTTTTAGTTGATTCAAGTTACAAAATATTCATTATGTAAATTCAAAGCCACTTTCCCTCATAACTTTTCCCGCCATTACTGCCACTTTACGATTTCATGACCACTAAGTTTGTGTTCAATGTGTTTAATAATTGAAATATTCAGTTAAAAAGAATCATGGAAGGTGTACATATTACTAACAACAGCAGTTCCAACTGATCACGATGTTTGCCCAATTTGATCATATAAAAGCTCATTCCTCGTATTCAATATCTCCCGAGATAGAATGACGCTCAAAATAAAAAGATCAAACACAATAAAAGTTGAAAGTGCGCTGTAGTAGTAACTCCTTATAAATACGGTTTTGACAACTTGGAAATAACTACAACGTAATAAGCACCTTTAATGAATCTTTTCTTCCCTGAACTTTAGTACGAACTTATATCATTTCTGTAGTCTCAACAATACAAGGAAAGCTAAACTAGTTATTAAAACAATGTTATAAGTACATCAATATTAGTGAAGTGGAATGAGTTTCCTGAACTATTTCAAACAATGAGTAAAGATTTCCGTCGATCAGTGAATTCAAAATTATCCCTAGATTGCTCAGTTTATTTGAAACCGTTCTTCAGACAAACGATAAGAATTCCACAAACTTTGATATTATAAGTAGCACCGCCATCTGCATGCAGCTGATCCTTTATTTCTTGTTCCAGACGTTGCAATTCTAATATTTTAGCCTTTGCTAGTTGTTCAATAACATGCGGTTCTAACTTATCGACCATTTCAGCTATTTTACCACCCTATAATATGACATTATTATACGAACAAAAAGAACTAAAAAAAATCTCTTTATTAAATTCTGCGAAATTATATTGATAAAAAGTGTTAAATTAGGGTATTGACTTACTGTGCTTCACCTATTCAGATCTAGAAAATGAGAAAACTACAGAGAATAATCATAAGGAAAACAACTGTAATCGGGCAATTCTCGAAAAGTTAGGAAAGTATATAAAGAAGATGGAAAGTCTTGAATAGGCACAAAACTGCAGTAGGCGGAACAGTGACATGACGGTAGTTGACCAAAGCAAAATCTTCCGCAACAGTAAATTCAGATGTGAATGTCTTCACAATTGCAATCTGCCGCATAATTTGATTCTAGTTTCTTAAGTTTCAGAATTTGTTTTTAAAGCTTCAGAATTTGGATACTTCAAGCAAAAAAATAAAAGCTGTGTGTGCTCTTTTAACTCAAAAAATCAAAATTTATGCATGTTAGGACTGCTTGTAGAATAGTTCACCCAAGACTTCTGCTCCAATCATTTGTACGAACAAGTAAATAATCATTAAAAAGGGAGGATACTAATAAAATAGCAACAGAAACCCGCATCTCTTCTTGTGTCATACTTTGCATGGCCTCTTTCCACTGCGGTGTTGCTTGCAAGATATTGAGCACGGTTTCCAGATACCTCATATATTTCACATATTTCGCTATTTCTTCTTTCTAAATTATGAATTCCAATCACAATTTAGAAAAAAAATTAACTTCACACAACTGAGAATATTCATGTCCTCTTCTTCTGCTCTCAATATATACAATTAAGTTTCTATCAGAAACTGGATACACATAATTCTGTGAAAGTATTAAAAGGTAGTAAAAGACAAAGGTATACAAAACAAATCTTTACCTGTACCTCTTCCCTTCGTCGTTGCTCCTGTTCCCATTCCCGCTGCTTGTTAGCATTCTGTAAGTCATCTACCATGTCGCGATTTGGTGGAGCAGCATCTATGCATAATGATGTTAATACATAGAACAGCAGTAACCACCGCGAAAACATCAATGAGTTGTCGATCCTTAAAGAAACAAAAAAAAACAATGTTATGAATCAGATCACTAAAGAGCGATCAACAACAATTTATGTTCGTTTGATTAATTCAAAATATGTAAAAGAGATGCAATAAATGCACAACCGTTATAACCATCATCATTATTATGATGCCTACATACACCAATATTTACAGTCGCATTAGTCGGGAATAATCGGACTACTGAACTGAGACTGATTTTATCAGTGCTGGCTAAGCTTGAGCAAATGACTATCAGATGCATGAAAATTAAAATTACTAAACAAGGTAAAACTGCAGCAACCTGACCGCACAAGACGATACACAGAATTTGAAAGATTTCATTACGCAACTGCCTTTCAACAGCTGCTACATTTAAAGTCACAACATGAAAAATACAGTCCCAGCGAACTATAGTTATCGGTCATTCCCCTGCCAACTGATAAGTTTGCTGGTAATATCGTGGAGATTGGTAATATGGATAGTTCTTCTGAAAATGACATGTACAAAAAAAACAGATACGTAAGAGGAGTGCAGGTGGAGTTCCACGATTCAGTCGAGTTAGACAGAAATTTTAAACGAAGCTCAGTGGTACAGAATGATAAATTTTTGAGTTTGTTTATCTAGTAATTGCTAACTATATTATTTATAATAACTGTAGCTGTATTAAAAAAACATGAAGCATGAATTTATATAGGTATTTTATAACTAGTGAACCAGTTGCATAGAATATTTCTAGCTCACTATAGTGCAGATAGTTTTGATTAATTACAACACTCAATTATTAGCTTTTTAAAAACATTTAATAAATCGTTTCCTGAATGAAATAATAACATATCTTATAGGACCTAGAGTCTTGTTTTCAGTAATTAGATTTTTCAGTCTCTTTCCAAGACACCTCTTGTTTGCTTGCGGCAAATGCGTCACTCCGTCTAAAAATACGGAGTGACGTATTTGCTACTATAAACAAGATGCAATCATTTAAAAAAACGAATTTTGATTAAATCAAACGTCAAAATTGAATTTGCAAGAATGGCAGTGACTTATGATATTGAGAGTCAACTGCAATGCTGATTGAATGCTTTCAAGTTCCTACAGGTCCTACAGGTTTAAAGACCAATTATCCGCATTTTCAAGTTACACCTGCGATATTTTTAGTTTGATCTTCTCGTAAGATCATTTAATTATTATGAACTCCCATTACAAAATTTCCCACTCACTCTGGTTCTTAAGCTTATTTAAGCGATCAAATAGAACCTTTGGTGGATTACTTTGTGTACAGTTCGTGCTGGGAGTTGTTTATTAAGATGAGCAAAATGAAAAAATTAACACTCTCTTGTTCCAAAAGGCAAAGGTGAAAAGGTAAATTATATGAATTTTTCGAGAATTGGATAATCCACACATTATTCAGTCCAATAGGTGGAAAATCGCAAGCTACAGTTACCCGGAATGGATATGTGATTTTGCATTATTTCAATTCATGTATGATGTTACATACAGATTCAATACTGCTCAATAAATATGTTCAAGAAAGTAGTTATAAAAATTACATATTCAAGGCACCATCTTCAAGTTAGGATGATTAAATTCATTGAAAAAAATCCAAAAGGTTAATAATTTGAGAGAAATGAAAGAAATGAATATATAAAAATATTGCAGATGCTCTTCGAAAGCATCCAAGCTTAATTACTATGAGTATAACAAAAAAAAATATGAAAGAAATATTTTAGCATGCGATTGCATAAGGTACAAATTTTTTTTAAGAGTGATAAATAAAAGGGCATGCGTCTTCAATGATTTTTTGAGTTGAAGTTTTGAAATGAAAATTCGATACTAGCAGAATAATAAAAACAGCATTTTGCAAACAATTTTTGGACACAAGAAACAAAGCATAAAATTGAAATCCATTTTTTTTCATGCTTGTGAGGAATTCATTTGAAATTATTAAGATCGAATAAATAACACCAAACAAATTATATGCCAGTGTCAAAATCCAGTAAAATACAATGAACTACAAATAAAATCAACCAGTAAGCACTTTTTCTGAACCTAAAATTGGAGAAATTCAAACCTTCCAAACGAAACATTTACTGGAATTTGTTGGCATGTAAAATTTTCAAAAATTGCAAATTCCATAATAAACGATAATGTATGACTTTGTCATCAATAACAAAATAATAATTTGAAAAACCTTTCTGACCTTCAGTGTTATATAAAGTGAAAATATTAGCCAACAGGCTCATAGCTAACATGATCGGATTGCTCCAAAACCCATTGCTGGGTCCGATTTTCGGCTGATGTTTTGGATGATGAAGCGATAGCTAATGAATGTTTCCGTTGCTTCTGCTTATTTTGTGGAGCTGATGCTGACGTGCCTGAAAAGTGTGATAAGATAAAGGACTAATCCAATGATTTACTTCCTTATTTACAAGTCAATTGATATACTTGACATATAATTGATCTTATTCGAAATTCATTATTTTCATGATCAGAGAAGTTTAGAGAAATGAGTAACTGGTTATTTTGTGGCACAAATAGACTATGTAGATTTGATATTATAGGAAAGACAGTAAGTTGAGAAGTTAAAGTCGGTTGTTTCGTATAATAGCTAACCCTAAATGATCTAGGAGCTCATTTTTTCTTCACTTCCCTTTTGTTTAATTGGCATTTGTTAGCATCAGCGGAAAATGAAAAAATAGTGTTTATTCACGGAAAAGAAGTATTTTGGCCGGAGTCCTTTCCTTTCATTATCATCTCAGCAGATCAAAAGAGAACCAGGAGATCAGAATGGTGATAATGTTAATGTTATGAGAGAAAAAAGCATCTACCGTTTGGTATCCTTTGGTGCTGGTTTATTGCCGATGATGTTTGCGTGATACGTTTTGATGGTGAATTACTTGTTGGTCGACAATGTTTTCGATGTCGTCTGACCTCACCATTCAGTGGAGGAGGCTCATGAGGAGGTACTGGTGGTGGTGATTGCGAAAAATTTGTTAAATTTAAGACAGGAATTTTCTTTTCTGGCTGAACAGCTACAGAAGGTCGTGGTGGTTCTATCACTTTAACAGATTCCAGCCCGAGCTGAAATTTAGAATCGTTTGTTGTTACTTTGAACAATAACAGATTCGTAAATTCAAATTTGAAATTACATTAATTACCTCTGTAAAATAAAAAATCTAAACATTCATTTCATGAGACCTTTGAAGAAAGGATGTTTAGATAATTCTGAACTGAAGCAGAAAATATGTTCTAAAAGTTTTAGTAAAAATACACTGTTACAACAGATTAATGAGAATTGGGGAATCGAAGCAACAACAGTTTATCCAACAAAAGAATAAAAGGAAACAGCTTGGCTATTGACACCGTTCATCCCATGGTCTTGATCTCTTCGTTAATTATTCTGAATTATGAGTAGAGAATGTTTTAGGATGAGATTTGAAGGTAATATCACGACGTAAGAAAATCTTCAAATTCTCATGAAGTTTATTTGAAGTTACACCATTTAAAATGTCAAGAAAGAAATAAACAAAACTCAAACAATGACTATTTCAATGTACTGTAATTGAAAATCTGCGAAAGACAACAAACGAACGTCGATAGCAGCTGTACTGTCGTCTGAATTTTGACCCGTGTTATGCCGTGGAGCACCAGTAGAACGTATGGGTTCATTGGCATTAGTTTCAATAGAAGCTGTATATGGATCGCGGAAACGAATTCGTTCATTACGTCTACGACGTCGCTCACAGCGACGAGCTTCACGTTTTAGCAAATATCGCTGGTGATCGATTTGTTTGGCCAAGATATTTGATAAACATACTGATATACACTGTAAGTAGAAAAAATATTTGTAAATGATAAGAGATACATAGTTTTAAAATAAAGCATTAATTTCTTTCCAAGAATATAACTTTTTGCATGAACATTTTCATTGAAACTTTTAAGCTAGCGAAATTTTTTTGTAATACTTCATTCACTTCATATGAAAAATCATACAACAGGAATAATGATAATGGCGACAACGACGCCGACATGTACGGCATGATTTTCGAAAAGTATTCGCAACGGTTGTAAGCATCCTCTTGTGTGTAAATCCGCTTCTAGCGCCTGAGGCCGTTTTGCTTGCGCATTCTGCCAACATTGCAATGATCGCATCGCTGGTAATAAAGGGTTGGTAGAACCAGCCGCTGCTTCTGATATCTGCTATTTTTTCATGTGAGGTCTTATTCGTAAACTAAACTTTAGGTTAAAATGCTCTTCGGTTTGGTAAAACAAAAAAGTGATTGAAATATGTTATTGAATATTATCCTACTTTATTAAAGCACAAATCTCCTTATTTGTTCTCTTTCTTCCTCTCTGAAGAACTTATGAACTAAACTTGAGAACGAATTTTTATATTGTACATTTGAGGAAAATAATTCAGTTAAATGAAAGTAACTTTTTATAATTCTTGTAAATTACAATCTGAAATTTACCACAGATCTTTTGCAGCAACTGAATGGTACCCCACACTTTTCTGGATAAGGGTTGGTCGGATTGCAATTGAACTGATCCGAAAGTTGCCAGTCCCGATAACCTTGTGAAGCTGACGATACACCACAGCATTCAAGCTACAACATCATACTTTTACACCATTGAAATGGAGGATCAATACATAAACTTAATATCTCTCGTTCAGAGCTTTAGCAATTAAAAACTCGAGTTTTGAATTAAATTTGGGAAAGGAATCAACTATTTTTATAAGGCTATCAATTTGAATTTATATATCTTATTGCAATAATTACTGAAATTTCAAATGTAAACATGAAAAACAAAGAAGTTACCTGTTCTTGAATATAATCCACAAAATCACCTAAATTTCTATTGTTATGATAGTTTTTAACTGCGTAAATGAGTATACTGTGCGCCGAAAGACCTTCCGTCGTATCGGAATAGAATAATATAAATAATAAAAATGTGAATATTACAATAACAATATAACAGAAAAAAACACTGAGTGCAAACTGAAATTTTAGAAATGAAATTAAAAAAATTATTAGACAAAAGTTTTCCAACTGCACTATATTGCAAATTACTCGGAAATATTCTAATGATATAAATGTTTGAATATTAGAGATGGCCAATATGAAGATAATCTGGAAGTTGTTATTCGCAGTAATTTAAAAAGTTTGACATTTTCGGGAAGTTTAAAAATGAAAGTGATTAACCGTTTTGAGCAATGCAATATTATCTCTCAGAGCACCAAGGGATCCCATTAATGAAACAATGCATACGGCAAGTCCAATTATGGTGAGCACAACGGCCGGATTCAAGAACACATCAGCCCATTCGGCTATCGGCCGGGGATCCTTGATACACAAATACACACCGAGGGCCAAACAAGTAACACCAATAAGCTGTAACTCACAGTTATATAGTTATTTGCAAAATCTAATAATTATGAAATATTAAAAAATGCATTTGGAAGTTTAGATTTATCCAATGATCACATAGAATTGAATCAATGGTTGATAAGATTATTTTACTACTTTTTACCTTATTACTTGAAAGGTTTTTAGTAGAAAATTATTCATTACTTCAATTAGATTTGAAATTAACGTCAAATTCAAGAATTGAAATAGTTTCGTCTCATTTTTCTTTTCAGCTTAGATTTAATTTTTCCTTCTTTGCTTTGTTTACCGATTTATTTACTGAATTTGAAATGAGCCTCAAATTTCCCTCCAGTAGCATGTACACAAAGCAAGCATTACTCAAATATGCGAACGTACAAAGACTAGGAAATTGGTGATGAAACAGAGCCATTTGAGGGGAGCACAGATTTCTTGACGTGGTTTACGTTTCTTCGGTTCACTTAACAAATGTCTGCTACGATTCAGATCGATGGCCGTCGGTTGCAGGCCAAAACGGCCGTACTCCACCGACGGCATCAGAAAGTGCTTCCACCACTCCAACCAAAAATGCGAGTCTAAAAAAATTTTAATTTAATCATTTGAAATTTCTAGCATTAAAATTATGCTTAAATGAGAAGGAAAATTTGATAACCATTATACGACTATATGAACAAATTCGATTTCATAAAATGCCTCATTTCGACAGTGGTACTTAATATAACATTGGTTTGCGTACTGCTTTCACGTAATAAACTGTTTACTGCTACATTCGATTGTATGTGCATCTTTTGCGTCTATATTTCTATGTATGTATGCATATATATATGTGTGTGTGTGTTTATGTGTGCTCCTATGTGCTTATTGTAATCTATTAAATAAACAAAACAACAACCAGTAGAAATGCAACACATAAGGACTGAATTATGAAGTTCACTCTTAAATTGTCTTTCATTTAATCTGTCAGATTGAAGCTAACTCTCTGAACAAACTGGTACAGCGCCGAAAACTTAGACTGAATGATTTATGTTTTACAGGCTAAACTTGACATTTGGTTAAGTCGAGACTGGAAATTTTAAATTCAAAATAGTTGTATAAATTGAAACAATTTTTTTAAAGCCTGTTCATTTTAATACTTAGTTGTTTCAAGAAACTTAAAAATTATCTTGTCAGTGATTTCTTATCAACTTTAAATTATAATAAGTTACTGTTACGCATGTATCTGAAAGCTATTTGCTTAATATATCGATCATTTAATGTCTAATTTTGAAATAAACAACAAACAAATATTCATTAAAAATACATTGCATAAATATAAACGTATGCAGTTCATAGAATGATATTGAAAAAGTAACAGCATCTAGTTTAAACTTTTAGATTTTTTAAAACTTTTTGCAGCATAGATTTCTCAGTTTTTAAAATGTTTTATTTCCCGAAAAGCATGAAAACCAACTTTAATTTCAAATAATGATGGGAGTATTTATGTGTAACTAACTGTAATCCTTATGTAAGCAGTCACTTTATCAAACTTACTAAATCTGTGATTTAACAAATTTTTGCTGATCCATTTTATTGCAAAGAAGAAAATTTATTGATAAAAGATAATTTAAGATAAAAACGATTAAATTTTCTTCAAGAAAGAATGCTCGAGAGTCATTTGTTGCATCTGCTCCTTTTTGCTCAGCTTGTTCGGACAGTGTCATTTCCTTTTAATACCTTTGCATCGACGAACTACTCTCAGCTCTCGCAAATCAACATCTAACGTACTACTTGAAAAGTAAGAGAAAATTTTTTTATAAGGATTGTGCAAAGTTCAAAGGTATACATCATCAAGAAATTCTGGAATAATTATCAGCTCTGCTTCGTCATGCAGGAGCGGTTTTCTGCTTGGCATGAATTAATGTTGAATGAGACTCTGAATTAACTAAGCCACACAATTTCCGTAACTTGAAAAAAACTTTCAAATTTAGGCGGGAAAATTTTTTGCACTCTTTCTGAAAAAATAGAGGAAGAAAGTAGGGATGGGCAGCAATGTCGAAGAGCGTAAGTTTAAGAAATTAATTATATTCGATGTTCTTTACGCATCATCAAATGGGTTAATGATTTGAAATTAGCATGGAAAGTTGCAATTCATTTTATGCATAAATGTTGCGGATATATAATCAGAGAATAGAAAACGCTCAAAAGAACTCAAAAAGAGCTACATGTGATAATTTTACACTAACCAAAGATCTGTTACATCAATTGCCATAAAGTTCGTCCTCAAAAATCTTATAGAAAGGAAATTGTATGATGATGAGCTATGATCGTATATGATTTTAAAACAACTCAACCGGAATTTTTATAGTGCATATGTTTGAAGACGAAGCAAAGCTATTTAATTTAGTAAGATGATTCTCCTGCAACGAATCGTATTCTGTTGCTATTGTAATATAATTTTAATCTCGAAGAAAATTTTAGCAGATCGTGAATTAAAATGAGAAAACAAATTGGTGAGCGCTGATTCTCAAAATAAATTTGATTGATAATACCAATACTTGACTTTGAATGATGGAATTTTGTTAAATGAACCGTTTTGAATTAAAAAAATCGTCGTAAGATATAAAGAATATCAACTAGTATTTAATAATACGAAATTTTAATCAAAATGCTAAACTACCTTATTTTAATATAATGCTTATTTTTGGCTCGAATATTTTTGTTTTTATTTTATTTTCAATTATAATGATAAGTAAAACACTCATTAGGAAAATCAATGTTCCACAACAATGAGTTATCAGAAGGCTAGGTTTTAAAAAATATTTTTTATAGGTGTAAAGAATGGATCAGATCAGAACTTTACAACTTTCTCTAACTGTAATAATTGCAGTTAAGATAAAAACTGGCTAACTCAAAACGATCCGAAAGGGAAAAGGAAAATAATCACTAACGGAGTAGTTTTGTGAAAATTTTGATGGTAGGTTACAAAAGTTAAGCAAAAGATTGAAAGAATGAAAGAAAAGCAAGCAGTGATACGAATGAATAGATTAGAGAATCACGTTACCGGAAAAAATGTTTTCCGCTAATATCATTCGAGAATTTTCTTTCTTTTTTCTTTAAATGAAATTGTCCTTCTCGCATCAAACGAGAATAAATCTTTTCTAATCAATTAACTGCTTTTGTGTCCTTTTCCTCCTTCTTGTCCCTTTCTCTCTGTTTGCCCTCAATAGTAATAAGGTTAACTTCCCGGAAATATGTTCTTTCAAATTAAATTGAAAATACAAAAAGTAGTAACACGGGTCCCGGCCCAGTATCACTAAAATCAATTTCCATAAACAGTTTGAAGAGCAAGATAAAATAGAACAATGATCTTTTTTTCTTGAAATTAATTTGATAAAGGTTATTAAATGAAAGGATTGTCCAGAATATTTTTATTTTTAGAGGAGTGCTATTAATTAACTTAGTGTATTTGCAAAACATGTACATTAACATTAACATTAATAGAATCCAGATATGATGTGAAATTTTAGAAAAATCGATAAAAGAGATTTAGAAATTTAATGAAAAGAGGTACAACAGTCATAATTTGAAAAGTGATAAAATGCAAACAAGTTTCCAAAGAAAACAATTTCACTTTCCACGACTCCAGAATCAACTTTTCATTACCTTATGGCAATTTTGCTATGCTTCGCGGCAACATATAACTTTTCCTATTAACTGCTAATTTTTTTTAATTGCATTGAAATAATTTAAATTTCACGCATAAGAAATCACTGTAAATAATAAACAGAGTAGAAAATTGCTCGAAACAAAAATCTCAAACCTCCTTACTTCCTCATGCTCATTCCTCCTCTATCTCTAATTAATTTCAACCAAAATAAAATGATGGTGGTTGAGCAAAAGCAATGCGAGGGAATTAAGAAATCAGAGATAAATTAAAAATTGATTAATTACAATCTATTACAGAAATAATAGATCAGTGAAAATTTTGGAACGCCGTCAGTCGTTCTTTCTGTGAGAAAATTTTGTCCTTCAGAATAAAATGAAAATAGAGTAAAGCAAATGACTTTCCAGAATGTAACTAAGTGTAATAGATTCCGAAAACCTTATTTAACTTATTACTCCGGTCGTGCTGATATTGGTATTGAAAATGAAGCGAAATTGCCGAGAACTATTGCGCCGCTTAGGGAGAGTGCCTGAGAATACAGTCATCTTACAATGCCATTGTATTAGACAGAGAGTACATGTCAATGTAGTTTGGAGAGCCAATTAATCAACCGCTGTGGCACTCAATACTGAGTTTCCTCTCTCTCTCTTTCTCTTTCTGATCGTTATTTCTGAAACATGAAAACTTCGATGCATAGATGGATAGGTGGACAGTTGGATGGACGGATGGATGGATATACAAACAGACTGACCGATCAGCATAAGATAATAATGGTGTATCATTCCAAATAGACAACTCAACTGTAAGCAATTACTGCAATGACAATTCAGATAATTCGAATTGAAGATCAAGAATCATATTTCATAAAAGAATATATAATGAATTTAAAAGAGAGATGATTGCATTTTCCTTATCAACTTTCAAGTTGCTACTAAAAAATACTTGTCCAATTATCTGTTTACAGATTTTTCAGAACAATCGGATGGTTTTTCTCGGATAGTTCTGCAATCTAAAACTTACCATATTTCGAACCTCACATTGATGCTACAAGGAATAATCCGACTTTCATTCCCATAAATTTTAAAGAAAACTGGAGCTATAAAAGGAAATTTAAAGTTGAATGAGTTTAAACAAATTCAGATGAAAGATAATCTAGTTAACTGCTATTGGGATGAGCGATTATAAGGAAGTGTAACAAAGATTGGAAATATTGTTTATTGCCATCAACTTAAAGATGGAATAGAGAACTGTTTGGCGGTTGTGTGTGGATTTCTGAGAATCAAATTGGAGCAGGTATAAAAAGTGGCACACAGGTGTGGTTTAACTGGATTTTTGGTTGTACAGGGAGGTAGAAGAGGAGAGGAGGACTGAACTGAACTGTCCTCATTCCATATTTCCAGATGTTTTGGTTCTGAGAAAAATTGACGCTATAATGCATGCTATGTTAGAATAATCTAAAATGTACCAATTGAAATCAAATTAAACTGATGCGAAGCGGAGATAGGATAAAGCAATGCATGGCTTCATATGGTGTTGAAATGAATCACTGTGTACCAGATCTGAGAAAAATTTTCGAAGAAATCCGGCATTTCTTCCTTGCTAATCAATCGTAGCTGTTTAAATTGGCTTACTGGTTGGATAATGCCATCCGTTACGGTTCTTAAATTGCGATTACTGTACAAAAAGTCATCCTATCCAAAGTTAAAGTTTAACTTGAAAAACTGAAAGAGAAGAGAAATTTCTCATTCTTCTTCCTACCGGAAAGGTTAATTGTTTTTTGCAACATTCCTCTCCTCTTGTTAGTGGACGAACTGTACGAAAGATAGGAAACGAGATATGACAGATGAAATTTTAGGAGAAAAAATAATGAAAAATAACCAGAGGTAGAGCGAACCAGCTCTTTGGATATTTCACACCCGATGACGGCAATAGCGATAACGATATAATGACAAAGACGCCGTAGAACGACGGTGGGAGGTAAGGGAGCAAGAACAGGAGGTATACCGCAAACGGTCACCGAAAGCTGCTTAATAGCTGCTGTTATTCATTACTTCGAGCTACTTTTCCAAATTTTTGGATCCACAATTGATTAGTCCATAAATACATTTGAAAACTCTCTGCAAATTAAAGTGGTAAAAAAATCCGCCAACAAAAAAGGGGGAAGTCGATATTGATGAGAACGAAAAGATAACGCTGATAAAATACCTGTTCGGAAATGAAAAAGAGTAATATATCTTATACTTTAACAGATCGGTAATATATTTGCCATATTGACAAGTAATTTTTTTTCCTTCCCAACCGGAAAAAAAAAACATGAACAAAATGTTACAAATTTCTAGCACTTTCAATTAACCTTTCTGAAAAAAATGCTTTCTTTGCTATCATTTGAAGAGAGAGCAAAGACTATGAGAACCAGCCGTCTGAACTGCTTTCGTCTCCACCCAATGACAATTTCAGTTTAAACATTTAAAAAATTTATGGTCAAATGTACTGAATGATGAATCGATATCGTTCTTATAGTATTTCAACCACTTACGACCTTGTCCATAGAGGAACAAATGATATGATTGTAGCCGGTGGTTGGAGATTTTTACATCGGTCTCTCTGATGATACATATTTTGTCAATACATGGAAGCATAACCCTCACGCTAAAAGATGGAAAATTTTTTACATATTTAAAACTCTTTTCTAATAAGAAGCTAAGAAAGCTATAACAGACATCAAAGAATATTTCGAAAAAGTCAATTACGCGCCTAATGTGGGTGTTAGAAATTTTCTCACTAAAAAGTACGTTAGATGATTTAGCATGGAGCTTATTTTTTTTTACCAAAGGGACAAATGTATACTTTCAAATGTTTTAAAGAAAAAGCGTTACAAATGGATAATTGTCTTCTTTACCAAAGTATTTCCTCTACGTAAGTAATACCCTTTTGTATTCACCAAAATTAGTTTAAAATGGATCTTGTCATTTTAATATGTGAACTTGATATGTTCATTATCCATGATTAGGAATGGATTCAAATTAAGCACTTAAAATGATATTGGAAAGGTGTAATAACAATGCAAAAATTCTACACCGAATACAACAAGCCAGTATGAATGAGAAAAAAACTTTTAAATAAGGATATATTTACAAAATATTGCATTGCAATAGTTCTAATTTTCGAATCTAATTTAAACTCTCCTCTATACGTGCAATTTAACTATCAATTTCTGTTTTCACCATGTCTTACTTCATTTATCGTTTTCACATGATATTATCTAAGCCAGTTTCATTCCGCTAACTCGTAATAGTTCTTTCCTTGTGTTAGGAGACCATATAGTATTATTTGATCATTTGGTTGCCAGTTTCTGTATGTTAAGTAACATTTAAAAAAAGCATATTTAAAAGCGTTTATGCAATTTATAGTTTGATTTCGGTAAAACCAAAAAAAAAGGTTGCAAGAACCGTTCAAGCCACGAAGCAAATGAAATGAACGGGCAAGCTCTCCAGCTAGCTAGCCAGCTATTCAAGACTCTGACCAATCCGATTTTCTGGCATATTTCTATTTCAAAAATTTCTTATTTTGAGCAGAGATAGAAAAACCTTTTTTTGTTGAAAAACAGTAATAAATAGAGTATCGTTGGATGATTATTAAAAGATATAAGATAAAATGAAGCGCTCATTTTTGATCACTACAGAGTAATTATTGGACAAAAATATTTAAAAAAAGAAAGTAAATACAGCAGCATCATGAGAGAACGAGAAAAACGGTTCAGGTTTCAAATTTAGACTAGAATATAACTTCGAAAAGTGAAATTTCATTAAAATTCAATTTTAAATATTTTGATGATTTAAAGAGTACTTTATTAATATGAAATGGTTGCAAATATTAATATGAAATTAGGTAAAGAAAGTTAAGTTTTAGCAAGTTTCTCAATAATGGATTATGCATATGGCCAGTGTAAGATTGGCCATTCAGTGAAACAGTGGAAATGATTTGATTGTGGATTTCATAGGCTATTATATATATAAGACACTCGTCCCACATGCGGGGAAATCATTTCATCGTAGAAGGACACTGTTCTGAATAACCAAACAGTTTTGAAAAGTATAAATACATTTACATTCAAAGTTCAATCAGAGAGCGTAATGGTTACTTGGAAAATGGAATTATATCGAAATTTGATATATTAGTGTCAAATTGTGGGCAATAAAAGTGTTCGTTATGAAGTTTTTTGTCTGAACGGGATAACTTGAAAGTGAGAAAGAACGGATGAGAGAATGGAGATTAAAGACTGCTTCAATTTTTCTTGCAGCACTTAATTCGTGAAGTATTTGCAGGACAAAATAAAATGTTTATTTTCCAAATGAGTTGAAGATGAAAATTAGTGGTAATTCCTTTTTTTCTCTTCAACTTTCAAGGTTGGAAAGTTTTCGTCCGATGAAGACGGAAGACGAGGTCAAAAAGGTGTAATGGAAAAAGTTGCAACGAAGATTTTGAAACATATCTATCCAATAAAGAGTTTCTGTTGAGCGCAAGAGAGAAGAAAATCAAATTTTCTATCAAATACATTCGTCGCTCACCCCTCTTAGAAGAATACAAGGAGGAAACCGAAATATGAAGCAGCATGAGCTAGCTTGTGAATTCAGTGAAATTACGCGATCTCTTCAGTGATAGATACACTTTGGGATAGTTTGAACATAGCAAGTGACTAACTTTATAGTAAAAGGATGAAGTTGACAGATGGACCGATGAATGAATGGAGGAAGCATCTGCCTTCCAACTAAACTGAAGCATTGAGAAACTGTCCGTTCAGACCGAACGGTTGCTATTCTTACTACTACTCACGCACTATACACAGCCATATCTATTTCTCTAAATTTTGTTCCTTTTTTGGAAAGAAGCAAATTTTTCGTCAAATGCATCTTTTGGCATTTACTGAAATTAGCGATATTCAGTCAGTCAACATGGGTTTAGCAAAAACAGGTTCACAATAATACAAAATTACAAAGTGTAACAAACAGTCACACCTATATTTCTCTGGCAAACATCCTTTTGTCCACTATCATCATTTTGGTCACTTATGTCCATATGCACACAAATACATACGTACATAAAAATAGCTCTTAATACGTAATTCCGAACCTTGACATTACCATTTATAAAGGACCAAGAGCTGTTCTAAATTATTTATTTCATTTGTTGCTGTCATGAATACGGTGCGACACAAGCGCATCTTAAGACTTGCGGGAAACAATCATCGTTTGTTGTTTAGATAACAGTACGACTTTTTTCTACATCGTACATGTTTCTTCGAAAAACTTATTTTAAGAAGAAACACGCAAAACACTTTAATTATTGGAATCGGGAGTGGATAAGCAAAGAATGTTATAGTAGAGAAGTAAGCCAAATACTTTTGTGTCACCTCAAATCAGAATTCTAAAGTTCTGGAAATCTGATAAACTCCATCTGTAAAATTGGACAATTTGAACTGTAATATTTACATACGATTTTAGAGGATCCATAATAATCTTCATAGCATAGTCTTATTGAGGAATTTAAAAGATATAGGAGTAACTGGTTCGTCCTATGGGATTTGAAATGAATTGCTGAGTACATTAACAGTTTTGCGCTATTAATTCAAAAAGTTAAAGTTCAACAAAATGTGAAAGTTATAATTGAACATCAATTAAAGTGAAATAAAATTCAGGATATTAATTTATTTCTAGTGCATTTTACCAATGGAAGCATGACATCTTTGCTCCTTAGTAATATTACCTGTTTACAACACATATTCACCGAAATAGGGATGAAACCATAATTCGTACCATAGCTCCATTGGTATCAAATGGAATCTTGTTAATGATTATAATTAAATGAAAACAAAAAAATAATTATAATTATAATTCTGCCTCTTAAAATGAAAAAAGTGTTCGTACAATTCAAAAGTAGGAGAATGATACTGTGATAAATAAAAACGTAAGTGAAATAAAAAGAATATTCACCAGAACGAAAGAAGAAAAATAAATGAAGAAATAAATTTCACGCAAATTACAGATATCAAATAATAATTGGTGACAGGCAAGCACACCATCGAACATTATCTGACATTGGAAAAGAGATAATAGAACAGGGGAAATTTATTTGCTTACTGCTCAGTCTATGGCTTCAACGGACTTCCATTTCACTGAAATTCTTGACCTCTTCAAGAGAAAATTGGCCTTGGTGATATTAAAAACATGGAGATTTGGAAAAAATGGCAATAACATGATATTAGTCAATTTTATTTGTTGTATACATTTCGTATGGTTTCAGCACACCGTCATAATAATACTTTAAAATAGTTCTGCCACATGTTTTCTCATCGAATGTACAAGATCAAGCTAAAACTGATCTTTCTTTAAAAAATGAAGATATCACTCTCATTATTAATTGTAATAAGTGTAAGTGTAAAATTTTGCAAATTTAGATGGTCAAGTAATCGAGTGATATTAAGTTGCATAAAATCATTCCCACTTTTTAAATGGTTCTCATTAAATGATGATTTTATGATTTGAAACTAATAGTCGTTTCCAGTCTTGAAAGTATTCCTAAGAACTAATTAGCTTAATCAGTTCTCAATGCTAATTTCTTACTTTTGTAGATTTTCCTTTACATACCTATATAAACTAAACACTTGAACGAATTCCTATTTACGTTTTTTATTTCAGCTAATACCTCTCATTAGTGTAATTAAAAATCGAAAATTGAAATCTATAAATAAATCTGAACAGCAAAATATCCGGAATAGTCAAAAGGAAGCATTCGATCGCTTGAATCCGAAAAAAAATTTCTTTGCATAAATTTGACAAATAGATGAATGGATCAGGATGATTACAACTTGTAATTCAAAGGTTTCAAGCATTAGCGACATTTACGAGCAGGATTTCAAAATTTACGAATGCCATTAGTTATTGCCTTATAATAAAACTCAGATATTAAATATGAAAAAATATTTGCTTCGTCTTATTGATGCATCAGCCAGCATCCATCAGTGAAATGATTGAAGAAGGGTCAGGGAAAGCAAGAAAACGTTTTATGATGGCAGTAGTTTTCAACTCATAGAAAAGAGGAGAGGTCATTATACTGCCGTTTCGAAGGAAGAGGAAGAAGGTGGAGGGGGAAAAGGAAGGAAAGAAAAGTTTCATAAAAACTTGTTTTCAGGCCGTTTATTTTTTCCATCTTCGAATTTTCAGCCTGTTGAGATGAAATTTAATAATGAGCATATAAATACGGTGAAGAAAAGGCGCCCAATTTCCCTAGATTAAAACTCACGTGAAAAAGATGCAAAAATTTGCAGCGCCACTACTTTTTGCTTGTTTACATTGCTCGCCGACTGAATTCACATTTTGTGGCAGATGTTAAAAGTGAAGGAGTAGGGATTGGAAGAAAAAGTGAGTGGAAGTTGAAGAGGGGAGAGAATTTATTGAATTATTTATCTTTTATAATGAAATTTATTTACAATGATTATAACAAAAGGTTTTATATTTTTAAAAAATTAACTTTTAATTGAATCTTCGTTTGTTTCTACTCAATAAAAATTAAGAATATCATCATTTGATTACTTTTTGAAACAAGACTTTCAACTTTAAAACAACATCTTCTGTACAGTAGACAATGGTAGTAATGCTCGAATGAATTTTGAACTTTTACTGGAAACCTTTTTAGTGCCTAGATTTACCCTCTTGATATATGCACAAAAAAAATTAAAAAAAAAATAAGTGATAATAATAATCATGAAAAAAGCATGATTAAGGAGCATATATAATAAAAGGAAATAATCCAGGAGTTCTTCATAATCAGATAAAACGAAAATCTCCGGAAGTTATGAACATTTTCAGGACATCATAAGGGATGCATGATGAGATGATGTAAAAAAACAAAAATGCCGAAATGACAGAAAGAAGGACGAGGTAAGAAGTCCACTTGCCCATATAACCCCGTTATCTATGAAAGATTTGTGGAAACGGATAAATGTGTGACCTTGCAGGTGTGCATATATGTACCTATCATTGTTTTTCTCTTTTCTCTCTCTGTTACACAAATGGAATTGAAAACGGTTTGAATTTCTGAATCGCATTTTCGACCAATTGAGGTCAAATTTGCTACAATCATTGAAGAGCTCATTTTGAGCTCAATATGTCCAGTATGGAATCACTCTTTTATTTCACTCAATGTAATTAGATATAAGTGAGAAATTGCCCTGAAACCAATACAAATGTACATCTTTTGTTTAAAATCAAACAGTTCCCTAAAGTTATTTTTCTGTCATTTTCTGATAAAATTAGTCATAATTCTTTTAACAAATAAAAACACTAATATCACTTATCTTTCAATAGTGGTAATGAGCATCACAAGAATGCTAAAAACGAGCTGTTATATAAACTCTCTTTATAACAGCTGAATTGGTCCCCATCAAATAATGGAGCAATATTATTAGCACAATTTTATTAGCGAGACATTTATCAAAACGTTCAATCTTATTTTCAAAGTTTCCCTTATCGTCTGACATAAAAAATTCATCTTCTGTGCGTTGTATTCAGCGGTTAGATAGCATTTTTTTTCAAAAAAATAGAAAGTGCTCGGCTTTTCCCATACTCGACTAGATAAATCGGAAAAAAAACTGAGCCGAAAATATTGACATTACAAGGAACGAAAAGAGCAGAACGATGAATTAATCATGTTCACGACCACCTAAATCCCCGACATCACATACCTACTCTCATCTCCATTCGCCTGCGACTACACTCACTTAATTCATCACGTTAAACTGTTTCCTTTCCCTTTCGATTTATTTCTGCACCCACAAAGTTGATTTTTTCTACTACTTATCAATAACGAAACCTTAGCTCCTATAAAACAAAAGATATAATCCTAACATGTTAAAGTATAGAGTCCTCAAATGAACGTGAACATCATGCAAAGATAGAATTTCATTAAGTCAATCTGGCAATCAAAATCAGCTAATTTAGTAAATTTTATCTTGAAGTCAGGAAATTCACTTATAATATTTCTAAAACTCTTATCTTAGATGAAAATCTAAGTCCAATTGCAGATATTTCATTCATCTTTATTTAATTGAAATATTGATAAAATCTGATTTAACTGTAGGAGAAAAAATTGAACAATCAGTGGGTGTACACAGAACATCACTGTTATGAAAGCGCAAAAGAAAATCTCTTTTGCTGAGCTTCATAAAATTCGATCTTTTTTTCAGATCACAATTAAGCTTGAACTAAATGGAAGAAAGACATATTAAATAAATAGACAAGATAAAAATGATGTGAATGAGCATTAAAAATGAATACCACATCAGAAAGAGTTGGACTTACTCATACTGCCGACAAGGTATGATTAAATATGAAACTAAATTCAACAAAAAGAACAACAATGCCAAGCTACAACTTGGCTTTACAATGCTTAAAACCTGAGCATTTCTAATTTCCCTAATCGAATCTTCGGAATATTTTTCAAAATATATAGAAGTTAACATGTGATCTAACACAGATATCTTGACAGAAAACTACAAAACACAATCAAAATAAAAAACACTGATTGATACAATAGTTAATGCCATCGTAACCAAACACTTCAATAAATTACTGTTAATTTCTCTACATAAGAACGTGAAACAAAAAGCAAAATTGGAAAAGGTCCACCAGAATGATAATTCTGCATAACACACCAGTGACCATAAATTGGCTCGAAATAGCAAAAATAACATTTATAAAATGAAAGAAGTAAGAACACTTTCTGAAAAATTTGATCCAAACTCCAAGATTTTATGCAGATGTCTTTCTTTTTCACAGATTCCATGGTTCCTGATTCAAATTCTGTAAAACAGAAAAAAAAACTAAACTTCACTTCAATAGCTTCAAAAAATTTTTTGAAGTTCCCATATTCTCAATTTTAGAATTTGAAGACAGTAGTTAGTAGTTCATTTAGGAAACTGAATGTGAGATTCAGTTGTCAGTGATTTAAATAAATTGTTTAAAATGAACGCAACATCATCATCAACATGAGGATTTTGGCAACATAAAAATTCCAATAATAAAGATACAAATCCTTATATGAAAAACAACAACAAGATGATAAATAGTAAAAAATAGTTAACTGATTAATTTGAATACAGCATTCTAAACAGAAAAAAAAGTTCAACCGATCTCATTCATATTGTTGCCGATGGAATTAATGCTGCTGCCGTCAGATAAAAAAGAACCTTATAAGATATCCCAAAAAAATAAAATCAGTTTTTGGAAACAATAAGTCTATTGCATCATACATATTTTCCAAAAAAAATTATAAGTCACACTGATTATCGATTATGATTTCCTGGTGGACCAACGGATTTTGAAATTGGTGTCTGAATGCTGAAATTCTGAAGAACGGATTCACGTTCACGTTCCACTACACCCAAAATGTTTTTGACGAAGGCTCCCATTGAAAACTTATGATCATTACGAGCGTCGTCCAGGAATCTATGAGCGAGCAGATCCGGGTACTTCGGCCTGTTGTTATAATCTTTTGTCAGGCTAAAAAACGAAAACTGTTGTGTCGATTCATTTTTCTTATTTCAAATACTAAAATTTGAAACATACTACATACCATTGGGCGAGGAAATCTTGAAAATTGGCACTGAATCCCAAACTGTGCGATAATCTTGGTGCTGGTTCATGAACAACCTGCTTCAGTTGCTCAAATGGCGTTTTCCATTTAGAATATGGATGGGATCCTGAGGCTATTTCCACCTGAATTCAATTAATTTAGATTCGAATGCAAACAGTAAGAGAATTAACTAGACTTAAATAAGGTGAGAAATAATATCAAAAATGTAGGACAAAATCAACAGTATGATTTCAATACGTTAGAACAGACACACGCACCAATGTAATACCCAAGCTCCACACATCGGCTCGAACATCATAAGCAACCTTCTTTTCGCCTTCAATTCTTTCTGGTGGCATATAAGGCTTGCAACCAGCATTCACTGTTTTTGCAACCTAAAGGTGATTCTAAACAAAGAAATTTTGAAATATTTTAAATAAAAAGTGCAAATTTCTTCTGCTTCATTCACTAGCACATGCTAGAACAGAAATTTCTGCTACAAATATTGAAAGTAAGATGTATCACTTACTGAGTTTGTCAAATGGCCCGAAATACCAAAATCACAAATTTTCACTGCTCCTTGCTTATTGAGCAGTATATTTGATGGCTTTACGTCCCGATGTATTAGATTCATTTGCTCTTTCATGAAATTCAATCCTTCAACGACCTAAAGAAATTTATTAGGGTTTATTACGAAACTTGCCACTTTGGTACTTTACTCTTTGGTAAATAAATGATTTCAAATAATAGATATTTATTAAATTTCAAATAAATATATATTTATTAAATTAAGTTAAATAGTACTCATTTCCAACATTCCACTCACCGAAAGAGCACACTTAGCTATGAACATTTCTGGCAAAGGACCACCCGAATCAAAACACATTCGATAAAATTTATCCAATGATGTATCCATCACTTCCATACAAATCCATACATCGCCTTCACGAAACATTGCACCATAAAAACGCACCATCTGAGAATTATTTGAAAATAATATATATCCATTTTAAAAAATATAAAAAGATGAAGAAATATTTCAATTATTTAAAATATCAGCTCTTTCAAAATCAAAAGTTTACCTGTGGACAGCAGTCGCTTTTCATACAAGCTTGTAATTCTACAAGCATTCGTTTCTGACTTTCATCATTTATTTGAGAATGGATACGCTGAAGCAAGCAAAAAAATTTTCAAGCTTAGTTATGAATGCAACAGCTTATTTCTTTTTAAAATTGGAGTTATTGCAAAAGTTTTTTATTATTTTAAATCACCTTGACAGCCATAACAGTATTCGTCTGACGATGACGCATTTTTTCAACAACTCCGTATGCTCCCCTTCCGAGCTCCTCGATTTTCTCTAACTCTTGAGCTCGCACTTGAACCTCCTCACCATTTTCCGAAAACCTGAAGAACTTGATGCAAAAAATTATAAAATCCAGATTTACGGTTCTATTTTCAGTTGGCATCATGTGCTTGCAAATGCAAATGTCAACCCCAGTTTTGACATATTTTCTATCATTTTCTAATTATTGTGAACTATTTAACAATGCACAAATGCTATTGATAATATTTCCATAAGGTTCATTAAGATCCTCCTTACTTATGAAAAAAGTAAAGTTGAAGTCTGTCCAACATTAACAAATTGGTTCAGGATCAGAGTAGAAATATAACATGCTAGCTGAATTTACATCCAGCAACCTCAGTCAGCTTGAAACCGCCTTCTAAGGAAATTATATTGAAGGAGCAAAAATGTATTGATAAATGTATAATGAATACGAATGTTGATATTGATTTAATATTAGTATATAAGCCTTACTTCATCATGCACTTATCGTCAAGATCTAAATTTGGTATACTTTCAGGTTCAGGCATTGTGAGACGTCCCAGTTTACTTTTACCTGCAAGAAAGAGAAACGAATTGCAAAATATTGTTTCTTTCAATCCATTTAAATGCAGTTACAGTGAAGGACATTGCCATCTGCTGAGATTAGGAGGATGAGGAACTTCAAATTAAGAATCGAGGAGTCGAAATTACCGGCACTTCAACCGATAACTGAACTAGTTCCATATAAGAACAATCAGTCTCAAGTATCAAGGATGCCAATGCACAATTGTGTTAAACATGAAGTTGTATCATTGGACATGCAGTGGTATTACATATTATAAATTTATTTCTATCGGACGAAGAATTTTCTATAAGTAAATAAATAAACAAATTAAAGTTGAACATGTTAAAGACCGCGTACTAGCAAAACGATTCGGCATTGTCCGTGATTCAGTAGTTGACGAAACCGACAAAAGTCTAAAGTTAAAATTGAAGTAATTTCATTTCAGCAATAAATTATCTGAGCAGATAACTCGTCCGAAACTCGTCAAATTATTTTCATTGATAATAAGCAGTCATCTGGAATTTTTTTTAATTTCAGAATTAACGTTTTTATTTAGCGATTAATAGATTAAGCAATGACAGCAAAATCATCTACTAGGAACATGCTCTTTTCCATGCTCCTCTTCTTTATAATTATCAATCATGAATTACGTGGAGAAGTGAAGAAGGAAGAAACCCGGAAATTCGAGAGGAAAGAGAATAATTAATTGTTTCACATATTATTGTTCCATTAAGCTTCATCATAAGAAAGAGAATTTGCGAAATTGTTGAACGAAGTTATTCAAGAGACTCAAATGAACAATATTCAAGAAATGATTGACGCAATAATAAATTTCAAAATGGAAAGAAGTTTCATGTTTCAGAGAATGTTTCAGTAAAACTAGATGTCAAAGATAAAAAAGATGAGGATGAAAGAAACCGGAAAGCAGTTAAACTTTACCTTCCTGTATATTCTCCCCAAAAGAATCATAATTTTCAATAGGAACATATTTGATGCGATATATCATTGTTTTGTATTTAAATTAGCTACGTACATTCACGAATTTACAGGGTCATCGTACGGAATCTATGATAGGATTACACGACATAAATGGAATACATGTTCATTACCAGGAATAATTCATTACTCTCTTGCAGCATACGAGTGCATATATTCTGCATAAGGGAGAATATGGGGCACCTCTACAGGGATAGTGGTGAGCAGAGGAAAACAACGATACATTGATGAGGTAGAGGTACCATAGCCAATGAACCAGACAGGAAGGAATATATGCAACATATAAAACCTATTAAACGACCCTAACTGATGTCAGGAAATATGGTTCCCAGGCTGATTACATCAGAAACATTTTGATTCCCAGTGATTCCTATCTTTGAAAACATCGGAACGCCCAAATACCACAGCTTTCTCTATCCTTCCCACCCGTCAATATTTTCATGCAGATATTGCGCTGCTACAGCTCGCATAAACAGCTATATTATCTAACAGTATTTCCTTCAGGTGGTACCACTCAAGTCACGTTGGTTTAGACAAGGACATAGTCAAAAGGGGAATATCAACATTGTGACATTCTTCGTAAGATGAAGCAAAGGTGCGTCAGAAGTGGGGTAAAGGGATTTTATTCTGCAGTGGGATTAGGAGGCGAGATAGGGTGACACAAAATGGCGACATTTAAACTGTCGTCATGGCTTACTCAAATATATAAATAAGATGAATTATATATAAGCTGTTTTAATGTTTTCAGTAAAACAAGAAATAAGTTGTTGAGCGATCTTTACAGAGCGATGATAATGCTATGATTATTTATATGGTTTCATTGGAATGTGCTGCCACAGGAATAAGATGGACAAAGTCTATGGGGATGTGCTTCAACAAGCTATCGCATCAATCGTATCTTTTTCATAGCGATACTGAATCATAAAAAATACAATTCTGGAAATATTCATAGAACTAGGAAATTGAATATAAAAAGAATTGTTATTTGTGCATTTCCAGGTTGTCATTAAATTAGCAGAATTTGCGTCAAAGTTTGTGTTTGTTCATGGTTGATATAGAGTCGAAGGGAGCGGTAAGTGTATTATGCATTCATGCCATTCACTCTGGAAAATCATCCTTTTGTTGAAGTTTTCTGGTACTTTTCAAATTGTTATCGTATTGAATTTTTCAAAATCTCTCAGTGGAAATAATTTTCATGTATATCACAACTTCATTTTTTTGTAGAATATTCAGTTTGCTGGCGTAGATTCATTTGATAGTGGGCCTTTGTGTAGTGAAGCAGTCACCATTTCATCAGCGTCCACAGTTTCGGTTGACTTACAGAAAGAACCTTTGTCACCAGTTTCCGAACGCTATCGCCTTAAAAAATTTCACTTGCAACAGAAATATGATTATATTTATATGGTATTACGTTCTTCATTTATTCATTTTTATCTTCATCGAACTTTTTGAGATCTGAAGTGTCTGCTATGTATTATATGGTGGGGAAGAAAATTTTTAAAGTAGTTCGTTCATTACACAAATTCCAGAGTTCAGTTCCTACTCATTAAGTCATTTGCAATTCGTGAGAAATTTTTAGTCAAACAGTCGGTTGCGCAATCGGTTATACCATATAAAAAAGGAAATCAATCATTTGAAACGCTTAAAAAGGTTTACTTTATCTTTATTCCATGGCTTTTTCATCAGTGACAGTGAACTGTTTGCAGATTGTGTAGGAATATAAAACTTCAGATCACTTCAAAAATTGCCTGATAATTGTCAGTGATGAGAAGTATTGGTTTTTAAGAGTACTTTGTCAGCGATTGTTCACATTTCGTGATCCTTTTATGGATTCATGCCTTGAAATTCCTGATAATGATCCGACATCATCAACAGCAGAAAAGATTTCAAGTGATGCAGTGGGTAAATCATCTGGTAGTTCCAAAAAGAAAAAGGCTACAGATGTTAAAAGAGTGAGTCAGGTTAGACATTTTTATGCTGTCTTCAGCTTTAAACTTTATTAACAGTACATCAGTTTACCTTTCTAAATTCCGAAATGTACACTCTAATGATGGCTACGGACGAAACCAATTGATGGAGCGGGATATAACAGAAATTGGCACCAGCAACTTGAAAAAAATGGCAAAACGACTGTACCATTAACGCAGAAATAGATTTGCTCGATGACTTTTACAGCAGTTGGGAGTTATTAGGTGCCAGGTTCTTAAAGTATTCCGAAACGGACTTGTTTTTATACACATGGAATCTGATAAAATGTTATACAGCGCTCCACCTTAATATGAATATGAGACCTAATACAAACGATACGTACTATCCGGAAAAATATAATGTCTCTGGAAACTCAGGTTGTCGCTAGAAGATGATATTCCAAAATTGTTTCTTATGCTTTCGTTTGGTTACTGCTCTAAATTGACTGTTTGAAGACATGTGATCATTTACAAACTTAGACGGGAGGAAATGCTTTTCAAATATTCAAAGGTATTAAGATAGTGCGGAGGATTTATGAAAACAATTAACCTGGAGAATAAAAAAAAAAGGAACTCTTCAACTTGCTGGATTAAAAATGGGGTGCTGCAAAATGCGGATATCAAAATCATGCTAAAAAATTTTGGATGAAGTTCAAATTTTGCAGGAATTTCAAGCAATACAATATTCGAATTCATTTGTCGGGAAGTAGACAAAAACCTTAGAATATATAAAAATTTCTTAAATCAAACAATGATAGTAGCTGCAAAGTGTTATCCCAAGATAACAGAAGTGGAGTTTCAACTGTAACTAGTGCGAAGAGGCATTCAAGATCTATGCTGGGCATCACAAAATGCCAGCAATTTCACTATCGTGATAATCTTAGCTTCAGACATTTTAGCTTGGAAAACTTCTTTGTCCGAGAAATTTTATTGTCTATTTCGAATGTACTATTTGAACTCTAAATTGTGCTTTTTAGCAAGTAAATGAAGTGTCATCGATGGTAGAAATAGCGAAGAATAGTGTCATATCAATAATAGATTCAGTGATTACTGAATCTCATGAAGAACGTGTGCGTGCCAACCAGAATTCAAACGGACAAAAAACACCTCAGCAATCTCTCACCGTTCCAGCCTTGAACGAATCAGTGCGGAATGAAGTAGGAGACGTGAAGGTAAATATGCCTTAAATTGTATTTTTTATTTTGGTGCTCTTTAAGATCAAGGAAGTCATTTTTTTGAAAAATATTTTGGGATTTTTTTCCTATTCCAGGTCTCTGAAAATGGTGAACCAGTCATGGAGAGGATGTTGCGCTCTTCATCCATAGATCACTTATTACCTGTTGATCCAGATTCCGACCCTAATAATGTACTAACTGGTTTTGGTGAAAATTTGGAAGAAAATTTTATGGCTCAAGACTAGAGTTGGTAGTCCATGATTGCCTATTTGCTTGAATTCGAAATTCCTGTCGTTTTTAATGGAGTGGTGGTTATAGGCTGTGTCCGTGCATTTTTGCATAGTTCTGAAAACAATATGTGTATAGATTTATATCTAAAATGGATAGAACAAAATTTTATGTAGAGTATTTAGTTTTTAGATGTTTGATTTAATTGGTTTCGACCTTACGAAGAAATTCAATTGCTGTGGATTTAAAGGAATCTATTGCAATGCTGAAATGGTTCCTGAAGTTTGTTACATAGCGCTGTTACATTATTTTCGTGAAATCCGAGAAAAGGATCAAATAATATGTAATGTCAATTCCTATCATTGTATGTTACATGTCATTATTTATAATCTGTATATCATCATATTGTTAGTTTTCTTCCATTTCCTTACATCATTGATCTGCATTTCTACAATTTACCTTGGCGCCATTTGCCCCACAAATTGGATCTCTTCATTCTCATCAAAAGATTTAGCCTTGGCTAGGTGGTCTCCTTCCTCTCTCCCAAAACCCTCAAACGATTGTCTATCGCTCCTCCAAAACTATTGGCTCGACATTGGGCTTCCCCAACAAAATAAATATTTGGTGCCCGAGGTGAGGCATAATGTCGGCCTCATTAATAAGCTCCGTTCAACCAACAATCCAACGAATCCAAACGATCCTTGAAGAAGTCAAGGAACTCGATTTGTCAATACCAGAACGAAGCTTACCCGAACAAGAAGCACAACGACAATGCGAGAACGAAAAACGAGCTATCAAGGAAAGCACAAAACGATTGGAAATGTATGTGGAAAAATTGGAATCAACGAATCAAAATTGGCTGGGACTCATTCAAAATATGGCCCAGGCGAAAAGGAAGGAAGACAAAGAAAAATATGGCGAAATGGCAACCGATAAAAGAGGTATGCTGCACGTCATAAATGATTATTACCTTAGCTTCTCATTATGAGAAAATTGAGTTTATAATTCAAAATATGGCCGTAAAGGACAAAAAAGTAGAGCTATCACACTCTACACATCATTCAACAATAAATTTACCACTACCGACATTTAGTGGTGAGCCAAATTTGTGGCGTGAATTTTGGAATAGTTTTAACGCCGCTATACATAGTCAAGAGATTCGAATTATTCAAAAGCTTACCTATTTGATAGCATTTTAAAAGGAGAAGCTCGACAAGCAATACAAGGTTGTGATATAGTCCCTGAAAACTATGAATTAATAAGACAATTATTAATTCGAAAATTTGGTGATCCGATCATTATTAGAAAATCATTATATAACGATTTCCACTCGATAAAAAGGAACGACAAGGGATGGAAGTCAATAATTGAAACAATGGAACGAATCCTTCGACAGCTCCAAGCTATAGGTGAGAAATTGGAACATTTCAGTATTGAAACAGTAATAGAAATAAACTACCATTTTGGATATTAGATAAATTGTATCAAATGAAAGTTCAAGATGAAAATTGGACGAGACAGTTTTTGATCAATCTCGTACAAAGAAATGATGATGTATGCGATGTCAAAACATAACTGAGCAATCGAACAACATAATTGAGCAATGAAGAATCGTCCGCTCTAGTAGCAATAAAACAATCAAATCCAGATGTTAATTCAAAAAAAAATGATAAAGCGAAGCGACCGTGTCGATTCTGCAATAGAAATCATTGGGATAACGAGTGTGCAACATATTCTACCGTGCAACAACGAATCAAATTATTAAAAGGTAAGAATGCTTGCACTAATTGTTTTCAGCTAGGCGATACAACGATCAATTGTAAACAACGAAAACGATCATGTTTTCACTGTAAAGGTCAACACAACACCGCTCTTTGTCATATCAAGTATGGAACAACCAATAATAATAATGGGGATTGTCAACAGTTATCGCTAATGCCATAAATCAATTAAATGATCATTTAGGTAAAGAAACTGTATTACCATGTAGAGAAGTAGAAATCTTTAATCCGGAGATACTCACACATACAAAAAAGGCTTTATTCGATGTTGGAGCCCAAAGATCTTTTATTTCTCGAAATCTAGCAAATAAGTTGAAGTTGGATATAGTAAATGAAGAGATAGTGAATGCAAGAAGCAAAAAATTATGTGACTTGTAAAGTTGGTATTAGCATTAAAACCCTAGAAGCAGGTGACTTGTCATTGACGACGACAAAGCTTTAGAACTGTTCAAAGCCAACATTAATAAATAATCGATATGTGCCAAGTTGGCCTTGGAAAGAATCAAAATTTACTTTGTCCGGTAACTACAATCTTTGTTTTGGAAGATTAAAGATACTAATAAAACGGCTCCAGAACAATAAATCAATACTCAATCAGTATGACGGGTTGATCAAGGATCAGGAACGATCCAATATAATTGACAAGGTGAAACCAAGCATGGACAAGCTTGGTATTATACATTATTTGCCCCATGAAGTGATAAAGAGAAAATCAACAAGCCTACGAATTATATACGATGCATCAGCAAACGTCAAAGGTATGAAAAGTTTGAATGAAGTCTTATATAGAAGACCAATTACAATTCCTGACTTAGTCGGAATACTACTCCGCTTTAGTTTAATGCCAGACTTCATCATAGCTGATATAGAAAAGGCTTTTCTCCAGTTATCACAGTCCGAAAGAAACTGTACTCGATTCTTATGGTTAAAGGACATCAACGGAGAAGTAGTTAATGAAAACGTAGTGTATATTATCGATTTCAGCAAGTTCCATTTGGAATAATATCATCATCCTTTATACTATCAGCAACGCTAAATTATCATTTGGAGGATTATAAAAGCGATATTGCCAAAGAAATCAAGAAGAACTTATATGTCGATAATGTAATAATACAAACAACAGGAACTCAAGAAGCAATCAACAAATATCATGAGATGAAGAATATTTTCAAAAAAGCTTCGATGAATATAAGGGAGTTCCTATCGAATGATTCAAATTTCAACAAAACCATGCCGGAAATTGATCTTGATCAGGCAGGTGAATTAAAGAAAATTCTTGGGATCAATTGGAATATTAGTAATGATACTATCGTAATTTCATTAAATCCATGGAAAGCCTTAGAATTAACAAAAAGAACAATTTCACAGTTTACATCTTCCCAATATGATCCATTAGGATTTCTAGTTCCAGTAATGATGCCATTTAAATTATCCCTACAAAGTCTATGGAAGAAAAACAACGAATGGGATCAACGCATTAACGAAGATGATAAACGAACGTTAAACTCTCTTATAGAGAACTGGCCATCAGAAGTAATACGACTACCTCGAATTGTTTCGCATTCATCCGAAGAGATGTAACTTCATGTCTTCACGGATGCATCAAAAGTAGCTTACGCGACTTCCATATATATAAGAAGCCGCACAATTCAAGGAGTCAAAACATCCCTGATGTTTGCAAAATCGCGAATTGCACCAATAAAAGGTATTACAATTCTTAGGTTACAACTGTTAGCGATTCTTATAGGAGTAAGAGCAGCTAAGTTTGTGTTGAGTCAATTAGAATTAAAAAATATCTCAGTAATGTTATGGTCAGATTCCAAATGTGCTTTACATTAGATTCATAATCCAATTTATAATCCGATTTCGTAAGTCTCGACTGTTACCTAAGTTTATACAAAATCGAGTAGAAAAGTAAACTTTTTATTTCGCTATATTCTAAGTATCTACAATCCCGCTGACATTGCTACCAAAGGAACCAAAGGAATTTGCCCTAAAGGACTCCAAGCTCACAAGATGTGGTGGAAAGGACCAATATGGCTGCTAGAAGAAAAAAGTAATTGGCCACAATGGGAATACAACTTCGATAGCAATTCAGAAATTGAAGTGATCGACAAGGTTAACGTAAAGGTTATCACTGAAGTAATCAATGCAAATAATTTTAGTAATTGGAATAGGCTAGTTAGAGCTACTGCATGGGATTTAAAATTCTTAAAAGTTCATTTACAAAGAAAAAATTGTTTGTTTAAAACAGAATTTCGAGATACTTTGGCCTCCCAAAATATCTATTTGGCAGCAAAGATCTTATTTAGACAAGCTCAATCGACAGGGATAGATGAAAAAGAAATAGAGAAATGGAATCTTTATCATAGTGAAGAAAGATTATGGAGATCAAAGAGTCGACTCGAAAATGCTGACCTGAAGGAATGCACCAAACACCCAATTTATCTTTCCAGACATAACGGGATAACGGAACTATTGGTATTGAAATGGCATGAACAACTATTCCATGCAGGTACCACTCATACCTTATCTGAAATAAGACAAGAATTTTGGATTCCAAAGGGAAGAACAGAAATTAAGAGAATTTTAAGCATGAGTTGTAGAAGGTGGAATGCTAAGCTCTTCAAACTCTCAGTTATGCCTAACCTACCAATATCCAGATTGACAAGATCTAGACCCTTTGCTCAACTAGGCTTAGACTATATGGGAACCCTCACAGTTAGAGAAGAAATTGAGATTGTTGAAAGATGGATCGCATTATTTACATGCTTTACTACAAGAGCTGTACACCTTGAAGTAGTAAAAGATTTATCAGCGGAAAGCTTTTTACACGTTTTTAGAAGATTCACAGCTCGTCATGGCTGCCCAAAGCTAGTTTTGGGCGAGAAATTTTAATGCCACTCAATTTCAGTTAGTCTTTAAAACCTTAATGCAACAACATGTCGAATTTAAACATTATTTATCTGAGGAAGGTATGACTTGGAAAAACATCATACCCAAAGCTCCTTGGAATATGAAAGATTAATAGCGTTAAGAGAAAATGCAATGAGAAAGGCCATTGGTAGAAAATTATTGAAGGAAGTGGAATTCCTCACTTTAGTAGTAGAAGTAGAAGCAATATTAAATACTAGACCATTGACATATGTAAATCCCGATGAGTACCTACCAGTTCCCTTATGTTACCAAATTACGATTTGGACAAGGATGAATTTATTCCCCATCAACCAAATACCAAAAGTAGATTTATCGAATATTGGTCTAATACTAGCTACTAAGAGTTTAGACAAATTTTGGAAAACCTGGAGCAATGAATATCTAATTAATCTTAGGGAACGAACTCAACCCCAACATAATTCCCCTAGAAACGTAGAAAAAAGAACCCCCTATAGAAAGTAAAATAGTTTTATTAAATGAACCAGAAATTCCAAGAGGTCTATGGGAATTAGCAAGAATAAAGGAAATGAAACGGGTAAAGGATAATAATGTTAGAAATGCAATAATTGAAACACCAAATAGAAGAATTCTCAATCGACCAATAAACTTATTATATTCACTGGAATTAGAAAAGGACAACAAAGGTATGGAGGAACCTATCGCGACTAGAACAAGAAACGCCCTTAAACGACAAGAATTATGTAAGTCAGGTTCAATATTGAAAACCTTAGCCTTAATTGGAATTATTTGTATTTCTACAATACACGAAAATGATAGACACAATTGGAAGAAATACGAAACATTCACTGAAAGCAAGCTATCAATAAGAAAAAATCTGGGACACAACGAGATGCATCCTCGAGTTCCTGCGATAAAGAGCAACAATACGACAATGATAGTATCAAACGGATGGATCACTCAGGGTAGTCTGCAGTCTCTACATGGTTGGATCGAAACAACGCATCAGTGGACAAATGGAGACAGCTCTATGTACAAGGGAATGAAAGAAAAAACAGTAATTGATAGATATTGTGATATGTTTATTGTCAATACACGTATCATCATATTGAAATTTCGATCCTCCTTTTACCTTCCAATTCAAGAAATTATTTTTGATATTAGTACCTATCCCCTTTACAGAGGATCGAGATTTCAAGCTGTTCCTCATTTTGACCATTGTTCCCTCTTCCACCCAATCCCTACTCCCTTCCCTCGGGAGTGTCGGGAAATCCGAGAAAAGGATCAAATAATATGTAATGTCAATTCCTATCATTGTATGTTACATGTCGTTATTTGTAATCTATATATCATCATATTGTTAGTTTTCTTCCATTTCCTTACATCATTGATCTGCATTTCTACAATTTACCTTGGCGCCATTTGCCCACAATTGGATTTCTTCATTCTACCAAAGGATTTAGTCTTGGCTAGGTGGGTCTCCTTCCTGCCTCCCAAAACCCTCAAGCCCTTGTCTATCGCTCCTCCAAAACTATTGGCTAGACATTGGACTTCCCCAAAATTATCGGAATTTGCTACTTGTTTAATTTTCAGTATACAAGCATTTCTTTTATTGCTTAAGCAATAAGCAGTCACTGTTTAATGTTTTACGGCACTAAAACCATAACTTTCTGTTTGTTTTTTTTTCCAAATTTCTCGTATTGCTTAGCTTCGTATGAACTTTACATTCATTGTGGCATTTTGTGATATGTGTTGGTTCGGATTTAGATTTGATAATCTTTTATGAGCAGTATATAAAGCCGAATAGTTGTGATCCAGCTCGTTTAGGGGTGTTTATTTCCCATTAACTTTGTTTTTATTTCTTGAAAGGCGTAGATATAAATGATAGCTAGGTATTCTGCAGCATGTTAATATTTGATATGTCTTTCGTTTTTATAGCATTCTCTGTGCAAAATCTTTATTTATCCTTCGCAAGGAATTAGAATTAAATTAAATTAAATAGGTCATGTCCTATAATTTTGTTTTCATTTGAGCATTTTTCAATCACATTTACACCTGCATGATTGGATTTGGCAGCTGCATTTGATGAATCGGTTTTGTAATATTTTTTGAATAGAATTAATCAGATTGTTGTGACCGTTCGAAGAAAATATATATTTTACGTCATATCAACCTCTCTATGTTCAAAATCTTGCAGGTCCATGTGCTCGAAATTGGTTGTTGTATTGACGTAGTTTTCTGAGTTAATTTGCTGTTTATTTGACATCAAATATCTGGTACATTTTCTAGGGGACCCTCTGTGGTGCACAGAAAACACTGTATGTCTCTCAATTATTGCCAGCTGTCACTCGGAAAATTTCGACAACTGTTGCAAATCGGGAAATGAAAGTCATACCCATCCCAGCCTTGAGCGATAATTATATGTATCTTTTGATTGATGAGAAGACTAGTAATGCTGCTATTGTCGATCCTGTCAACTTGAAAGAAGTGAGTTTACAGACTTTAAGCTGACTTTATCAGCTTTTAATGGATGAATTTCTATTTGGCTTAAATAAGGATAACCGGAAATAGTTTTTCATATACCGAAATATATAATTTTGAATGGGTTTGAAACTGAAATAGGGAATACTTGCAGATAAATAAAGCTGTCAAAGAAACTGGTGTGAAGCTTACTTCTTCCCTGGTTACTCATCATCATTGGTATAATTTTTCGTATAATCAGTTTTATTTATTTGCCACAAGCGAAACACAGTAGTTTGTGTACCTTAAGGGACCATGCTGGTGCAACAAAAGAACTTTCTGATAAGTATCACAAGTTGTTCATTTACGGAGGTGATGATCGTATTACAGGTATTACCAATAAAGTGACAGATGGTGATATTTTCAAGGTATGTTGCCTTTTTCTGTAGCATGACATTTGGCATTTCAAAATTGGTCGCAGACATGCCTGATTTCGGAATAGAATTTGAGAATTTTTTTGCGCTAGTTATTTGTAATTGAGTTGTAGATAACAAAGCAGAGAACTGAAACATTATCAATAAATCCGAACTAATACGAGTATTTGAACTAAATCATTCATCGTAACATAAGACTGAATTCGCCACAGATTGGTGAACTTGATGTGAAGTGCTTGCATACACCTTGTCATACAACGGGCTCTATCTGTTACTATGTCACTGATGGTAGTGGTGACAAAGTAGTTTTTACTGGCGACACATTGTTTATAGGAGGTAACAAGAAGTTTGGTTCAATATGTTATAGAAATGAATTACAGATTTTTCCAGTTGAGAATTACCGTTAATCTGAATGATTGGTAAGGTCTGATGTTTTCACGAAAAAAAAGATGAAATCGATTTTAACTAGAAATATCAAATACAAATTTCAAATATCAAATTTATTTTCTTGTGTTTTACTTCTCATTTCTGCACTGGGTCACTTAAAGTTTCAGTTCGTTTAAACTTGATTTTTCGGGATCAGTCACAGAACTCTGTTACTAAATTTCTAATCCATCAGTGTTTCTCTAATTTCGTTTCATGGCGGACTTTTTGATATTACGTTTTATTCATTACATTTTCCAATCTTTACTGTCAATTCTACATACTGTTTCGTTTCTGCCCTTTATCATTGTAGGATGCGGACGTTTTTTTGAGGGTAATGCTACTGATATGGATTCTGCTTTGAATGAAAAGCTAGGCAATCTGCCGAATGATACGGTACTTCATTTCCTTCTGAAACTAAATTTTCAGAAATAATCGCTGTTGAAAATTCTCGTCACTAGATGTCGGATTTTGTTGCATCCAATTAGTTTATTTTAGAAGATATATTGTGGGCATGAATATACCGTTGACAATTTAAAGTTCGCTCGCTCGGTTGAACCGAGAAATGATGAAATTATGAAAAAGCTGGCTTGGGCGGAGGAACGACGGAAGACTGGTAACTATACGGTACCTTCTACGATTGGAGACGAAAAACATTTCAATCCCTTTATGCGTGTTCGGTGAGCGTTTGTGAAAAGTCCTTATTGTCGTAACAGTATTGAAAAATCGCAACAGATGTTGAGATTGTCGTGATAATTGTCACTACACTGCGTTATCAAAAAGTTTTGATACCATTTGATCTGATTAATTTCATTTCAGTATAAGTGATGAACTAAGAAACGTGACAAAATCTGCTGATCCTATCACTGTTATGGCAAAGATCAGATCCATGAAAAATAATTTTTGTGCTTAATATATCTCTTTTGATTCTTATGTCGGGATTCATCAATGCATGGATTTTTTCTGGAATTCGCATCTTCAACTCTCATACGAACAACGATAGGATTTTATGCTTTCGCTGAAATATATGCAGGATGTAGTGCTGTGCACTTTGCATAAACTATAAGAATTCGCGTCTTTGTTTTTGACATTCTCAAAAGAGCAAACACTTGACCATTCAATGGGTACCCAGGTGCTGAGAATGTCATTTCATGATTCAGAAAGCAATGGACGGAAGCTGCAATACATATCAGAAAATTCTATACGCTTCATATAACTTTAATGCAGCAGTTAACGGCAAAATGGATAATTTATTGGGCATTAGCTTAATCCTCTTTAAAACTGAAATATCGTCATATTTGTGGTTCTTGGAAATATTGTGCTACTTCAGCTAGCAGGAGTTAGTATCAAGCCAGTAAGGAGTGGTGATCCGATGATCTATTCTTATATATAAGAATTCGGTTAGCTCTGAATTAAGGTGATTGAAACTGTACTTTGCGATGTAATTTAGCTTCAACACATCGGTGTTTTTAGATCACTGTCGGCAGATAGAAATCGAACGGAGAGACTACCACATGACAGAATAGAAGGGAGAGAAGAGTGACAGAATACTGCGACGCGATCAGATTTTTCGGCATTAAAGATTTTAGAACGGCTGTCGTCAGCGACACGAAGATCTGTCGTCCGCAGCCACCTATACAAATTGCAGGCGACAACAACTTGTTCTGTCCGTCTTGCGATAAACTGTTTTCGATTCATACTTTTCACTTCATTTCGGAACTTCGTGATTACAAGTAATTATATTAAATCTTTTCATCCTGTTCGCTGAAACATTCCAACTGCATTTATAGATTATTCGTCAGCTAGAAACCGTACTGTAAAGCATAGTCGACTTCAAAAAATTTAGCTTCAAATTTGAAATTTATTATCCGCGCATATTTCAGAATGTATTAGGATTTTTTTCGACATTTCTTAAAAAACCAATATTTTATAAGTCTTTTGTTTCTATAGAGAAAATGTTTATTTATAAGTCTTTTGTTTCTATAGAGAAAAAATGCTTATTTCGCTAAATAACCTTATAAGGTCAGTGCATTTCATTCATCATCAAAATATTGTACTGCGTAAAATATGTTTGTGGCAAATTCCTGAAAATCTGTATTTATTCCTTCTTTTGAAATATGTCGTACTTCTTCTTATATTTTTTGCAGAATCCTGAAAAGAACGTTAGGTTGTACTTCGGATTTATTATTTGTATCAAAAGATAATATTTTTTTAATAGGAAGTAATATCCGTTGCCATGAAATTACTACGAAAATGAGATTCTTCCATTTGACATAAAATAAATTAGCTTTTTCTGGCCAAATATCAACTAAATATTTTATCAGCTTCGTTTATTAAATGTTATGATTGCAAACAGTTTCCTCTAATATTATTTAACTTTTTAAAAGTTGAAAATAGGGAGTATTAACCTCAAATATTTTCGTTTTTACTCTTTCCAACTAACAACATGAACTGGAAATTCTTTCAATATGCATCAAACTAGCTTCTTAGTTGATATTCGTACCTTAATAAATATTTTCACCATACAATTTCGGTGTCTGATATCTCTGTTTTCCTCATAAAAAAAATCTTTTAACTTGAATATACGAAATGATTTACGTGAATTATAAATTTATTATCTCTGATATCAGCGAAATATAATTTTATTTTACTTTTGCTTTATAAATTCAAACTCTTTCCAACAAAACAATTTCTTCCGTTCAGTGGAAACTAATTTGTTTTCATATAAAATGGGTACTCATTAATTTTCATAAGTTTCAGGCCATCAAAAAATCACTTCTCGGTGTAGCTATTTTCATTGATCAGGTTTAAATTTTCTTAACAATCTATTACTCTTGCTGAATTTCTTACGAATACTGTGCAATGGAAGTTTTCGGTCGATGGACGGCCTATGGTACATTTGGAAAGGCAATACGTCTGTTCTTCTTCGGCACGCAGCTTCTTTCAATTGTAACAATTTTTGCTTCATGGGAAAAAGTGTCAACAAAGTTTTCATGAAGCTTTATTCAGTGGATCAAAAATCACTCCATAAAAAATAACTTCATATTAAATATCAATTAAAACTTCTAATTTAAAAATTTTTTTACTGAGAAATCAATCCCTAACAGTTATGTGAAAAGTATCGTAATAAATGTACATGACGTTTGGATTAAACCAAATTTTTCTTCTACAGATGATTTTGCTAGCAGTGCTGACATATGGTTGTTGGTTAGTCCAGAATCGATCACAATACGCAGAATTGCTGGAACCAAGTTTATACATGGATGTTGCTCATATTATGATTGTTAGCTCAATATTTGCATTTATCAACACTAGCATGTCAATTTATGCCCTGACGAGAGAAATGCGATGTTTCATGTATTCGGTTTGTTTTTATCTTTGAAAAATTGATATACAGAAGATTATCATGTTGATTAAATTAGATGGGATAGATTCGGATATGGTCACAAAACCGGTCATAACAATGTGTTATTATCTTAAGTCATCATTGCGACATGCTGATCATGAACATTCATAAAAGGTTAACTACGAACTATTTTGTCTGCCCATATTGCCATACAAATATTTTGGATTTTTAATTTTGGGTGATTTTTCTCAAATGCAGTTACTTTTTTAATGTAAGCACGGTGGGTGAATATGGATTGTAGAAGAAAAATATTGAACACATCCTTAGTTTATTTTTGTCTTTGAAACAAACATATAAAATGAAATGTTACATTATAAGGGACTTAACAAAATTATTCCAGTATGTGATAGCTAGCGGTGTAATATTTGTAATGATGTTTATTGGTGGCGTTATGGGTTTTGTATTTAGATATCAGGTTGTTATTTTTTTCATATTTTAAAGATTTTATTGTTGAAGATTCTAAAAAATATTCTACTCTTCATGTATTTTGCAAAGGAGATTTGATTTACATTCATGTTGCATTGAAATCTCTCCCCACTTCAATAATTTTACAGTTACAACATAGAATACCGCTTCATCTCAAAATGCTTACATCATTGCGTGAACTTTACGGATTGCCAGAAATGGAGAGGATCACTTATGCTTGGGACGAACTCCAGAGCAATGTGAAAATTTCAATCTTCATTATAAGAAATTTTTGATGGAGTTCAAATAGTTTCTTATAACAATAAAATTTGTATTTCCCCCCAGATAACTTATTTGGAGTATGCTCAGAATGAATATGAAGTAAATCATTTTTTCCTAGTTCAATTGCTGTGGAGTAAATGGTACCGATGATTTGAGGGTTTGGAAAACATCGAAATGGTTTATGCACCAAAAGGGATCCAAACAAAGACTTCCAATATCATGGTTAACTTCAAATTTAAATTTGATTAAAGTTCCAACCAAATTTCGGAATAACTTTGAACTTCTATTCACACAGCAAAAACATTAGTTCAAATATTCCAAATCCTAATATCTTATAGCGCTAAATCACTTCGAACACACGACTTTTAGTTGTGTAAATGAAATGGTTCAACGTTGTCTGGAAACAAATTTGTATCATCCAGATGAATCGGTTGTCCATACGAAAACATGCTACATGTCGCTAAGATCCGATTTATTAACAGTAATGCATGTGGCTGCTTGGCTCCTCATCACTGCCAGTATAACGATGGTATGATTCTCACCATCTGTTTAATATTGTAATGTATGTAATCATTTGCTGAATCCATAATTACTTTTAGATAAGTTATTTGATTTATTATATGTAGTAAGCAGTGTATCTGAATTCAGTACATGTATTATTTTTCAAATTCAGTTTAATCGCTTTTAGCTTTGAATTTCCAGCTATTTATGTTAGCTACCCAAGAAGTTCAAGACCTTTTTATAGGTGATACCTGCTATGTTCACAGGAATTTATGCTCGTCTCATCAAGAAGTAATCTCTTATCATATTTGTATTGTTTACTTCCTGTATTTGTGATGTTGTGATTAAGGCTGATAACGATGAGTTATACAGCAAACATCATCTTCTGTCCAGAAAGTAAAATGCCGTTTATAGGCTGTCTGTGATTATAGCTCTGGAACTCAAGCACAAAAATGATTTTGAGCTGTCCTGATTTATACAAATAAATTTCAACTGTGAATCCATTAAATCCTACATTGGACTAATGACTACTTTTCTTCATGAAAATTATGTACTTCCATCAGAAGAGTCTGCTAAGAACTGAGAATAAAAAGACAAGACAAATAAAAGTGAATTATTTGCTCTTATTCATTTCCCAAGTTTTTTCTGAGCATTGGTCAGAAAAATAGATGACGAAGAAAGCATGATTCAAAAATTTGTCAACTATCTTCACTCCAGCCAAAGATTAACCTCGAGTTAAAATTTAATCAACAAACCTTATGCTAAAACTCTACATTAAACGAAAATATAAATATCTTAGTCAAATACTCGCTAATTAAGGTAGTACAGTTATCAAAAGCTCTATTTTCTATGACATTTAAAAATTTAGTATTAAGCAATTTAAATAATTAGAGCGCGTTTTCTATAAATATTTTTTAACCAATAATTCAATACTGAGCGGTGTGACGGTGTTTGGGACAGTTTTGCCGTCATTCGATCTTTTCTTTTCATATGATCAAAACACATAGCATAGGAGAATGTAGCAGAATTAAAATAATTTGCTTCATGCTTTAAATATTAGAGGAAAATCCTTTCTTAACAACTAAGTATTCTGTACAATTATGGGGATCAGCCTATCAAAATAGTTTTCGAGCAGGCAGGATAATATGTACGTCACTTAAAAGTAGAAGATATTAAAGATTTTGATAACGAAATTATAAGAATGTATGCCTAATTCATGAATCCATCGTAACTTCTGTAAATGAATTTGCAACTTAACCAATTATTTTAAATAACTAGGTAACAAACAGTGGAAAGGAAATTTATCAGTAATTCCTAAACTGACAGAAATGTATAAGCCCTTACATATTATTTTAATTAACTGCAGTATTTTCGCAGTTAGCGATGAAAAGTTAGTATCATCGCATATGCTCTTTGTTTAATAAAATATTTTAGTTTAAACAAACAAATTTAATAGAATTCCAAACATAGTTGTAAAAAAATGCACTATTTTAGATACTGTAACTATGTAAACCGTATCCAAACCCAAACGAACAAAGATCATGCGGTTAGCAGTGAAAATCTTCCGCAAAACTAGAAAGATATCAGCGGAAATTAGATGCAATCAAAATGATAGACAAATATATTATTGTACCAAGAATACTATGTAGTATACGACTTAATCCGACGTTGCTGCGCCTTTACGAATTGCTGGTCTCACAAAGAGGAACACTAATAATTTACTGTGCAAAATAGCTTCAAATGTCGTAAAGACTGAAGGTTCGGAAACCTTTACGCATCCAGAAGTAATGTATTATTCTGAATTAAACTTTGTTTTGTAAGCAAGGAATCTAACTCATCATATAAAATTACACATATGCATAATATAAATGCTACATCAAAAAGACTAATAGAGTTGGACAAATAAGAAAAATGTGATAAATTTTCTAAATTTACGATACATATTTATGTATGCATGTGCATCATTTTGTTCTATAGCGGCAGAAATCTTGATACCTAGTTGCTTTCAGCATCTCTGTGCTACACGCAATAGATTTCAGAAAATACGAGTTTTCTGTGTCAGCACAAAGTTCTCTAATAATAGAACCAGTCATTCACAAACATATTCAACAACCAAGTGTAAAAAGCATGGAAATGATGAACTATCTATGAAATAAGATTAAATCATCGGTTGAGGGTAATGATCGCCGTTGATTCGCTCTCTGGACATAATTTCTTGCTCTTCGAAAAGCCACGGTGCACTAGTTTTGAAATGTACCGGATCGAAGCCAGGTATTTTCTAGAGGAAAAACATATATTATATATCGTCAGAATCATTTTTATCATAGCCTCTGGGATGGATTATCTGCACAGAAAATCTCAGTTGCAAAATTTTACATTCTCAGTTATTTTTAATCTTGTTAGGATTAAAAACTCGAAAAGTCAGTTACGAGGGCTTGTGCATTAGACATTGCTGTTATAAAACGATGCATAGGACTATATCTAATGCATGAAACCCTAAAAGGCAGTTGAGATCATAAAAACAATGAAAAATTAATCATGTTTAAATGAATTACTTTCCATTTTGGAGAAGTTAGAATGCCTACCGCTGCCACACATACGAACAGCTAAAATTTCAATGATTAAATTTCCAACAAAAAAAAGAGACAAATGGTTATATAACATTTCCACCAACTGAAATTACTGTAATCAGCAGAAAGTATTGCTTATCCGATTCACTAAAACAGCGCATGATCTTTTGAAGTAAACTTAAATACCTACCACCGTTCTATTTTCATTTAATTCGACCGCTAGTCAAAGAATCGATGAAGTTAACCAACACTTGTTTAATGCTTTTAGAATATGCTCCGTCACATAGAAACTATTTTTTATTTCTATCTCACAAGACGTGCATTTCGTGAAGATAAACCATTGATTTATGATTCGTTGAAAGAAATCGGAAACATACCAAATAGCAGACGAATATAAGGTATCCGATGGACGGGATCAAGAACATTACCCAGATATACCAAGCGTTCCCTAATTTTCCAGTTATGTAGTCCGCGAAGAAGTATAAATTAATAATGATTACAATACACGACACAATTAGCGCCGAAGCTTGGAAAAATCTAAACACAAATGCAAAATAAGGCGAAAGACAAGTTATTATACGAACAGATTTGATTCCTCAAAGAAATAGAAATATGGTAAGTAATCGAAAATCTCTTTTTTCTACAATTCAGAAACCTATTGGAATTTTTCTTGAGAATGGCAATGCAATAAGTTTTACTACATAATATTTCTGAGTTGAGAAATGCAGAGGACGAACAAAGGAACCTGGAATTGCGAAAATCGAGCATAACTTTGGCACTAGATGTGAACGTCACGACCGGGATAAGCGCAAACGGTAGTTGCAGCATTTGAATACAGTTCAACAAATCGTTCATTCCCGTCAAGTCGCGCATACTATTTATGCGTAATGCAAGCAACAGTGCTGGCACAATTGTGATGCTACGAGTGACCAGAACTCGTTTCCAACGAGCCCAACGAATTTGCAAAAAACCCTGCAGTGTATTATAAGAAAGTAACCCCCATTTGCAACATCCGATTTTTCCATATCGAAACACAATAGCAAGATAGATATATTCACATCCATTTGCAATAAATAGATATACCTCCATTACAAACTGCCCAGCATAGGTACCAGCCATTGTAGAACTTTGTCCAGCTGCCCAGATACCAATACCCCAAACATAGTAAGGAACGAAACCAAATTCACAGCCAAGAAATATACCACCTTTGTATAAATCTGATTCAGCCGTTTCATTGTTGTAAGGAAACACTGTAGGATCCATAATACCTTTACGTGCATCACAATTTTCCCTCTGCAATGAAACGTGTTTAAATAAAATTAAATCCAACTGAATTAATAAACAGAATCACATAATGATAAATTTTCAATAATTTTTATTTCCTTTAATTGAAATTGAATTTATATCCTGGCGACATGGAATCAAAACATACTATTTGGTAATTGGTCTTGCTATACAATCCATGCGCAAAAACAGCAACAACAAATATATTGATTATAAAACTACATAATAAGGCAATACCAGATTCGATAAAGAAGTAGAAACTTGCTTCCTGGACACAGACTTTTTTTTTCCTATCTATGTCTCGACTCTAAATTAAGATAAATTCAAGAAACAAATTCAACGTTCATATTTCATAGTTGATCAAGGAACCCGCATAAACTTTATCCGGTAACTTTTATTGATTTCTAACCAAAATAAAAAACAGAATAAATTGAAGTAATGAAAAATAAACCTTGACAAGCGCAGAATGAAGGTATAAATTATGTGGCATTATGACAGCACCAACAATACTAACAGCAAGTAAGAACTGGTCACGACCACAGCCTTCACACCACGGTAAAAACATCCCTTTGAGCACCAGGAGCTGATTCGGTTTTACTACTACATACTAAAGACATTCATTACAAGTATATTAAGAATATAAACCAGCTAAATCAGTTTATTTCAGTTTTAGAGGAGATAGCCCGGGAAACCTTCTAAGTGACAACTTACTTCATAACCGAAAGTAGCTCCCATAATTGCAATCAAAATTGCGAAGAGACCTTCCAGCTTTCGAAAGCCATAAGTGTCGAGGAATAAGAATAAAAATGTATCCAGAACGGTAACGAGGACGCCAATATATAATGGAATACTGCAAATTTCTCAAAATTCTCGAACATAGAGAATTTCATGAATGGCTAATAAGGATGCAGATCTACATCTGAATAACTCACAAGCCTTTGGTTAAAAGATAGATGGCAATCGATGTTCCGATAACTTCTTGCATATCGCTTCCAATAATTGCTATTTCAATCATTACCCATAAAATGAGCCGCGGCGCTCGTGGGTAATATTCATATGCTACCTAGTAAATGATTTTTTATTTTATTCTTGATAGACCATAAATATACAATATCAGGAAAGCAGAAACCGATAGAATAAAAGCTCCTAATAAATTTTTTTGCGGTATTTTCTAGAAAAAAAGGAAAAAAAAATTATGCACCTCTGCCATATGCCTTCCACTGACGACACCCAAACGAGCAGATAATCTCTGCAGAAAAAAACCAATAATATGCGCCGATAGCAAAATCCATAAGAGCTAAACATGGAATGATGCATTAATTCTTTATTATGATGATTGATTTAAAGTATTTCTTATTCACTTGCTTCTTTGTAGACTTAGATAAAGAAGTGACTAAACAAAATATGTCCAATAAAGCATTAGAAAATTCACTCGATATTGAGCTTGTGATCCTGACTGCAAGTCGCTTTCAATATTTCCTGGATCCAAATAGGCTATGCTCATCAAGAATCCAGGACCCGTAAAGGCCCATAATTTTCGAAAACTGAATCTCTATAAAAATTATTAACTACAGCTAACATAAATCCAACTAAAACAGAATAAAATATTGAAACTTCCACATGTTTGGAAGCTAGTACATCGATTAGTACTACCATCAATATAACATAAAAGGAAACCGTGGAACTTTTTTAAAACATTTTATATTTCTGGACAAAGCTACATGAGGAAAAGTTCTATCATTAATCTACCGAATGTGAGACATCTGGTATTCGAACTCGATGTTTAAGCATTTCAGAGTCCGAATGAATGATATTCTTTACATTCTTTTCCGACATCGTGTTCGGACCTGAATTTATTGAAAAATATTTCATGGATTAGAGATACATGTAGAAAGAAACAAAATTAAAGATGCAATCATCAAACTGTAAAGTTGTCAAAAAGATATACTTCAGCAAGAATTAAATTGTCATTACACTGTGATCTTTAATTAATCTGCTATTAATAAATAAGAGCGTTTTCGGAATTGCAAAGATGCTCCTTATCCTTCCAATCCCTATTACTTTGTAAATTAAACCGTAAATCAGTTAAACATGCTAATGAAAAATTTAATATTTTTGATGATAAAGCAGAATAAAAGAGTAATAGTGATAACAACAAGTGCTTAAAATTAAATACACTCTGCATACGTATTTGCATGCTTTTTAACGTTCCCTATAGAGATAAAAGACTATTTGCAGAAAATACAACTGTACCTTGCCTACTGCAAACTTCATACAATGCAGCAAAAAAGTAACTTCATTCCTTAATACTATTATATTATTTAGGATGCTTCGATATCCACAAATATTTCAACTTCAGCAAGTACTCTATAATACTTGCATGTGAGAATGTTAAATCTATGTTTCTTACGAAGAAATGAGGAATAACTGAAAACAGTACGCAAAGATAACCGATCAACCTGCATGGAAATCCTATTCATATACTATCCATTATAAATTTAACTATTTTTTCGTCTAAAATTAAAAGTATTCACATGTAATGCAATGAAGTGATCGCTTTTAATTTGAAAGAGAATTTAAAAATCAATTCTTCAAGGTGAACAGTACAAAATAAATTTAAAAAAAACAGTGTCTGATCCAAATCTGTTGCACACCATTGTTTCTTATGGTTCAACACTGTTGATATCTACAAAAGAAAAATAACAAATAAAAGGGGAAAAAAATAAAACTGACTTCATATAAATTAAAATATTTGAACAAACAACGTGGAAAACGTGAATGGGACGAATCAAACGATTTGAATAAAAAAATTTGCGTCATATTATTTACTCAATCCCCTAAACGCAATCTATAAAGGTACGAAAAAATTCATGAATTTTTAGATACAAGACTTACATAATATTTCAAACTACTTCTCCCTAATCATCAGTAGACGTAATTTTTTTAAAGAAACGCGCAAGATGTTATCCATCTATTCCATATACCTCATAAATGATTTTCCTATGTTAACACAGGATCAATGAATCAATGCAGCAAATTATACTTCGTAGTTGCGCTAACTGTTTCAACCGTCACACGCACAACAGGATGTATAAAAATGAATTAAAAGAAAGCACACAAAAAACAATTAAAGATTGAAATTATGGAAAATTTGTTTGCGAATGAGCAGGACGCTTATGAAAACTTAGTTGACAGAGCAAACAAAAACCGATAATGAAAGGAATATGATAGTTTAAGGGGATGGTAAAGACTAAAGTTTGCTGGAATGTTTGTAACAGTCAGCAGCCCAATAACAATGAAGCATCATGGAACCAGTCAAAGACTAAAATTTACACACAATGGAACTACCAATTTTTTAATTGCTCATAAATGCGGAAGCGAGATATTCCTATAGAAATTCATTACTTTTGAATGTGTTACAAACATAATTTGGGACAAAGCTTAACTACTAGTTGAAATTTCGAAAAGAAGCCATGTTAAAAACAAGTTAGTGTTATGAACGAATCAGAGCAACTCATGTAGTCGATTTTTGAGAACCTCCCACTCAAACATTTCAAAAATAAAAAATATCATTGCAGAAAAGTAAAAATATTAACCTATAATATACTATTTTCAAGAAAAAGTGAGAAAGAGGAGAAAACAGCTCTGAAGACGATGAAGATCACGGCCGACATCCTGGTTTTTTAATTACTCATAAATTTTGAGTCTGATATCAGATAAGGGGAACTGTTACTAAAATCTTTACCATCAACAGGTGCTAGTAGTAGCATACGTGCTTACGTATAAACAAATAGAATCTAAGAGGAAATATTCTGATAAGGCATCTTATATAATGAGATACTCATATATGATAAAACAAACCTTACTCACTACATTGTAAACATTTTCAGTAGATGAAATCACTAGGAAGATTATGTTCATAATCGAATCTTCGTTTCTCGAAATGTTGAGAGATTATAGCTCAGCTGTTAAAAGATTTCTTGTTTTTTCCCAATACACTAAACATTTTCCATTGCCTAACAGAATTTGCAAATTTTCTATTCAAAAATTAAAAGAATTCGGTTTATTAACAGAACGACATTATATTAATGCTATATAATTAAAAATCCAAATTAAACAAATAAAAGCTGAATTATTATAAAATTCTTCTACTTGATATATATTAATCATTATGAATACTGGTATTTCTTTCTAAAATTTAATGAATTCAAAAGAACGAACCACCATCATCATCATCATCTTCAATATGAGTCGCATCAGAATTAAGTAGACACGAATTTTCGTCACCTTCAAGCAAATCAGTGCTTCCGTACATCTCACACTTCACCTCTTCACATCGACCTTCTATAAAATTCTGCAAGTATGAATGATATGACAAATTACGAACGCTTTAGGAGCGTGGAAGCTATCTAATAGAAACTACACATTTACAAGACTGTTGAGCAAATTTATACATCAAGTTCCGCAAAAAGATAACATGATTCTTGATGATTTTTACTCTATTAATTATGTTAAAAATCCATAACAAAAGTTACAACCCTGTTTTTGCAGTAACACATTTTGGTCTGCAATGAAGAATACTTTAACATCACATAATATAAGCAACTAGATAAAGTAACTCTTACCATAATTCTGAGATACAAAACAATCATCGATCAAATTACCACATCATTCCATCCCACTTGCCGCACATATCAACTAAATCTGACCCTCACCACTAATCTCGTACTTGCACGGGTCTCCAATTACTGCAGAATTCATCAAAATCGCTTAGTACATCAGCATTTCTTTAAAAATCTGCCTATCCCGCTCCATCCCAACCGGATCTTGAAATATTTGGGACTGTTAACTACCACTCATTCATGTATCATAACAACTAACATTGAAATTACCTTCAACATACTTCGGCAATAACGTATCGATGACAGCAAAAAATCGATTGAGGGAAGATGAATTATAGGCAATTGCAACAAAGTGCAATATTCGGTTTTGTCATTCTATAAAGTTATGAAAATAAATTCAAATTTTGCACCACCAAAAATCAGTGAGGAAATATTACTATAGTTATCCAATCTGTATCAAGGGATGAATATTCTTTGTAGGGTTTAACTTGACTGGACAAAAATAACATATTATAAATTAGTGTGCATGCGACATGGTGCCAGACTTATGCTGAAAGGATTGCAGAAAAATATACTGCTAAAAAATTACGATTTTTAACACTGAAAAAATCTGGAATTATCATCGGAACTGTAAATGCGATCATTACAATACCAATCGTAATAACAAAATCTGACATAAAAACTAGACCCTTAGTTTCTTGAAGTTTAAAATATAATCTTTAGATAACAGGAAATCTTTTGGTGCAATTGGCAGTCATTTTAAAAATCGAAAACTGAATACTGACTTTCCCAAGCAGTCATGAAGGTAATCATCATTTCGGAATAGTGAACGGAGTACATAATCTCTGCAGTACAAAAATGACTGCGAATAATTGAAATGAGAGAGGTGGAATTTTGTGTACTGCATCCTTCCCATCATTACTACCATAGCAGAATATCAATATTCTTTCACCTGCGAAAGGCATTGATATGGAAGACTCTGCTTTTTAGCAAACACTGCCACCATTTTCATCTGGCATTCAATTGTTTCTGGCTTCAAAAACTTCACGTCAAACACTATCCATATATCGAAAAACTCTAGAGTTATCTACCATTTTCTAGGCATTGTTTGAATCTTAACCTAGTGAAAACGAGAGTTGATTCAAGAAGAAATAGTACCGGTGGTGACGGCAAAAAATAAATACTTTCATCGAAGAATGATTGAGATTGTACTTGGGGTGTCTCTTTTCTTTATTAATGAATAACTGATGTTGATACTTCATTTAATGAATATAAAAATCCATTAGTAGAGAATTCTGTCAAAACGACGAAAATTTTTATCTCTAAATTTAGACAACTTTCATACCGCTACGTCACTTCTCTACTTCCAAGCAGAAACTATTTTCACTGGAAAAACAAAAGATCAGGTTTACGAGATATCATCAACGTACAAATTCATCACGTATTATCAGTGGTCACTAAACGACTCTCACCTCTATTTAAATTTTTGCAGGTTGAAACTATACCACTTAACAAATAACAAATATAATTAATTAAGGTGGTCCGAACAACAATAAAGTTTAGGCGAAACCAGAACTATTAGTAAGATTACCAATCATGTCTTCGTTTATGCCGTAAAAGATATTTTTTACTGCTTATAATGAGAATGCAAAACACTACAAAAAAATGCCGAAAAATAAACATTGGTGAAATGAATAATTGCCTTCCAATGAGATTTTTAAGTTCTTTTGACGCTTTCCAGCGACTCATTGGAGGCTACTGAAAGTGCTGGAAAAGTTAGCAAATTCCTTAATTTTTTCTTAATATTTCTTCAACAACAATAAGTGTTTTATTTCTTACCGTAAAAGAGCGAAAAGTGATTACCAGACATCTTCCCAGTTTTGACAATCAAATAAATGGTATCTGGAAATTCAGAAATACACTCTGTGCATATGGCGGGTCTGGAAAGCTTTCGCATATAGCGAACTGCATAGACGAAAAGATTTTTGGCTTAGATTAATAGTTGATTAACACCATTTTTTTTGGAGTATCAGTAGATTGCAAAACTAATAATAAAAATGAACGTTTTACATGAAACTTTTAGTCCTTTTTCTCAGCAATGTGCAAAAAGTTATTATACCATTGAATACAGTTTTAACATTCCAGCTTGCTTTAGTGTTCTATTTTCAAACGCTATCTTGCTCCACAACATGCAATCATTAGTGATGTAGAACCAAAAATCATAATAAGATTCGTTTCGGCCATTCAAACAAGGTGTGCATGTGTAAGGCTTCCTACGGTAAAATAAACAATAAATGACAACCAACGCATGAAATCTCATGCTACCACACAAAATGAATTTTCGAAGGTAGTCACAGATGTAATAAGCAAGTTTCTGAAGCCTTAACTAATTAGAATATGTATATTAAGTATTTTGGAGCTTTACACAAAAAATGAAAATGGATGAATCGACAGCGCTGAGTTAGAAACTTGTGCTAAATGTGGTTTGTAATAACTGAAACGTTTCTCAAAATATGATCTCAAGAACTTTTAAAGATATTACAAAAATTTTGGCAATATTCTATATGGTACTGAAATTGTTAAAAATTCAGTATGCATTTCTTACACTTTTCAAAATAAAATAACCGGAAAATGAATAGGCATTCTGCAATGGATGTATCCAAAAATACATAGATAAGCAGCAATGAGTGTGTGTAAGGACAATATATTTGTCATGGAAATTAAATATTTCTACAGAGAAATACTTTTCAGGTTGAAAATGACAAGTTTATTGATAACAAACATATTATGCTTTCTTTTAGTACAGATTCAACCCGTTCCATTCAATAATATGAATTATATTCAAAAAAGGAAATAATAAGGATCAAGAAAAAACTCAGCAACATGGAGAATGAAAAAGCAGCAGTTACTTTAGATTTAATCACTGATTTCGATGACCTTAATGACTATTGGGAAGGTACTCCTTTTCAGAATCCCTAGAAAAAACACTAATTCAAAATATTAATCAGTAACGCTGAGGACTAATCACTGAATTTTGATTGAGAGAACCACCTTTCTATCTCATGTTAATTGCGAGGAAGCGCATATTTTCCCACTATGAATTCTTAGTCATCTTTAAGAACGCAACATCAAGAATGCAGAATGTCGCTCGACACGTTGGGCACTGAGCTTTACCAGGCATCCATAACTCGGGACGATGTGGATCTTGCTTAGATGCAAAAATCAGTCCCATACATGTGTCACACCTGCAGAGGTAAACGTGTGCAATTATTTGTTAGAAATTGAAGACGTTAATATAATTAGATTTCTGAGGCATGGAGGGGAGTTACTTATTTACGATCAAAGGTTCTCAAATGAGTGAAAAAAGCAATACTACAATCCATACCACATAGGTCTGCAATAACACTGCGTGCAACGAGGTCTAGGCCTTTCTACATCCATATCAATATCGTCTTGAACATCATTCCGACACCGTTTCCATAATTTGACGTTAGACAGCTCAACAGAACAACCCAAACACGGCTCAAGCCGCTAAAAAAAATAATGCACTGGTCTAAAAAGGTTTAAATATATGCAAAATTTCCACTAATTGCATTTTTATTTCGAAGTGCTGAAGACTGCACTTCAATAAAAGTATGAACAAAGAATTAAAGACGAATGATAAAGTTGAAATCTTACAATTATTGGGTAGTAAGTTGGAAAAAGAACCTAAACTGGAAGGATGAACATTATGGAGTTAAACACCATTCGTAATCACAAATATATTAACAATTTATGAATTTTGAAGCCCATTTCAGAAAACTCGAAATGGCAAATTTCAAAATATGTAATCGTCTTACTTCAAAGTGGATAACTTACTGAATTATTCGAATTCCACTTTTCCTACGATATTATTTGTTTTTTTTTTCTCATCATGATCAGACATCAAGTTGCAAAACGAGACCTAACACAGTATTACTGATGATAGATGGAGAAGAGCTAATCATTAGGTAAAACAATGACTTAAACTTTAATTAAGACTGAATATATGATGGCTGATTAAAAATATGTAAATTTCTACTGTTTCTATCAGAACAACCTTTACCAATCTCCGTGTTTATGATAACTAAACTGACTTCAATTCCAGGCTTTTCTTCTATTAGAATGATTTATAACGAAATAATTGAACTACTTTCCTATTTCCTATAACGACCAAAGCTGACTTCTGGTTCGCTATAATCATATTTCGGATTCAGAGCAATCTGTTGAGTGAATGCTTCAACGAAACGTTCATTAAGTGATTGCTTCAAGACAACTTCTCGAGCCATAGTAATAGGTCTGTCTACCTTGTTGCGCAGATCACGAAATGACTCTGCACGTACTCTGAAAAAGCAATAGAATTAAATAATATGTGACAATGACAAATACCAAATCATTTCCTTTCATCATTAATGAAAATTAACTAAGCAAAAAATGAGAAAAAGGAAATAGTTGCAAATTTTCAAATAATTTGCAGAATCATGAATATACCTAATGACAAATGGCTCAAAACGTTGTGTTGTACTCTTTACACATATGCTGATGAACTGCGCTGCACCACCGCTTTGCATATGATGGGAAATCTACGTAAAGCACTGGTTTCAATGTATAAAGAAAACGAGATGTAAATGAGCAGAAAAACATCACCCTCGACTCAAACCATGTAAAGGGAAGTTAAACATTTTTTTACATTACTAAAATTTACACATAAACTGACACATGATTAAATAGTATGAAAAAAACGAGGTAAATGAAACTAACACGAACAAAATAGCAAAGAGAAATAAATAACGATTAATACCGGATGTTCGTCAGCTCTTATGGCTTCTAGTGATACATCACTCACTTGAGCACAAGTCAATGTATAGTTTGTAATATTCAAAATCCATGAAGATGTCATCACAACACGATCTATACCTGCAAAACAAATTATTAAAATAGATAATCAACGCTAAAAGAGGAATTTGAAATTTGAAAACTTAAATAAAAGAAATACTACATTTTTATTTAGGAAAGTCAAATAAAACCGAAAATGATAAAGAACACCAAACGCGACAAATAAATAGGTGGGAAAAATAGAAACAAACCTGTTAGAGTAATGCTTAAAGTATCCAACATATTACGATACTCTGTGTTGATTGATTCGGCCACTTCATGCCAACTGCTACCGTTATTACTAAGATAGCGTTTCAAACAATGTACGGTCGGATGTTCATCAAATCTATTCCACCAATGACACAACATTATAAAAGCAGCAACTGAAAATCATTCCAAATAGTGTGAAATAAATTTGTATTATGAAAGAACTAAAATATAAACAAGCGCAATCCTAAATGATTGAACCTAGAAGAGCTCTAGCTGGTGTCTCATATCCGTGATCCGTTGTTTACCGTATAGAGTCTTATTGCCGTACACTTCATTCTCAGAAAAATAAAATGTTTTGTCACGTTATATAAGTCATTCCATGTTGCACACAGGAACTAGCAATGAATGGGGACATTACCTCCAGCAATGGCAATAGAGGCGTAAGCACCAAATTGCAAAATAGTTTGTGGTCTAAGAGTAAATATTGTTTCGCGTAAAACCACCGATAAGTAAACAAAGTAAACTGAAAGTGAAATAAATAAAGGGCACGATTAAATGTGTAGGCATGAATGGATACAGGGTGCAAGATGAAGTTGAATAAAACTTTGATATTTCGTTAGCTTTGATATTTCACTAAAAGATTAGAAGATTACCTCCAAATCTACTTGGAAAGGTAGACCAATCAAACATCATTCTTAAGTGGTGTAATATTTCTAGCATACGAATGGATACATATGCAGACCACCATTTCACTGAAGGGGATCTGAAATAACACTAAAGACTTACATAAAGGCGAGCAAAAATGGATGAAACGGGTCAATACGGACCTCCTCAAGTGATATCCGACAAAATCGTCTCGTTCTACACCCAAATATCCAGAAAACAATGTTTGGATAGTAAAGCCTGCACGTTGAAACTCCACGGGTGGATACACAATGCATAAGGTAAATAACAAATGCAATATGGTATGCAAGAACAATTCTTGCGACTCTGATGCCATATTCTGGAATTTGCACTTATATGTGAATTTATAGTCCTCAATTTCTGCGATTCGTGTGCTGATTACAACTTCTTCACTTTCCCTAAACGATCGTATTGTGTTTATTTGTTTGCAATCAAGCATGTTCCTCATGTAAAGGAGAAAAAAACCATTAAAATGATGGACCGATGATGTACCGAGACGATAACCTTTGACAATAAAATGGTATCGGAATAAGCAAGAGAATAGCACATGCAGTTTGAAGAAGAGGTACAACTGAGATGAGAATTTTCATGACATTCCAACTGCATGAGGTGGTGTTTTTGCAAGGAAAGGTTTTTTGGTTTGTGGTGGAGGGTAGGACTTTAGTATGGGGGACTGAGGCTATTTGAATTCACTGGGATCAGCAAATAACGGTAGAGAGGAGTGATATACATTCCTGCAAAAGTGGATAGGAATGGTGATCAAATGATCAAAGTGCAGATGTACAAAATGAGATGGAGATATTGGTCAATTCTGACGGAAATTTAGGTCCTGCATTATCTTATAGGCTTTTCGTCACTATCAGTAGATTCTCATAAATGAATAACGATGTACTGTAAATTAAAAAACTATAGATTTTCCGATTCTCTAGCTGACATGCTTAGTGTAGATGAGCACATTGTTTTGCAATAAGATTTAATGCTGCTATTCGTTAATTTTTTTTTCAGGAAAAAAAAGATGATTGGCTGTCGGATCAAACAAATAGCTATGAGCAAAGAAAACATGATTGAGTTCATTGAATTCGTTTTTGAATTGAATTCACATTTTGTGTGTTCAATGTTTTTTTTCATAGCCGTTTCCATTACTTAATAATATTAAGCAGAAAATATTAACAGTTAGCTGGGAAAAGCTACCGTTTGTGATTTCTAGCAAAGGGCGTGCATTAATGCCGGAAAACAATTTCCTTTTTATACCAAAATGATATTATTCATGCTGTTCAAAAAAACAATTTCGAAATTACTAAAAAGGACTTTCAGTTTGGTATTGCAGCTCTTCGGTCGTTTAGGACTTAAGTTGGTGTGTAAGAATGTTATCACTACGATTTCTAAACATCGGTAATAATCGGTAATCAATACAGCACATGAAGATATTGTTGGAGTTGATTTCTTCCCCACACGTTTTAATCATTGAGGTCGTTTTTCCGAAAAACATCCATGACAAGAAGTATCCAAGGAAAAATTATTTTCGGTTGTATTGCGAGTTTGTTTCGTTAAAATCGAAAAGAAAGTTATTAAGATCCCTTAGAGTTATTGCATACTGTTCCCATTATGTAGCTTTATTTGTGTGGAAATATCGAATCTATTGTCATCCTAGACTCACCTGCATAGTTGTACACTATATCAGACATTATAGAACTTCGTTTTGAGCCGACACTCCTATACAATGCTGTATTTGGTGGTCTTTGTCTAAGTTTTGCGAACGAAATGTATGACTTTTTTACAGAGGTTTTCAAAGTCTATTTTTCTCAAGCTTATGATAATTAACGATTATTAATGAATTAGTCGGAACCATTGAATAAGCAGTTACTAGTTATTTTTTGTGTCCCTTCATGAAGTTCGGCTTTCTTAAGCCAAGTTTACAGTGTGGTCGATGTGCTAAAATTTTTAGGTTTTGTTGGGAATATTTTTAACGTCTCTGTTGAATATTTTATTAGGAATATCATTTCGATTCTAGTATATTCATATTGGTGTAGATATGTATTACTTTATTGTAGATGTTGCCGATATTGAACCAATAGATGAAAGTAAGTCACTACGTGAAGTCCTGATTGATGTTTCTGACTCGCATGTTTACCTGATTTGTACCATATTTACCTTTACAGAAGTGATTGAATAAGTTGATGGAAGATTTGCAGGGATCATTTTTTCTATCGCATCTTTTGTGAGAACTCAAATTACAAGAAAATTTTGACTGCATTCTTTGTTGAATTATGATCGGTAGCATTTTTACGAAAAATTAAATGCTTAAAAATTAATGATTTAGTCTATGATTTACCATAATTTGGAGCCAGCGCTTCCTTAAATGACCTATTAGTTATTTGGTAAGCGGACATAGCATTGCTGGAAAATAAAACTTGGGCAAGGGAAAAGTCGTATTTTGAGGTTTGCAAGGAAGTAATTGTGAAGATACAATTAGGATCGTCAAATTTTTCAAACCGTTGAGCAACAGATGAAATATGGTGTTACGCGAAATCATTATCAATCATTTCACAAAGATATGCGATGGTCATTTACACTAATTTCTAAATAGTTTATTGCAAATGATTTATTCCATTTCGCATAGTTCATTTTTGTTTTATATACCTAAAAAATTCATTAACTTCCTTTAAATTCTACTTTTTACGACATCAAACAGCAACGAGAGATTATTGTAGATGCTCAATAAGTATTACTGTGGCTCAATATTGACAGCGGAATTCATTTACAAAATAATTCACTAATGTATCTGCTCAGGCTGTATACATTACTAAAAGTTTTTTGTTTCACTGTAATATTAACCAAATCCTTGATATTCACAGGAGTAGATTGGAAAGGAATTATGCGAATCGTTGTTTCCCTGCATCCCTAAGAGTTCAAGGACAGTGAACGAAGTACTTGGATGTGGAGTAGCTTTACATGATCGGCTTAGCTGAAAAAATGGTTGCATAGTAACGCTTCCTCTTCTCTGCGCGTACTAATTTCGACCTTGCTAGTGGAGGCCGCTAGATATTTGATGATAGGCACTATTTCACACAGACGCACGGATTTGATTTCCTAATGCGCATAGGCGTGGCGTAAGAGTGCGTCGCACTGGTCACTTTTTTCGGAAATAAGCGATCATGCCGGCGAAGTGTGTGGGTTTCAAATTAACAACATCATTGAGGCTGACGAGAAAATAAAGGTGACCATAAGTGCCTGCTGACTTTAAATATGTGTACCTAAACGCGCATATATAACCCTAAGCATGAGCACACGCGGACACATAATGCATTGGACGAACTGTTGCGATGTGACGCGCCCATGTTGCCTATGACTAACGGTCTTACCATTGATCGTTTATGATTTGTTACTGAGTGCTTAGATTTGTTTATTGTGGAATCCTGAAATAGCATAAGGAGGAAAGAGGAGAGGAAAGAAAGGGATGGAAATTGTTGGTGCTTTTTCAGGCTCCCGAAATATTTAGATAGTGAATAAATTGTGTACTTAGCGGTCTCTCCATTCAGGAAAAGGTGATGTAGCTTACGCCATTCTGTTGCGCATCTCCCGACTTCCGGAATGATACTTCTTGAAATGGAAGATGAATCATGTTCTGTGTGTCACGATGAGTATTTCAGACAGAATAATTCGAGTAGCATTTTTTCCGACATTTGCTGTTTTTTATGGCTTTTCCGTGAAAAGATCATCCTTGCAGTCTCGAAGGGATAAGCTGCAATCTTCTGGCACCTTGCCAATTATCGGTTTTTAATAAAGGATGGGAGTGTTTATTTCAGTAAGAATGTGCGGGATGGAAGCACCTGTGAGTGAATAGTCTGCTGCGTGGTTATCTTTAGGATATGTATCATCTTTTACTATGTGATCGTTGACCTTTAGTGACTGTTATTTGATGTATATTTAATGAAGCTTGAAATAAGTAACTGTAATGAAGTAGTGTCGTGGCCGTTTCGTACTTGCAACAAAACCGTTTAATTATTCCTCTCTATCTGTTGTTTCCACTGGAGTATGATACTGGTCTCTTCTTCATCGTCGAGGATTCACTCCTGCTTTCTGCTATTTCACCATCTTTTGATCGGGACAGGATATAAGTTCTAGATTTAAGGAAGTAGAGATAAGAGTAATTTGATGTCATGAAAGAACTGATGAGCAATATATCATTTTATTTCTTCAACATAGTCATCGTAATTAACTAATTTTTGTGGAATTATCTCATTTTTCTGTATGCAGATTATTGTTGTCTATCGTTTTCGTTTCTGTATAATTAAATGAAAGTAAAACTCATCAGTATTTATCAGTTTCAGACATTGGTTTTGGAGAAATTTTTGGCGTAATTTTCATTTAATTTGCAAAATTTTTAATTGATCGCAAAAAATACTCGAGGCGATGGCACGTACAAAACAAACAGCTCGTAAATCGACCGGTGGTAAAGCTCCTCGGAAACAACTTGCCACTAAGGTTTCCATATTAACGCTAATGAATCTGAACATGAGTACCGCACACTGCTTCATACCCTTTTATTGGAATTATTATATTTTATGTGAAACCCCATTTTAAATCTCTTCCTCGTTTTTTTATACGGGAATTGAGAAAATTGTAGCATCGGATCGGCAACTTTTTTCCTCTCGATATGTGTTCCCAAATGCTATTGTTGATTTCAATAGAAAAAAAAAATCATCTGAGAAAAAATTGGGATCACTAAAGTTTTTTCATCGACCACTTTTCAAAAAATCTTGTTATGCTATATAATTGGACTATAGTTAGATTCGGAAGAATCTGAAATCTTTCGTTAACTATTTGAAATTTATGTGTGAATGCATAAGTGTGTGTGCCTAGAAATGGTCATTTTGGTTTAGGCAGCTCGTAAATCAGCGCCTTCAACTGGTGGTGTGAAAAAACCCCACCGTTACCGCCCCGGCACGGTTGCACTCCGTGAAATTCGTCGTTACCAAAAGTCTACTGAGCTGCTCATTCGCAAGTTGCCGTTCCAGCGCCTAGTTCGTGAAATCGCACAAGACTTCAAAACTGATCTCCGATTTCAGTCTGCCGCGATTGGTGCGCTTCAGGTAATATTTTTCTGTTGTACTTTTCTAACTTTTGAATGTTACGATGCATACACGCTGTTTTGTTTCGTTGTTTGCTAGTCGATTAAGTTTCAAATCTAATGCGACGTTTATTCTGCTAAGGTAGATTTCAACTATTTTACAGGAAGCAAGTGAAGCTTATTTGGTGGGACTTTTTGAAGACACAAACTTGTGCGCAATTCATGCTAAGCGTGTTACCATCATGCCGAAAGATATTCAGCTTGCGCGCCGAATCCGCGGAGAGCGAGCTTAAATACTCATGTCGAAATGGAAGAAATTGTACACTCCATTTATTACCCACTTTCCGATCTACTGAATCAAACTTTTTATTTAAATTTCTTGTAATCGTTTGCATCATCGTAAATACTTGTATTGTCTGAGATAATTGTATATTTCTTACCATCACTAAATAAGTATTTCACTAAGTTATCATGATTCTCGAGACTTTGTACTTTTCCATAATTGTGAGTTTAAATAATCATTGTGGAAATATTAGTCATCTTCATTAGCATTAGAGTCTAAGATCGAATGCGAGGCAGTTGATCATATAACATATAATTTGTTCAGGTTTGACTTTTTTTCAATGTTCCTACAGTTTCATTGACGTGTTCAATACCCAGTATCCAGTAGGCCCCTATTTTATAGCGATTTAAGCCTTTATTTTTGTTTATGCGGAATTTCAGACTACAGGATCTGTGTCTCTAGTCATTTCGCTTGTCAATACTACGGTACTGTCGGCAGAAAATGAGAAAAATCTTGGCCCGTGATTACTGCCAAAGTTAAACAGAATTTGTACATGTTCATTTCTCGTAGCTTTTCGGATACGTCAACTTAGTCCATTATTTATTGGGTGTCATACATCCTTAAGTTTCAGTACACCATAGATTCTGCACTTTTCTGTATTGACCTCAGTTACTGGAACTATTATCATACTGCCACTTTTTTCTCTTGACGCTTTTTAATCAGTGATGGAGTAACAATACATAGTGAGAACTGCAACTATTTTATGCTTCGATTTTTAAAAATAAAATTGTCACAGTCACGTGGGTTACAGTTCTGATGTGAGTGAAAGATGTGCTATTTATTCCATAAATCAATATCAGAGGTACTTGACTGGAAGCGTTGATCCATTCTGGATAAATGGATAGAAGGTACAGCGTTAATATTATTCCGGACATAAACAGGAGGAGTTAATGATCTTTAGCAAAACGGGAAACGAGAATGGTTGAAAATGGTGATAAAGTTAGAAGTTCGAGGCATGGTACAAATATTGTTCAATGTGTGCAGTCTCACTTTTGTGGCACTTTGTATTCTGTAATGAATCTAGGATGGTTCCTGTGCAAAATTCGTTCTGTAAGGGTTTTGCATTCGCTATCCCTCTTTTGTTCCGTAAGAACTGACATTTCAGCGCATACCTCATCAATCTAGAATTTCTATCTTGAATTAACGTACCAACAAGGTCAACGGGAGTAGTTAGAACATTTAATATTGTTCCTAGGCAGTTCATTTTCAAAGAATACCACCAAATTTATGGTGTCCGCAACGATTATTCAAACCATAGGATATGAATCGACAGAAGTACAAATTCTTTGCTTCGGAATATTAAACAGCACGTTGCATTGTGTCGAATCACGCAATTACTTCAAAAGCCCAATGACTCGACATAGTTGATTTATTTTTTAATAAACGATAGAAATAATCCAAATACGGGAAGACATAATAACACAGGTACTCCTGGAACTAAATTTGTGTACAGATACCTGAGCTAATAAGGGGCCAAACCTAGCTTCTTGCAATTCTAATAAAATTTTACAAAAATAGTACGTTTTAAATGGTCAATATGATGCAGTCTGCCGTTCTAATTTTCTTTAAAACTGAAAAACGATTGTAGAAACCGCAGAATGCATATTCAGCTACGAAGGAAGCTATTTCTCAAAAAAAAAACATACCTATAAACTTTAAGTTACTTCTTTCTCCGTCTCCATGGTTCTATTGCTAGGATGGCGTAAAGTATCACAAGTGCTGAAGAAAATCCGAAGACAGCATAAGTTATGTGCTACGTGTATCGGTGACAATAAAATACATGTTTTAACAAGTGCTTATAAACTACCCTGTCAGCCAAAACTGTTAAATTGATTGAGCTGATTCAAACAGATGCAATATCACCAGAAAGAGTAACTAATGAGACCAAATTTCTGATTTCAAAAAATAACACGATTATTTCACCGCCATTCTAAACTCCAAGTTTTCGGCTGCAAACCAGAATATCAGCGATTTAGCGAATGACAGCAGGTTCTTTTATAAATAAATACTGGATTAGACAAGGTATAGAAATGATGTACTTCAAGTTCAGTAATAGGAGCTTTTCGTCCATATATACATTAGGATATGAAAAGTAGAATGTGGTTCTCTCGTTTATGTCCTACGCTTGCTTGAAACATTTGAACCGCTTATCTAAGTAGGAAAGGAAAAACAGAAAAACATTCAATTTTGCTACGAATTCCCAATAAATTTAAAAATAAGTTTCAATGGTCTCTTCCTATTCGCCCAATACTCTGCTTTCAACTGCTCGATTGTTATCGATTCATCCAACGCTGGAAAAAACAACCATCTCATCGAGGAATTGCAGGAAAATTCCCGACCGCATTAAATTTTTTAAATGGACAACCCTTTCATAACTGAACAATTAAATTAAAAAAAAATCTTTTTGTTCTTAATTGAGGCTAGGAAAATGAGTGCATTCATAAATGAATGGTGGAAAAGAAGCTTAAATTCAAGAATCCAAGCAATCACGAAAAGCCAGCCACGTACTGCACATACTTATATGAGGAATAAGTTCAAGTCTATGACTCCTCTATGCTTACACATTACGAAACACCTATCATTTTCGTATCTATTACATAAGCAATCAAATAGATGAGAGTATATATTTCTAGATCACAGGACAATCACTGAAATTAAGAAAAACTTCAGTGAACTTACCTGTAAACGGTGAATCAATGGTAAAAACTGAAGCTGATTTTGGGTCACTATTCCCTTCACCAACATTTAGAGTTGTAAACTGACCCTCGCCCGTTTCATTTACCACCAGCACATCATCCAAAGCCAGATCAGACTTTACCGGACATAAAAGGACACGCTGTAAAAGGAGGACAGATTGATAAAGTGATCAGAAGAATACTTTATGTCACGTCTAACCTGTAAAAATATGTATGTGCTTTGGACCTCTGTTTCAATCTCATTTTCATTTGGCGTTTGTTATTGTATTAAAAAACGTAATAAACGGAAGAAATACCTTTGGTAGAGAGTTATCAGTACACTTTCTGCTCCATTCAGTGCGTGACTCGATTCTGATTCGCTGCAGAATATACTCACATAAATGACCAACTGCAAGTAGTAACTGTAACTGCCATCACAGTATAATTCCCTTATGACTCACTGTTATCTATGCTTTGATCCAATTACAAGAACAAACTATGAGATCCCACTGACATGTTGTAGTCGGAATATCAGTTGATATATCACATATGACTACTGTTACTTTAAAACTGTAAAATACTACTGGCTTCACAGAGATCAAAATACATCATAAAAACCTGTAGTTGTTGGACATGTGACAATATATCGTAAATGTTTAGCAGCAAGAGGTAGTGAGTCATCATTCACTACACTTGCATCAGGATTAAGAACAAGCTCTGACTCTATCCCTGATGATAACCGTTGCTTTCCTGACATCAGCAAATATTCAGAAGAACGTGGTGACACCATCAATATATCTTCTGTAGGAATAGCACTTCCTAGAGATGGCGTTAACAATAGTCCATCACCAACTTTAACATTCACTGCTTTTTTCACTGCAAAAACATTTTATGGGAATCGTCCGTTAGGAATTCGTGCATCGAACAAAAAAAAATAGAATAGGGACTTTTTCTAACTGTAATAAATGACCTCCAAATGGCCTTTTTATATAACACTAAATATTTAATAATTTTTCTAAATATTTAATAATTATGACAACCATAAAACTATGACTATGACCAACGAATTCAATAATGGTCGTCGGGAAAACTCTACCTCCTATCAATTTTTAATCAAACCTTTATTATGAAAAAAAGTAAAACTAGAAACATCTTATTAGTAATCTATGATATTATTCATATCGAAAGTACTAACTATTTCCATTGATATGAAACAAATTTCCGTTTGAAATTCCAGAAATTGAAGTAGCAGTTAAACGCTGAAAAATAACACTGAACACTAGAAAACGATTTACGAAATACAACATATTAGAGATAGCATGATACTGCACATATAAGAAAATGCAGCGCGGCCTCTAAGTCTTACATTTACATTTGAATCGATTTGATTTGATGAAGTGTGTGTAGATGGGCCAAGACTAGGATATACGTTTAAGCATTTTGCAGTATGCTCATTCTTACCATTAAACTGAGCATTTTTTGCAGCCATTCCATTAAGTCGATCTGTAAGTACCGTTTTTACAGTGAAAAACAAGGTTGGAATTTAATTTCTAAATTTTACGAATAGTTAAAATATTTTGTTGCCGGCTTTGACGAAGAGAAAGGAAAAAATACCATGACTGCTAGATTTCCGCAAAACAACTACTGGTGTTACTTCACAGTGATTTGATACCAACTGATTGGACTGCAAATAATTTAAATGGAAAACATTCATATATTCACTGGAGTAATGTGCAAAAACACGCAATTTACAGAAATATTAAGTAAAATACAACTCCTTAGCTGGTTAGATGTAATAATTATTCTCAAAAAAAATAAAGTTTCGAAAGATGCCAGTTCTTAAAAATTGAACTTCTTGGAATATATCAGTAGAAGAAAAATAATTATTGCTAAAAACTTACTTTCATTCGCTTTTCATTTGCATCATTAACATTTGATCTACTTTCACTTTTTGCAGATGATGTTGTTGGTTGTTGGAGATTGGGATAAGCATCTGAAGCAAACCTAGTTATAGCTCAACCGCAGTGACAAGTATTAAGCCATTCCAATGGACCTCGCTGGAAGACTATTACTGACATAGAGAAATGAACTTAAATCTGCTTTACGTACAAATCGAATTTCTAGGAAAAAAACCTAAATACTCCTTTTAATTCGCTGTTTATTTTTTATTTACTTTTAATTCACTAAAAACGCTGAAAGCTTATTCATCAATCTAAATAAATTTAGCAAAAAAAAAAACACCGTCTGAAGATCCTTCATCAATCGTGAGCGGGGAATCAGATGCATCTGAGTGCACGCTGGGCAGTAATGGTGGTTTCATTTCCAAAGACATAATTGATGTTAAATCTGCCATCGAATCATACTAAAACATTTAAAAACAGTAATTTTTACAATTCACTTTATTGTTGGCTTTTATGTAAAATCTATCCAGTCACTCGCATATCATTTCAAAGGACCAAAACTGTAAGATCAAAAACACTGTCAGCAATAATTTTCCACGTAAATATAGAAAAAAAGGATTTGGAAAACTGAGCAAGTTTAAAAATAAAATATACGACCTTCATAGATACTTTAATAGTCTTCGACGGTGTCCGTTCTGATGAAGAGGATGGAGCTATTGGATCTGAATTTGTCAAACGTTTGGTAGGTGATTTCTTATCAAACATCCTCTTCTTGGTGAAACCTGTACAATTAATGATATCTTTGTATTTGCATAAAAAATTCTAGGTCTTGGTAAATATTTCCGTCTAAAACTGCAGCTATAGCGAAAGACGACATCCTTTACTTCGAAAAGTATTATAAAAAAAATAAGAAATGTTATAAAAAAAACGAAAAGTATCATAAAGAGTGAATATATTTCTTCACCTTACTAATACTGATAAAATATAATAACTTACATAAATTACTAGATTCGGTGATTGGGCGTTTCACACATCTCCTTTCGACTGATAATGTGAACTGAAGTGATAGCTATTTGAAATGAACAGCCTTGACAACAGCACTATATCTTAAACATCAGCTTCCCGCTGTGCCCCAGCCCATTGCAGATAATAAGAGGCGAAAATATGTACCAGTACATTAGGTTATGATTTTGAAATAAAAAAGTACAAACAACCAAAAAAAACTTTAATTTTAGTTAGGAATACCTTATTGATAATAGCATCGAAATTTGCATCACTTTTTAACGGTGTTTTTTTCGGAAGAACTTTATGGCATGAGGGACACTTCCTTGCTCCAGTATGTATTCTTTGCAATATACAATCTGCACAAAAGCGGTGCATACAATTCTGGAATGAAAAATTATATTAATTCATCACTATCTCCAATAATAAAAAACGATTGGAATTTTCCTGAATAAATAAAGGCAGGCATCAATGGGATATTGAATTTACTTTAGAGGATAGACAAAAAAGCGAAAAACGATTCTGCATTTAGTTCAGAGGTTCTCACCCTTATAACCATCGTATTTTGAATTGTTTTTTCGCAGATACCACATTCTAACTCCTTACTAATCCAGTCGAAATGAACAGATTTTGTATCAACACCGGAACGCAGTGCGTGTGGTTTACGCGATTTATCATATGATGTCGACTGTGGTAGGGTAAGGCGACGTGATGCAGGCAGACCATCACTACGCCCAGATACCATTTAATTTTCCACTAAAACAAGTAATACTGGGCGTGGGTTTATAAAGCCAATATAAAGCATATATGATGCTATAAACCTGATAATGAAGTGATGGCTTTAATAGGGGGATTTAGAACTTAAGGTTCATGAAGCTCATAGTTTAGGAAGTGAATTTCAAGTTCAACGTAAAAATATGAAAATTTCAGCAACTAATGAATTGGCCTGATAAACTCCATACAGAAATCATACAGGCCCCCAGAAAATACTTAAACTAATAATTGGAACCCTCTTCCCCCCCACCTCCTCTCCCCTTCCCTCTCAAATACTGAAAAATTAATTGTTGCTCAAACCAATTCTCTACAGAATGAAAAAAATGATAAGGTCGGCATGGTGCCAAACTAAAATCACGGTGCTGGGAATCGTACTTTGGAAGAAATGATATCTGAAGCAGCACTATTTGCTTCTAAATAATTTAAATGAGGTGACTTCGTTGAGATTCGAGCGAGGTTTTTATTTAATTATTTTTATTTTTATCTTTGTTTATTTAGGAATTTATTTTCTTTTCTTTCTTTTGCCAATTAGTTGGTAATACTCCCATTAGTGAGCCAACGCGGGCGTGATTCCTTGCAATCTTATCATTCTTACAAGCACAAAGATGCGACAACTGCATTATCTATTCATATTTTATGGTTTGTGACATGACGAAATCTTCCCAAAAAAATTTCTCTTTATGGGATTCAAAGAAATTCGTTCAAATCTCTCAACAACCTTTTTTAAAAAATGATCCTCAAATGAACAATTTCAATGTAAGTGGATTCTTAAATATTAATTTACTTCAACGAGCAAAAAAGATATTACCTTTTTCAACCACTTCATAGGTAAAAGCTATGCACTTCAAACTTCTAACATATTGCTTTTGCAGATAAAGGGTTTTTCTGGTCTGATTTCCGTTCGTTATCACTGACTTGAAATTCTCTAATTTTTAATAAAGCTTCGACTGAAATTAGTTAAGAATTTTTCGTTTAATTTCAATGTTTAAGTTAATTTAGTTTATTCAAGGATTTTTGCACCTTTACTTTTTGCTATATTCTTAATTTTGACTTTATTTTCGACATTTGGATCAAAGATCAGCAGCAGTTAAGCTGTTCGTCATTGTTTAATCAGTTTTCATTCCTTGAAGTTTCTCAATAATTTATGTATTTCATTTGTAAATAAACATACAGCATAAACATACAACATACAACACCTTTTTGATATTTTTAATGTTAGCTTTGGAAATTAAAGCAAATCTGTTGCAGACAAAAAAGTAATTCCTCCACCTCAATGTGCCTAAAACAGTTCTCATATTCCCCACACTTTGTTTTTTGGAACCGAACTCAAGTAGTTTTATTGCTGAATAACAATGCATTCAATTGCATAAGCAATCCATCTTCCACAATTTTGAATTTTTTGTAAATCATTTTGTTTTGTATTCCGTTTTAGATTTTTTTTTTCACTTGTCCGTCGGGGTTTTCGACCACCAAACAGACGTAAACAAATCTTTAGTGCAAACATTTCTAATATCGAGGGCATGATTTAATGAACGTTAATCACAATTACAGTTGCAATCAATTACAGTGTTAATTACAATGTCACTCTATCCCATCAACTTCGTATTTTATATTTCTGGATAAAAATTCTTTTTAAATGAAATTTATAGAAATTAAAGTCCAAGCTAAATTAATAACTTTTTTAGACACTTGAAAATTTATTAGATAGTATGATGTATAGCTGATTTTTAATCTTACATTTTTTATGTAATGATGGCAAATTTTTTCAATTGATAAAATCAATTTGCTTTTTGATTCCTGCTGAACAGTGAAAAGATCGCTGCAAGCTTTTCTAGAAAGTTCCAAATGACTTGGAGATCAGAACGGCATGAAATGATTCTCAACGATTTCTGTCTCGAGAATATCTCATATCGCTTTGCGAAAATGACTCTATATATCATTTCATGGATTAAATTAAGAATGCATTGATAATAATCACATTCATATAATTTAGTTTTGTTCACTTATAGTCAGTGACTCTTCTAGTATAGAGTCTGTTGATTATGCTTTTCAAAATTCAAATTGTTTATTTTAATAAGACAGGACTGAGAAATCTCTCAAATCCTTACTCTCAACCCGATGGAAGTATTTCACGTGGTACCGGTATAAATAACTAATTTTAAAATAAATAACTAATTTTGAACTCGAAATTTAAAAGTACATTTTTCTGAAAGCATTATAGTCGACGAAAACTGATTGACTGCCAAAATTAAACTGATATATGAGAACATAAAATGAGAATAGAAAAGAATATTGTAGAGGTAATCAATTATAGAAAATTGTTCCTGTTAAGGGCAACTGTAAACAAAATACTAGACATATAATAATATAATAATGAGAACGACAAATGCAGATAGTAATGACGTGTATTTTTGGAACTCCACTGTAAAGGTCATTTTAGTAGCATCAATGCCAATTATCTCAAAAACACTGCAAAATTTTTAAAAGTGACAGGCATAATGAGAGAAAAGAAGCCTGAGACAACCAATAAAAATAGTTAACAAAACACAGGCTCTATTCAAATAGTCGACATGAATTAAAATATGAAAAAGTGAAAAATATTTTACAGCTATATACTCTAAGTGCATAACGACTGAAAGAAAGTGCTGGTCAAATTAATTTTCCCTTGATCACGTGACATCCCACATAAGTCAAATCTTTAAAATAAAAACAGATCAACTCGAGAGTCGAATAAAGCACGCATGCAACATGCTTCTAGTGTACAACCATTGGGATATGTTTTCCCTTCCGTCTGCTTCATATGCTTCAAATATCCTAATCGAGATAAATCCTCAATCTTTGGAAGCGACGGTCCATTTATGGGAAGATTTGGTGGACGATATACAAATGGTGCGCCGCCAATACGAATTGCTGCAAGTGACGGTTCACCGAGATCTTTTCCATTCTCTTTCTCTGTTTGTTCACCTTCTGCAATTACAAAAGTTCATATAGTTCAAAATACACGAGAAAATGTAAACAACTTGCTGAGTTAGATCACAATGTAATCAATTTTGATCAAAAGCTTCCAAAAAGCGATTTTTTACTTTCACAGTAAAAGAACTATCAGAGGACACAGAATCTTCATCTAAATAATACAGTAATCAATCAATTGATACTTCGTTCTTTATCCATTTTAGATTTCTTTCACTTGGCAGTTCCTTCTTTATTAGGTGGTTCTATTTTCCAAAAAAACTCCTAAAATTTTCTTCAAAATAACCAGTTAGATTCTGGAACAACACACTCCTAATCAAGTTCAGCTTTTCTAAGTTCCAAATAACTCTGAAATCAAAACGATATGCGATGATTCCAGATGATTGATGTTTAGATGGTCAAAAAAATATCCTGACGTTTATATATTATCACTGTGCGCCATAAAACCAATGGGTTATAACAACAGATCAACTATCATAAGTTAAGTCTGCTCCTTCTAGTGACTCCTTAGCCTATTGTCTGTTGACAATTATAATCATGAGTTTATAATTGTTATTTAAAATTATTTGCTCCAATAAGGTATGGATATATAAATCTCTCGTATATTAAAAAAATTCATAACCTATTAGTCGGGTCTCGAGTTAATACACTGTTCTCGAGGAGCTTAGGTAATCGAACTGTTGACTGGAAATGCGGACTCATTTTAGGAATTGTTTAAATGGATACAACGAAATATATATATACATAGTCGGTAATGTACACATTGTACACACACATTTTAAGTCACGATAAGTTATAATTATTCGTTTTAGATATTTTTCCAAGTTAGGGAAGACGAACCAAATTGGAAAACAACTTCTAGAAAAATTATTTATTTGCATTTCGAAAGGTTAAAAAACATGAATGACCAGCAATCATTAGCTTACATTCCATTCGTATACATTCAATATATACGTAATCCCAAACATTCATAAGGGTAATATTGCAACACGGAATTAGCTGATCCTTACTGATTACAGTGCAACCATAATTCAGTTTAACAAGTGATCTGAATTTTCATTGTTCAAGACTGAAAATAGTACCACTTTCATATTAAGCTCAAATATATCATTTAAAATTCCAGACAGATACGTCGTCGACACTTTAAAATTCTAGCGATTTTCAAAGATGACAACCTCAATTTTCCAGCAGGAAAAAAAAATGAATTGTAACCTTAACACGTACTCTCCACTTTTCAGGAATATAACATTTACATGAAGAAATAAAGAATCTAGCACGGTTTGCAAGTAAATTCTTCTTATTCTTTTGTAAAGCAAATATATACTGGTACGGGTACTTTAAATTTGATGTATTTTAAAGTTAATTTTAAAAGAGGAAATATATACAAACGAAGCCTCAAAGTAAGACTGACTAACTGTTTAATTCATCAAACAGGCAAAATCTGATGACAAAAGTGGTAACAAAGCAAGCAAATAACAACTGATGCAGCTAGCAAATGTCCCTGCAGAATTTTTTGCAGAACAACAATGCACTTAAAGGTAGATTTTTGCTCCGCACAGAGATGTATTACTGACGATGCGAACACTCCAGAAGCTGCCTAGATCAGAAGCCAAAAAAGACTCTATTAAGTAATATTTCCAATATGATGTTATAATATGATATTTCCTGGATAATTAGCACACTTAACAAAACATTTTACAGGAAGATTCTACCACTCGTAACCAAAATATCTGATAAGCTAAAAAACTTCATTCATCACAAATGATTTTCTAAATCGATCTAATTATTCCCCAACCACAGACAACAAAAACAGGATAAATCAGTTGTTTACACAAGTACAATTCATGTAATTTGTTTCAAAAGAGCATTGAAATAAAGAGGTGGTTTATAAGTGATCAAAACCTTTCATTCTTCATTTCCCGTATTAATAAATCACACTTTTTCGCGAAATCTCCAAGCTTGGCCGAAGGTCTGTGAATGAGTTATTTCATTATTAAGTTTATTAAGTAGAAATATTAATCTGTCACAGGCCGTTTTTATTCTCCTTCGATCGTCTATTACAGAAATAATTTCTAATTAAACCAGCAATCACTTTGAAAAAAATGAAAATTTGAATTTACTGGAATTTTCCACGTTAAAACATTTATCTTTGATTCAGACAAACTTACATTCCATAACGCTCTCCAATTGTGAAGAAATCATTCCTTGCAAGAAATGCAACAATCTGTTTCCTTTCCTTACGCAGGAGTTTTATAGCATCTTCATCTGGATAACTATACCAAGAGAAAGTCTCATCCCTAGTTTTCGCAAAATACTGTTGTAAAGATTCCTGCATTTTCCGAATGTCTTCCATACATTTCACATCAATAGCCTACAACAAGAAATTATTTCACTATCTTCCTGATTTTCTGAATATAATTTGAATGCAATTCTAACCTCCCTGTATATATCCTGCTCGATACACAATCTTAAAAGGCGCCGTGTAAAAAATGCTCTTGATTCTTCCCATTTCACTACTTCCTGGAATGGCTTTTTTTTAAAGGCACCAATAACTTAACAAAAAATTTCCAAATAATTCTAAAATTTTGTACTTTTAATTACTCAGAACAAAAAATCTACAATAAAAGTTTTAAAAGATTCTGTATAAAAATCATAATAACGGTAGATATCATTTTGAAAAACGGTAAATGGAAATACACCAGTTTTTGACGTAACAAATAGCAGAAAATATATGATTCCTACGTTTCCAAATAAAAGAATACCTTAATAGCACCAACAGCTTTCATTCGTACCGTAGTATCATGTAAATCAGCAAACGTGATAGCAATATTACGATAAGTTGGCATTAACAGTTGAATACGAGCATTGATGTCCATTTTCACATCGTTACCTTGTTTTTCCAAAACTCCTAATCGAATCATTTCTTTATCCAGCCGTTTCATCAATGGTACCAAATCCTTGAAAGCTGTGTTTGTCAGCAAAGAGTAGCAAAATTACACTATTTATTGGAAGTTTGTCCTTGAAGAATCAGCAACATTCTTCATATTAGGATTTCACAATTCTATATCTTCTCTGTTTTCCGCACCACACTTTTTGAAAAAAAAAAAACATCAATTAGGACTAGGCAAAAATCAGTCAAGTCCTTACATGTTTCAACACTGCAATAAAAGTCTTCCGATCACTTCCATCCGGATGAAACATTCAGATAGTTCAAATTTCCTGAATTTAATATTTGGAATCCAAAACAACTCATATGCAGTACTGTGCACTAACCTTACGCATTTTCACTTGAACAGTTCCTTCTGGCTCCAGAACACCACCCCTCGACCTCGGATCAGCAAACATCTGCATGCAAACAGGATTTATTGTTGGATCAATGACTGCCCAAGCCCCACCGCGTAATTCTCCATACGGCGGAATATAAACTATCACCGGATTCAAGTATTTACATAATTGATCAACTATATACGCACCAAATTTAAGTACCATTTCGAACATATCTACAATAAATACCTTAAAAAGAAAATCCCGCCTTAACAAATTAATGAGTCTTAAAAAAATTAGGTTTCTAAAAAAAAATTCATGCTTCGAAATATGCATATTTTCAAATCATCATAAAAATCAAATACCTTTCTGACCACCGCTGAATCCACGCCAGTTGGCTAGAATAAATAAAGGCAAAGATTCTTTATTGAAATCTTCTATCGCTTCAGCAGTCTATAACTCCCATAACTTCATAATTTCAAAGCAGCGAACGAAAAAAGAATTTTACAAAGGCGCATGTACAGAGAGACTACAGAAAATGTGCTAAAGTAGCAAATTTCTAGCTATAAATATAATTATGATGAAAAACCGATAAAACTTACTTTATATGCAGAGTCAGGATACCACACCTGACCAGCTTGCTGGATGCATTTGGCTTGAGAATCTGGAGCAGCTGGATCAGCTGGGATTTCAGCAAAAACACTCCTTGTTTCCACGGCAATAACCCCAACATTGATGCCTCCTAGACGTGCTCGACCTGTGATTACCGTTTTTCCCCAGCCTGACTTAATCTTAAAAAAATTGCTTGAGAAGGTGCAAAAATCGAACAAAAAAATATGCAGAAGATCCTGGCATTTTTGTTTCTAATTGTAACATATAATCATATGTTATGTTGTGAGACAATATTTTCTTCAAAGACTAAAATTTGTTTAAACTCTAGAACGATTTGGATTTATAGCTAGAATTTCGCATTAAAATCTAAAAAAATTAGGAAAGAACAGTACTGAGACAGAATTAAGAAAAACTGCCAACTTTATATCTCTCTTGCAAAATGAACAAAAAAAACTTCTTCAAAAGAGTTCCGATCAAATATCGTCATCATCAAGCGCGGGTCGCTTTCCTTATTTTGTGATGGCAAATGAATTAGACACCGATCAATTGGATCTTCACTATACTCAAAACTTGGTTCCTTAAACGGTGCCTGTAAAATAACGATGAATTTCATTGCATTGAAATTATTTTTTTGCTAATTAAAATCCTAATTGTGGATCGTGTTAATAAACGAAAGAATTTAAGGTAATAAATCAAACAAACTTAAGTATTAATAAAATACATATCATTTATGTTGCATGGTTAAGCCTGGTTAATCTAAATTCAAACCTTCACATTTTTACGCGTGTAAGATAGCCACCTTAGCAATTGGCGGACACCATCATAATCATTGCTAACAGTGGAATGTGTGACACCATTACGAGTCATTATTTCAGTGCCACCCAATTGACCATTAGATGTATAAACCTCACGTCCAAGTAAAGAATTCAACGCAGGAGCTCCAGTTAAAATAATATCAGCATTTTCAACTTGGCAAATTCTCCTCGAAAGTCGAGCAACATACGCACCGATACCAACGGTACGACCAGTTACCAAACAATAGGTTATCACTTCATTGTACGCCCGTGATGTTTCACCCGCAATCATCCCAGAGCCAACCAGATTTTCTACTCCAATGTCACGCTAAAATTGTACAACGTATCAAATTTATCATCAAATTTCGAATTCATATCAATCCAAAGTATAAAACAGATCATTAAAAAAAAATGAATTACGCATATTAAACTTTAAAGTCTTCCAAAAATAAGAGGATACATTGAAATAAAAGAATTTCCCAAAGCAAAATAAACTAGAAACAGCTGCGATAAAACATGGAATAAACTAAGTAAAATCAAATTAATGAATAACTCACAAACAGATGATATAAAAATACTAGTTTTATGATATCTACCTATTCATAATGTATACCTCTTTGCCGATAATCCCATCAATCTTATGGAAACCATTTCTACGGTGTGTAGCAACAATCTGTCGCAGTTCACGTACGTCCTCATTTGTAAGATAAAGTCCATCGAAACCCTCTACTGGATTATTTTCATTCTTCCAAATAACTTTGAAAAGTTTTTTCAGCTGGAAATAAATTTTATACCTACATTAAATAGCAACGTAGAATCATTAGGATGAAATAATTCATTGTTTTATTCCAATTAAATTAACAAATGAAAAGAGGAATAAATGACTAACATCAGCTGATAAACCAATCCTTGCACCCGAATTAGCAGCAATGTATATTCGTGGAATTCCCTCCTTCCGACTTAAACGTGAGGCTTCGTAGTATAAACGATGTTCACACATTGAAAATGAACCAATCTGGTGGGAAATATCATTTGCAATAACAATCACTTCTCGCCCTTCTGGGTACTCCGGAACAACTAACCGTACACGCCATGCAACTATTCCAATTTTACTCAGTGAACCAGTTTCATTAAGTTCAATCAGTTTTTTTGAATCTTCATCATATACCAGTTCATGAAATTGGCATAAATTATCGAGTACCAAATCAGGTGACTTCCGTGACCTTAAATGAAAGTTCTTAAGAGCTGTGAAAAATTCAAGAAAAGCTTCTAAAATAATTGAATAATTTACGGAAGGAAAACGAACTCTTTAGGTGCAAGCCATGTGGCAATTACGGCACGCTGAAAAAGTAGTGGATAGTCGTAAACATAAGTAGTTTTCAACACGCGAGCTTTCAACCGCCGTTTGTCAATTTCAGATCTACCAAGGTAGGGATCTGTAAATGGATTCCAATCTGGATTTCGCCGATTGTCGACCATTATTTCCAGGCCATGTTTAAAACCATCCATTCCGGCGTCTACATGAAGCCACTAGAATTATTTGATAAATTAAATTAAAATTTAGAGCACATTCGATCAAAAACACTACGGCTAGAATGAGAAGAGATGGCATAAATTTCGACTGAACGAGTTAATCAGACAGAATCAGGTTGTATAAACATATATATATATATATGTTGGAGAGAAAAAATCAACAAATTTTCAGCGTAAGCAAATAGACTAACTTTTTTGGTTCTTGAATTACCATTACTTGCTTCTGCACGTAATACTTTGATGAATGGCGTAAAACCAGTATCATCTGTTATAATCACTTTCGTCGCTTGTTCCAAACTTCGTCGTTCACCAAAGAGAATGAAATCAAATTCAACTTGATTCACTTGTGATCTCCACAGAAAGTCCTAAAAATAATTAAATTCCACGAATGATGAAAAAGAATAATTGAAAATGGTGAATCGTTTTAACGTTACCACGTTTTAACATATTTCACTGATCATTAAATAAGAACTTCCAGCAATACTTATATAAGAAAAATATATACAATAATTATATCAAAAAAAAATTTTGAAAATCTACTTTGCATTCTCGATAAGCCTTATAAATGACATTTATCCAGTCAGCTGGACTCATCTGTATTTCCTTGCTGGATGGTGTACGATGAATAAACAGTAAAACATGATTTCGATCAATTGTATTTGAACGATATAAAGCTACAACAATTTCACAGCACGCACGTTTTAGAGCTTTAATGACACTGCATGTCACTTCCCTAAATTATTTGAATATGCAAAAAAATGAAAGACACAAGCTCTCATTTGTAGCTTCAACATAATCTCAGTGACAGAACCACTCTAAAAAGCTGGATTCAAAGAAATAAACACCTCATGATTCGAGGTACTACACAATAAAGTATTATGATTATAATATTTGCTATCTGTAAATTGTTTCCAAAAAAAATCATTTCTGAACCAAATGCAAAGACAAAATCAAAATGTCGACATATTATACAAAAGAGTTATTCAAAACACCTACTCAGCTGTATAACTGTCAACAATTCGAACTACAGCTCGATAAAAAAACCGGTGTTCTGTTGGATCCGCTTTCCCTTCTGCTTTATATAAATGACCCGAATTATGCGACGACTTCAATTTTTCAATCTAAAACACCATTTTGATAGTCCAAAAACAAAATTATAGAACTATAACTTCCATAAATTTGTTCGCAAAACTAACGCTGTAGTTTTCTTTTATGCGATGTAAACCCAGTTTAGGCAGATGAGCCAAATCAATATTACGTTGTGAACGAATTTCTTCCTTATGAAACATATCATAGTAAAAAAACATTGGATAAGAATCCGATGATGCTATTAAAATTACAACTTGGCGGATGTTTTCATTCTGCACGCGACTTACAGCTTCCTGAAAAGTAAATATCCATAGATAATTTTAGCGAAACTCTATTAATACTGTCTGCTTGGATAATCATACTTCGCGGAAATGAAAAATTACTTGTTTTCAACAGGTTTATTCTATCCAGCAGTAGGCATAATGCAATTAAGCACTATAACTGAAAATATTCCAATACCATTACCTTCAGAATCACTGAGAATTTTTCATCCAAATTAGCATCGCATCTTACAGCTCCAGTTTGTGAAACGATATAAAGGGTTGAATCTGGTTTTACCACTTTTGCGGCCACTTGCGGTAATCGTTCAACGATGTCCGCTACATCGCCGATAACTCGCATCGTTACGCTTATTTCAATTACTTCATCATTTGGAAGACCCAGTCCGTGACTGGAAAGCAAATTTACTATTTCACAAAAACATAAAAATACCTGTATAGTTTTGAACAACTTCTGTGCTCTGTTCCCATTGGATCGTTGATAAGACCAATATTTTTAGAAAAGAAGTTAAAAACATACGCAATCTTTTGTATTGGAATGGAAAATTGTACGTCATGGGGATGTCCGTCTTCCAGTCGTCTGATAGAAGCTTCAGGGACTCCGCAACATACAGTCACATATTTCAGTACCGAATCGAAATTATTATCAAACATTTCAAACAGTATATCGTACTTTTCCAGATTAGTTGGGCTTGGTGACGATCCCTGAATGAATGTTTACGCAACTTCAACATTTATGACTCCAAAGATCGGTAGGAATGACATATAAGGACAGAATACATACCCTGATCTTAATTTCAGTGTATGTAGGTGTTTCCGCTTCAATCAGCAACGTCCTTGCGGCATGCGCCAGTTCCAAATTTTCACTTTTAACGAAGCCAGCAATTTTTTCTAGTACAGGTGATATCCGCAAAATTAAGCGACGACTATTACTAATACGTCGCAAAATTTTCATTGCTAACAGATTTTTCTCATTAACCTTTGTATGTGAGCAAATTAGCCTGACGCAGCGTTCTGTATCACAGACCTGAAACAACAGTTTGATAAACAATCAAAAATTAAACAAATAGCGAGACAGTAATCTAACCTGAGATAAAAGTTTTGTAACAGATTTGTCGTACTGATCTTCCTGGAAGAATATTTCGCTTTTGTAATAATGCCCAAGAAGATCGTCCAAAACCAGAGATATATGACCTTCTGTTCCACTTTCAAACCTGGCCAACACCCTTGTTATTGGTTCAAAAATCATCTTTTCTTCCTTCATTTTTTGCGGATCCAAATCGTTTAGATAATCCTGGAAGCCAATTCTAGTATTTCAAAGATATTCTCAGGAGAAATCCTCAAACATGACCAATTTTTTGATAAATTATGTATTAATTTATCCAATAATAAGTAAAAAAAGAGATAATATTAAAATATAAACATCAAAACAAATTTTACTAACTTCGATAGCTTTTCGTACTTTCTTTACTGGAAAATCATCAACACAAACTTCGAGAAATTCATTAAGTTGGTTCAATATTTTTGGCTTGATACGACTTTTCATTACGGCAAGTTTTTGTTGCATTTGTTCATAAGGTAATGATCGGTCATTGAGCACAGAAAAAAGAGATTCTACTAAATTGTCGGCATATTTCGAGAACGTTGGCTCTGTTTTACAATAGCCATCGAAGACATTGTGCACTTCCTAAACATCAATTAAAAAATCAGATAATATCCTGAAAGCTATTTCGTGCATATTGTTTCTGTTGAAACGATATGGTAATTAGCAGAGTTATTCAATAATCTCAAAACTACTTTCTAATTCTTTTACTTATTTTAACATGAGATCTGTCAAAAGTGAAAACAAGTCTAGAAATATTTAAGTTAAGTAATGCTTTTTTTTTTGGGTAAAAGAAAGTTTTTCTAAAGTCGTCTTAAATTACATTAATTAAATTTGAACCGTCTTCTGCTGCATTATAATATTCCTTTTTTAGACAAAAACTTGCAACCACCTGAACAACATTTGTGAAGTACATGTTAATTGGAGATTTTTTAGTGACACTTTGCGTCCATTCGGCGAATGAATCCTCAAAATCAATGGGTTTGGCAACCGCTAAACCATTTTGTGTCTCCAAACGAGCAACCAAGGTTCCTGGATGCAGCATTTGTCCTGGTTGAGCAACTTTTTCGAAACGACCTCCGACCTGAATAAATGAAATATTTGTATATAAGCATCACTGCTCTCATATCAATTAAAGAAATCAATCTGCATATTTCACTGGGTATGAGCATCATAAACAACTAAAGTATCAAAGAATGAGAGGAAATATTTCCCAAGGATTCACATAAACCAAGAAGGTGCTGTTGTTGGATATATTTAGAAAATAACATATACATTCTAGTTCCAATCACCTTGGAGCCAGAACACTGGAATAAATGCTCCCAGTGTGAAGCAGCAGTTTGTCGAAAAAGAAACCAATTGCCAGAGAAACGATTTGCATTCAGTGATGCCCGACAAATGTTTTCGTATCGAAAAATTACGATAAATTTAAACTAAGATTTAAAATAAGAAATATACTAAGAAGCAATACTATCTAAGAGTTGAAGATTTCCACATATTACTAGAACCTTTTTCACTCGCATATCCAAAACAACTTTCATACTTTCCATACTAGCATATATTTGACCCGGCGAAAGCAATTCTCCATCTTCGACTTCATAAGTCAGCAATTTACCAGCGCAGGATGAACGCAACACTGTTGGATCGTTTTCTTTTTCAAATATTATCTGAAATTGGATAGTTCAAAAAACTTTCCCTCTAAAAAAATACAATCTAGAATAGTTCGTAAAAGATTGAAAAATGTTGAAATACGAGAAGTAAGTAATGAGTAGCTTTTAAAATTCTCAGAATGCATCGATCCCAATTTACTATGAATTAAAAGAAAGATATTAACCTGCATTCGTCCAATATGCACTTTGTAACGTTCAGGTTCTTCTTCTATGTAACACGGATGCGATCGATCTTTATATTTCAACAAAAGGGTACCATTTCTCAATTCACGATATTCAACGGGAACACATCGGCCGTTCATTTTAATCATATATTCAAAATTTGATGTACGTGTAGCAGTAACACTAAAAAACATAAAACTATACTGGCAGAATCATTTGAAGGATACGCTTGCTTTCATAATATTTATATGAAATCATACTAGTGTTGAAAAAAAATTAGACCTGTATTTAATATTGTCAAAAATAAGTTCCACTTGATGTGTCTCAGTAAGATCAGATGGCTGCAAAATACGTCCCCTGCTTATAGCATTACTAAAGGCACTGAACGCTTCCGTAATTTTTGAATGTGCTATTAACATTGAGCCATAAGCTACAGCCATTGGCAGTGGAGGAAGCTCTACCTGTAAAAAGTACAAAAATTGTTTTGAGCTGTAGATAATTTTTAAAGTTAGAGTTAAAGTTAAAGGTAAAGTTAAAGTTTTAAACTTCCGGGATATTAGAGAAAACAGCACGATGAGGCAAATATTCCGTATTATTTTCTTTAATTAAAAAAAATGCAAAAATATGACGAATAAAAGTTACCGTATGCTTCTTTGAAGCAATGCGACGATCCAACCAAGTGGTATCGATTTTATTTTGTTCAAATTCGCTATCTTTAAACAAAGAAATGAGATAGGGTAGTGTTACAGGGAATTTAGATTGAAGCTGTAGTTCCTGTAGCGCATTCAACATATTCGAGATCGCTAAATGCCTATAAAAAAACTAGCAATTCCTGAGAATCGATATTGTAGACTGTAAACAGTTCCGATTATATCATATTATAGAATGTAAGCGGTCATCAACTTGAACTGAATTACTTGTTCAAACTCGAAATGATGTTTTTATGAGTTTTAAATGCTCCTAAACACACGAAATTCGAATTATGGCTCAGACTCAGAGCAGTGCGATGTAAAAACAGTAAAAGCAATGTAGAAAGCTATGAACCTCGTGGATCCAGTAGCAAATAGATGACCAAACTGTGAATCTGCGAATTCGTGAAGAGATCCAGCGCCAACATGTGAAAAATAACCCCAAACAAACTGCGTTGAACGGAAATTCAAATTGGTGATTTCACCTGATGCGGGACGGAAATTCTCTTCCGGATCTTCACTTGTTATCCGGACAGATACAACATGCTTGTCGCAATGTGGATGTATCTGAAAAAAGTGGATTTGTATTTCGAGACATGAGAAAAGAAACACAGTTTAATAAGGAGAGCTATTATTACAATGTATCATCTATTGAATTCATGCAACACCAAGAGAAGACAGTATTATTAGGCAGGATGGGACCACTGTTTCTGAAAGTTTTACTTTAAAGAAAAATTATGAAATTACATACCAGATGGAACGGTATTTTATCTGTGCCATATCGGCTTTTGCCATAATACAGACGCACTTCGCTGATGCACTGTAATGGTACTCCCATCGCAATTTGTAGTTGTGCAGCTGGCAAATTAACGTTTGTTAACATCTCACTTAACGGATGCTCAACCTAAAGCATACCATGGCTTTTCAATTTTTATGCACATTTATTATCCAACACTATTAGTACTATTACAAGCCGAATATGAAACATCGATTTCGCGAAATCGGGCTCTATCTAGTAACAGCTATCAAACTGTCCAATTCAACTATCTAAGGTTGGAATCGCCTTTTATCTGTATCAAGTGAAACTTATTTTCAACATTTTCCATTTTGCAGGATCAATACTCCATTGAAATCTCTACCATCTTCACACTACATCGAAATAATCACTCAAACTATTTTATTAATGAATTTCAAAGAGAATTAAAAGTTTCAAGTAAGCACTGAATAAAGCTTTAAAAAGAATTAAGGAAAAATAATAGAGCTTTCTCGTTCAACTGCTTATGTAAGCACATTGTATCTACAATTTACCTGCAATCTTGGATTAAGTTCCAGAAAAAAATACTCATTAGTTTGCGGAAGAAATAAATACTCCACAGTGCCTGCACTAACATATCCAACCATTTTAGCTAAACGTATTGCATCCTGTAAAAAAGCATTATTTAATAAGGATTCGTTTTTATTAAACAGATTTAACAGAGTTATACACAAAAGCCGAAATATATTAAAAGAAAAAAAAACTGACTGCTTCCATATTTCTTTGAACAGCTAAAGGTGCAGCGATAGCTGGTGCTTCTTCAATGATCTTCTGACATCTCCTCTGAACTGTACAATCACGGGTTCTCAATGCAATTACCTCGCCATACATGTCACCCAAAAGTTGTACTTCAATATGTCGTGCACCTTCCAAACAATGCATTAAAAATATATGTCCACCCGCTATCTCTGCCTAAATTGACCGTTTTAAAATAAGATGATTTTTCCTTCAAAATCTAGACTATAGCTATAAATCGGCACCTTTAATTCCTTCCACTGTTCAAACAATACTTTTTCAAAATCCATCGAAATTCACCTGCACTCTCCTAAAATTTACTTCGAAATCAGATTCATTAAGGACTAAACGAATTCCTTTTCCACCACCACCTTCTGAAGCTTTGATCATCACCGGATAAGCAATATTCTTCTCCTGAAATCTAAAAATATGTAATAAATGAAACATCACGAAAATTTAAACACTGATCCTTTTGTAATATCTCATGTTTCAAAAACTCTCATACAACAGAAGAGACGATATATATTTTTAGAGTGAAACTAAATGAACGAAGTCCTAAAACAGCACACCTTCATTACACGTATTGCCTCTTCATGATCATAAACGCAGGCGGCAGCACGAAGTTCTGGGGATACTTCGATATCAATTCTTCCTCGTTCGCAGATTTCTTTAGACAAAAAAATATTACTCCCTGACCAAGGTACTACTGGTACACCAGCTGACTGAAAAATTTTTTAAATTTCTCAAGGTTGATTTGGCAAACTGGCAGAATAAACCGGCCTCGATGAAAACAATATGAAAAAATATGAAAAACTTTACCTGAGCAAGTATTGTTGACGCAATTTTATCACCCAAGGTGAACATAGCCGGTCCAGGTGGACCCATAAAAAGGATGTTATGTTTTTTCAAACCATTGGGTAAATCAGGGTTTTCAGATGCATGTCCCCAGCCTGCCCATACCGCATCCACGTTATTACTTATAGCATGTTTCAGTATGTCATCCACATTTGCATAATTATTCTCATTTGCACCAGATTCCGAGAACACAAAATTGTCAATCATTTTCAAATATTCTGAAATTCAAGACTATCGGCAAGATCAAAATCCGAAAAGGAGAGATGTATGGTATTTATATCTCTACCCATAAACTTAAGATGTTACATTTTCACAGGACTATAACAAACACTTTTACCAGGATTTGAAGAAATTTCTTGTTCGGTGGTCAAGTTAATGAATTTGAAGAGACGGTCATCCTTGAATGTCTCTTGGGCCCAACGTCTGATGGACATCACACACTTGAATGCTGCCATTCCATTATTGGCGATCAGTAACTGTAATGTATATATTTTAAAATTAATACTATTTTTAAGATTTTGAATGAAATTAACTCCTAGTTAATTGAAAAAAATTTGTATATTGAAATATTTCCAAATATTTTATACCTCAACTCTTTTAAGAGATTAGAAGGCCTATGAATGCGAAAACTCACCTGATCGTCTATTTATATTTTCAAGCTTAGGACTTTTTAATAGGATTCTGATCAAAACTAAACAAACCGTTTTAATGGGTGCTGCTAATTTTGGATCTGCGTATTTATTAAGAAAAGCTTCAACTGTCCCAAACGTTTCCGCTCTTTGATCCACCTCATTCGACTTTTCAAAGTCTACGAACTCACGGTTGTTATGTGTGAGCAAAGGTGGCGTCGGCATCCTGAAAGCAAATAATAACTTCAAATTTGAGAAACCATCATCTTCCTACAATTTCCAACATGTTTATCTTTCCAGTAAAAGATTGCCAAGAAAATAATTTTCCAGAAAGGAACAGAACAGATAGGAGAGGGAGGAAATGCTGCATTAAAATAGAATAAACGGAGAATGTAAAACAAACTACAATCACTAAAACAGGACGACAGCATGCTGTATGGCCAGTAAGGCGCAACAACACTGACGACCCCATAACCCTCTCCTTCTCCCGTTCTCTCCGTCCAGGAATGCAATGACCGAGTATGTTAGAAGAGACCAAGGAATACGACATATGTGGAAGGGAACTGGTCATCACGACAGGTGTTCCACCGTGATAAATTTGTTACAGACACTATATGGATGTGTGTGTTGTGCCTGTGTTTGTATGTGTATGTCTGCATACGAAAATGCATCTATGGAACATGGTAGATAATCTTAGCATGTTATCTTTTGATATTCTTTAAATTGCATGATCACAAATGAAATAAAAAATTTCTCCCCGGAATTTTTTTGGAAATCAACAGGTAAGAAGTCCCCCGTAATAATGCCCATAAAAATGAAATATTTTTGCAATCATTTCAATTTATTGAAGTTTCTAGGGAAAGGACAACTCTGAATTGAGTTCTAAAATATGTAATTCAAAAATGTATTAATCTATGTTATAAACAGCCAAAAAAGATCCGAAAAGGTTAAAAAGGAATCGTGAGGTCAATTACATCTACATTTCTTTCTTCCCATTTTGCAATGCAAACTTTTCCATCTAAATCCTAAAGCTGACAATCGATACTAGGTAGGAAAATAAATAAAAAATTGAGAAAAAACACAAATACGAAGAGAAATCCTCACTTTGAGAATAAGATGAGAAAGAAAAGTGGTATAAAATTTCCCTTTCTATTCCCTCTATCCGCTCCAAACAGGTTTTATGCAACTAAATAGATAAAAGTTTATGCCTCACATTGATGAAACCATAGAATTAGTGAAAAGAGTACTTTGTATTTATACATCATTCCAAAGTGTGTCACAATTTTATCTTTCCGAAATTTGATAGTTTTATTTTTTTGCAGATGATAACAGAAATCAAAGGTCAACGATAGTTTTCGCAATCTCCAATTATCAATCACAGCTACACTCCTTTACCTTATCACTCACCTTATTGATTGTGAAACACTGACAATTTCAGAAAATCAACGAATTTTAATAAAATTTACCGATTTCGGGGAATGGATAGTGGCTCCCTTGCAACTCTGCATAAGAATTTCATCTAATATTATGATATAAAGATTACGAACCATACAGCCTAAGGCCATAATAACCATGGAACTCTCATTAGTGACATGACAACAATTGCCCATTAAAAGCCATAACACGAAATGCACTAATCTTTCTGCCTCAACTCCACATTGAATGTTTAGACATTACTCGTGATTTTGCTTGACGCGATTCGTAACAAAATATAAGTATTATCAATAAAATATTTCTCTTTGATTTAGAACGTAATGAGTTTTGTTATAATGAACACCATTTTGGCGTCATTTATCGATAAAACAAACAGTACGATCACAACTCAAGGAAATCAAGTGACCAAGCAATTTGATCTGAAAAAATACGAAAGATTATTTAAAGAGAGCTACATTTATAGACAGTGCACATCGATTCGGCAAATGAACCGATGACCTTCTCTAAAAAAGTATCAAAGATCATTCCAACTCCTGTATAAGCACCGAGCCCACTTTTTTCGCTCATTGCATTCCTGCTTTCATTTCGTAAAAAATTTCAGTTATTCAAAAGTTGTACAGAATTAAAAATGTATAATTTTTATACGGCTGTGAATTTTTCTGAATGATCCGCTCTAAATCATTTGTTCTTTTAAGAATGACTGAAATCGAAATCCGAAAAGCACGAAAAAAACCAATTAGCCATAGAAAAAGTGCTCTTCATTATACTATACCTTTTGCGAAACTTTCATCCCACACTTAACAATTGCTTGGAGTTAAAAATAGTTTAGGTATCCTTTTTCAATAATTTTAAAATCTAAAATACGAAAATTTTTTCTAAACTGGAGATTTTTTGTAATTAAATGGAAATTAATAAGGATTAAAGAATATGTTCCTAGGAAAAAAAATACAACATCATGTATGAAAACAATTTGAAATTCCGATGTTTTGACATATATATATATCTATTCAGCAAATCCAAAAAAAAAAATGACAAACTCAGCATTTAGATTTTCTACTGACAGTTCTTAAGATTCAACAAACATTTGTTTTACTTTGTAAATTCTACTGCAAAATAAAGAATGTAATTCAGTGATATCTAGCAACTAAACACCCAAGAAATAATAATAATATTTTTCCGCATACTATAAGCTCAAAGCCGACAAATAACACTTTGGTAACATAAGACATCAAATAACCAATTATTCGAAAAATATTTTCATCGCAAAACATGAAACAGCGAGAGAAATCTAAAGCGAAAATTGCGACCCCAATCCCAAAAAGCTAAATTTACTGAATGAAGAAATCTGACACATTTTTTGAAGGAAAATGGTAAATTATAATAGCAACTTTGTACAATATGCAGCATAATGAATATGAAAAGATGAATATAAAACAGCTTAAAAGATTGTTCATTTTCATTTTCGATCATTCCGACGGTAACACTCTAATAATATGATGGCCAATTTCGGTTAATAATTATAAGCTTATAAATTTTACACTGAATGTTCAAAATTGGGATGTATGGAGTAGTGTATGGTTATGGAAAATTGGTTTCGATTAATTGCAAAAATTACAGGCTACCACTTTACCTTCATGAAAGCGACTAGCTCTATCGTCTAATGAATACTGAAAATTAGTCTGATATACGTTCTTCTGAAAGAGGGTGACAATATATATTAAAAAAAAAACTGTAGCTCAATCAATTACAAAATAAAAGGATAGGAAATTCGATAAAAGTGAACCTGAAGCCACAACAGAAAAGAACAACCGGGAATAGAGAAATTCATAACTTATCAATATACAGACAGATATATACAAAACGCTTTCGGCAGTCATCAACAACTGACAACAAGACTGATATCGAAATATGAAGAGGGTAAACAACACAACGACCATATTCCGCTCGGTTGTTTCATCGACCAGTCTTATCTTTTTCACGACTTTTATACACTTTATAGAAGTCTATGACCACGCGAAATATATGTAACGATTCATTTCCAGAATCATGAAAAGGCAGAACAGTACAGAGATAGTCGATGATTAAACAAGGCATTAAAGAACAAGATGTCAAAGAACGGTACACAATAATGAAAAGTAGTCTTCTTGAACATAAATCTTTCCATATTCAACGCAATGTGTCCTTTAGCCAAGTCTACAAAAATTTAATGTCCCCGAAATTTGATTAGCAGATACCATGAAATGAAGAGTAGACGAAAATTAGCGGTATTTCGATAAAAAAACACTAGCATTTAACAAGTGATTTTAATTGTTGTGTAAACTTCTACAGAAACTTAGTTTACCAACAAGGTATGCACAAATTCATATAAAAAGTGGCCTTTTCTAAGATTAAACTATTGATACTATCAATTTTTTTCTACTCTTCAAATCCAGTTAATTTTGAACTGCTTTAGTTACCGAGGCATCACGATCAACAAGTATAGAAGTTATCTTGTTTCAGCTATTTCTTTTAAGCGATAAGTTTAAGCTTAGTCTTTTTTCGAAAATTTGAAAAATTCATCAGTATCTATGCTAGAAAAAACTTCTAGAATCTCCATTTATCAACATTACAGAGAAAATTCATAAAATTTCAGCATTTTCGGTTTATTCCATTTCTAAAAAAAATTTGGTTCATTTCCCAGTCTGCAGCATGCATTTGTATGAAGGTTCATCAAAGGATCTTTTTTTTGAATGCCTACTTTTTAACCAACAGAACACTTTCGAAAATTTTTTTAAACCGTTACACAAATAAAAAGAGAAAAATAAGCAGAAAAACAAAAAGCTAACCACAAGAGTTAAGATATAACTAACAACAGCTAGTGAAGCGAGTAAAACAATTCCAGTGAAGGATGAATGTGAATGATGCAATGAAGACAAAACAGGCACATATAAAACCATTAAACCATCATCTTGATGAAACTCTCTTCTGAATGATTTAACGAGACAAAATCTATGTAAATAAAATACGAATATGCGTTAGGAGTGGTATGTGAAAATGCAAAAAAGAAAAAAATAACTGATAAATTTCATAAATATATCAGAAGTTTGCTTCTGTTATGAGCTCATTGGATTACTACTCATTCCAAACAGTTTTAAAATCAGGTGAGAAAATCAAAAAATTTATTTTGGAAAAATAATTGGTAAAATAAATTTTCTGGACAAATAAATTCGAATCGATTTGCCATATTTCTGTCCAGCGTTTGCTGGGTTAAAAGAATTAAGTATCACCTGCATTTGGATTTTACTTTCCAAGTACAAATACACAGATAGATTTAAATGTAACCTTCTATGTTTTTGTATTTCACAGACCTATGTAGTACCTACCACCCAATGCCGGTCGATTTAGGAAATATTACTTTTCATAATTTAACCGATTATTGAAATACTAAAAACTAATCAGTCAATGTAAAAATGTCAGGACACTCAACCCAGTTTACTATCTAATGCTGTGTTATTACAAATATGTATAACAATGTCCTACCTAGCTTCGAAAGAAAAATTCAAAATGCCACTGGTCAAAAGTTTCATTTAATTCACCAGTAGATTCGGTAAAGTTCCTTTTACAATTTTAAATAACCTAAAATCGATTATACTGCAGTCATCAAGGAAAACGATAACAAAATTGAAGCCTTCATCATGTCAGTATTACATAATTCTGAAAATTTGCTAAGTAGGAATAATACCTGTCAAGAAGAGTGGGTGGCATTGGTAAAATTTGCAAGCAGTTCGTATAATTATCACTGCTTGAAAGCCAATGTGAAATACAGCTTCGATGGGCGGTATTCCTGGAAAAACTTTATCCATCATATTTTTTTTTCAAAAGAGTCGGGCAAAGACGGACGATGAGACAAGATCCAAAGATTTCGTGTAAAACCGAGCAAACAAGAATTTCAAATTCCATAAATCGGAAATATTTCAAATTTCGTTCCAAATGTTATTTATATGAAGCCAAGTTAGACAGCACATTTTATATTGTTTAATATAATAATAAATCTTCGAAAATTATGGGAAAAAGACAAATTTCATATACGTACGTACTACTGAATAAATTAAAGCGATAAACATATGGAATGGAAATAATTAAAAAGAAGACTGAATTTTGATCGTGAACGCAAAATTTAACAATATTAATATTTACAAACAAGTAATTCAAAAACTATATTCTAGGCAATAAAATTTAGAAAGTATCTGTTATACTTATACTGATGACCTTAGGGATTTATTATATAAACCAACTGAAGCGCTCAAACTTGGTAGATTTAAAATATTTCGCTCGGAAATGGATTTGCAAAAGAAAAAATTTGATATTTGTCGACAATAAGCGAGACTGAAGCGTACATACACAGAGAACACTTATCAATATTTGACCAAATAATATGACATATAAGAACAATACTGTCGCAAACTAGTGTAGAATGAGCATTTCAAAAACGGGTGCAGAGAGCAAGTCAAAGGGCGAAAGTGACAGAGGTATAGTAAAATGATGACATTTTCATGTTCTTTAGCAGAGTCATCAGATATACTGTTTGACACATAAATCACACACCCACCCACATACAGACATGTATAAAAGTATCTCTGATATAGGGTAAGCATAATGCGGTAGCTTGTATATGTATGTAGACATACTATGTATATATGTGATGATGGTACCTAAAATTGCCAAAAATTTTTGCAAAGTTTGGATCAATCGATAGACTTTTCCAACCAGCAGTGCGTAAGTCAAATTTTGCAACAATTCCGAACGCGTTTAACGTTACCCTATGCAAAATGGAACCATCTTTACTAATTACGGTTATTCACTCCATGTTTTAAGCAACAAGTTTGATGGGAAACAGCAGATGGCGAATGTAAAGATAAACTGTACGAAATGACGCAAAATTTGCAATCCCTTCCATCTAAGAGTTAATTTTTTACCTTACTGAAAAATCAACGAGTTCTCTTCCACTTCATGTATTGACTACTTCGAAAGTATTTAAAACTTGAACTTAGTTCGAGCTATTTCATCCCTACTTCCTTCCTCTTTTCATTATTATTAATCAAGATCTAAGATTTGTACCGAGATTCCGCAAAAAAACATCAATTTTAGAAAATAATCCACTTTCAGGTTTCTTACTTACAGAACTTCCCACTACACATTTGTAAGTTCGTATCATTCCAAATTTTCGAAGTATTCAAACTAAGCATATTTACATTACTTGTTAAAAAATCTGATTAAAAATATTAATAAAATGAACAAAAATAAGCAATAAGCAGTATGAATTATACAACCAAGATGCATGAAATACATCTTGTACTGACTCGAGACGTGAATAACTACATCAGCTTCTTTTTCCAGATTCTCCTCCTTACTATCACTTCTTTGTATCTTTGTAATTAAGCAATAGGAAAACTGAAGTACGTCAATCAACTTTTGAAATTTAGCTAACTGAAAATGACATCACTGTAGCACAATCGAAAAGGTATAGATAGAGCAGACAAAGAGCACAAAAAAGACAAGAAAATTCTCCTACCTGTTACGAATCAAATTAGGAATCGGTCATTGAGCACAAAAAATTTCAGGTAACATCAGTGCTCTTAGCTCATAAATTAAATCCAATCGTTTGTAACTAGGAGTTGAACAGTGTACTTCAGCAGTAATACAAATACACGAGGAACACATTTACAAAGGAAATGGAAATTGCATAAAAAACTTTGTTCGTGTATGTAATCACTCTAGCTGTGCTAATGTTAAATTAGATGAAATGCATCACACACAAACAAAACGTGGCAGAGGATGAGAAATAATGGAAAAACTTGTTATTTTTCTCTAAATTCATAAAAAAAAAACCAAAAACCAAACTGCACTAGAAACATACAACTCCGACAAAGTGAACTATTGAATAAGACGACGAAATTAGGATTTATACATATTACAATTTTAAAAACTTTCAGCTTCAAATTGTTAGAACTAATATACGGAAATTTGATACTTAAAATATCGAAAACATCAAACTTTCAACAGTTAATTCAAAAGTGTATGGAGCATACTAATATAGTTCACTCAAAGGCATAAAATATCGTGATGTGAGATTTTCTTATATCATAAATTCCAGATGCTGATAAACTAACAATCCAAGTAATTGCTGTAATCAATAAAGCGCAAATTATACGGATGAAAGCAATTTGAAATAAATTACCTGTCTTAATATACTGCGATGAGTAGCCGCTTCCTGTCATCAATATGTTAAATGTAAAGAATATTAAATAGTCAACTTTTCCAGTTGTGTTATTTCTAAGGTACTTTAAGATACATTGGAATAGGATGTATTGAACACGCATTAAACGGCACGTATTAAATAATGATATTCATCAACGTCGCGTACTGCACGAGATATTAGAGTCAGTCAGTGATAACTATAAAAGGTCCAACTATCAGCTATTGAATTATACTCAACACCGCTGCAAACTGTCAGATCTAATCACTTGATGTTTAAGCCTACGTTGCATATGGCCGTTTATTATTTCACGGGCAGGCAATGCTATGTTTCCTGGACCAGTATGTATTCACGAATCTTTTACTCGCAACATTCTTTTTTCCCACGAGCCGTTCATGTGAGTGGTAGGGATGTTCGTGGTGGCGAAAAATCTTCGGTTTGAAATATGAGGGTTAAAGTCTAGAATGGAGAACACATTGATGCATGATACTTCATAAGAAATTGAGCGTAATTTTACTATTCCAATTTGGACATGCAAAGCCAATGAACTATAAAACTCCCTTCGAAAGAAATTCGCAATAAATCCCGAAAAAGTCTCACTTTAGCATCGTCATCGTTTTTTTTTTATGCAGTTATTATTTCAAGGTTAAGAAATCGTACAATAATAGAGTGACAGAAACAATTTTCTATAGCTATTAACTTCGCATTATAAAATGAACTTCCTTGCAGATAAAGATACAGTAACACATAAATCAAGACTAATATTCTATTATCCTATGATAATAATCTATATGAGAGAGAATAATATTCTATATAAATGAAAAGCAGCAATAAAGATAATATAGAGCTTAGTAAAACCAGTACCTAAAACCTATCATGACGAACAAAAAACTAATACATTAATTATATTGTCAAACCAAGAGGAAGATAACAAGATAAAAAATGAAAGACATCATTGTGGAGCATGAAGAAATAAGATTTTATCAAAGTACTGCAATGCAACATTCAAGTCGGTCATGAGTTAGAGCTCTCGTTATCCTAGACTAAGCGATAGAAAGTAAGAACAAAAAAAAACTATATATATGACTCATGAATCACTGGTTATTTCCAAATAGAGTGAACAAGTTTGTCGTGTGCATTCACTCCGTTGCGAATAAAAATTGAATTTGCAATAGCTTCCATCGGACGATACCACTGAAAATGTAAAAACTTTGGCGACTGTTCAAAAGAATTTAAATTCGGGAAATCCGATTTAGGCATTAAAATTGATGGCCTAATTTTATCAAAATGTCTGAGACATTAGATTGAGAAAGTTGCATATACGTAGAATGTTTTGAATTCAATCATCTTTAGCATTCAACATAGTAGTTTAAGAGAGCCTTAAAGAAAGATTCAGGAAAACTTTTCACCAATAACAGAGTCAGGCTGTGGTCCAAAAGCGCATATGCTCGAATCCTTGTCTTTAAAATGAAAAGGTAATCGGAAACGTGAGACACTGACTTCACCGGAAAAACTCAGCTTCCTTAACGGGCTAAAAACAGTTTTGAAGACAGAACCAGGAAAAGTCATCATCTTCAAAACATATATTGGCCAAATATAGAAAAACAAGTGTAGAAAAATTAATTCCAAAAAATAACTAATTGCGAGAACATACACTTTTTTTTTCTTAATAGCCAAAGAGAATAAATGAACCGTGTGATGATTGCTGGATACACACAGCATCGTTGAATCTGTTGAGAAACTTATACTAAAAAGAGAGATGTTCAATGTCTGTGAGATTTTACAAGTTTACCAAATAAAAACTGGAACATAAAATTTAAATAATACCAAAATATAGAAGCAGGATTCGTCCCACGTCGCAGTTCTTTCAACAAAAGACAAGTTTTGGTATCAAAAATTCTTATTATGGTGCCTTTTTCAGATGATGTTGCAATTTGTTCTCCTGCAAAAGAACATATATATTGTCGCCCAAATTTTTTTTATTTTTTTGTTCCTTTGCAATGACAACTCAATACCAAAATATGAAATATGAAAGATTCCATCTTTTTTTAACAACAGACAAGTTTATATCGTTAAGCAAAATTATGTTTTAAATGCAAAAGAGTGTTCATGTATGAAATCCATTAGAACAAAATTTCCTATAATTCACATGCAACATAATTTTGTCCAGATGCAATCCATATTCAATCTCATTGGCAGCTTTTTATTGTTAGGTCCACGAATTATTCCGTTAATTTGGAACAAATGAATTGATTTTTTAAATAATATCTTACCAGTAAGATTAAGTGCAATAGCACATAATGGTCTTTGATGGGCATTGATTATTCTGGGTGGAGCATCTGGTTCGGCCAATGTTAGACAGCAAACTGCCGACGACGAAGAAGGTGCAGGGAAAGCAAGAAGAGAATTTTCAGATGCTGGACATAAACAACATATTCCACGTGGATTTCTGCTTGAATCATACACTTGCAATTTTTCAGGCTGGTCCGTGAAGCTGTAAAAGACAAAATAATGAATTTGTTATAAAGATTTCACACGTATAAACATTCAAGTATATCAAGTATAAACTAATTTGTTAAAATTTGTTAAAAACATTTGGTAAATAGAAAGCGACATATAATGGATCTCAAAAGAAATTAATGATAATTTTTAAAGAAATATTTCTGTCAGTTCTTTAATCAAATAATTGAAATGTTTTACTGAATGTTCTTTATCACAAGCTTTCTTAGCCATTTGTTTGATGAACTAAGCCGATATCTTCGGTACAAATCACTCACAGTTAAAATTAACAAAATCAAAGTAAGTTTGCATTAAAAGAAATTCGAAATGTTTCTTGTTCTTCATTTCGAGTATCATAATTCGCAAATATTCAGTGAAAGATCAGAGAACTAACCTAAAAATGTGAACGGATGTGTCGAGGACTACTACAATGCGATCGCGACGTAACCGTACTGCTCGCACATCACTATTCATTTCTAACTGAACTACTTCTCTGTGATGAATAATATCCCAAATTACCACTGCAAACAAATAATTTTCATTTATTCAGAATGAGTTGTTTATTTCCTCTTATGCAAAAATACAATAATTTTCTAGAGAGATTTTAAAAAGTGCATAGTAGAGACCTTTATTTGTTGAAAAAGCAGGAGTTACACCTCCGCCAACAAGTGCTACATAATTACAACGAAATAACATCTCCACTGCTCCGATACCACCATTTAGTTTTTCATTAAAATTTTGTTTCAACGGATCGGTGTTATAAATCCGAAAACCGTCATCTAATCCGCATACGAAACACCCAAAATCCTGCAAATGTTGTCAAAAGGCAAATTAACAGAATTCAAACACGAATATCCTTAGAAGATAATTTAGTGACAATTCCAATTCTACCAACTTGAATTTGAAGAAAATTAAACAGCAATCCCACTGTGAAGAGCAGGTTCCATAACAAGAACATCCGTTTTGAACAAAAAAACCTAATAAAATACGAGAATACCTGATTGAAGGTGTTAAATAACACGTGAGATGCCCTCATTAAAACAAATAATGCCTATAAGTTCGTCTTTTTCACTGATTGGAAACCATACGACAGATTTACTTCCGAGTATTCTGAGTATTTTTTGTATGTTTATGTTCGTCCAAACAAAATATCGATATTTCTGTATATAATGGATATATCACTAACAGAGGTTTATGAATAAAAGAGATATTCACTGGACATTTCCGAAATGATTCAGGAAGTTTAGAACAAAAGAGCAAAGGATCATTTTTCAACTAATCTCAATCATTATAAATGATCGAAAGTTTTCAAATTTTTTCTGTGGTATTATCAATGCTATTGAAAATGATTATGTGCATGAAAACAGTCACTCCAATATATCAAAAATAAGTCTATCACTACCCATGTTGAACTGCGAAACCGAAAGATCTCATACTTCTTATATTTCTATACCAACATTGCTTTTCCAACTGAACAGCAGGTAAACCCAACCCTGTCACTTTGCAGTCCGAGCCGTAATTTATTTCACTAATTGATGAATTCTTCATGTTTTCACCAGTGTAGCTATCGTAGTTTTGTGGAAGCGATTGATTGCAAGTTGAAGCATAAGAGATATTGATGAATTATGAATATAATGCTAGGCTTTTCAATATTCTTGGTTTTTCAATATTCTTGGCAGTCTTTTATATCTTGGATATATGTTATTTTTTCCTTCTATTTTTCTTGTGTGAAATATGATTGTTTACGATAGTAAACACTCCTTTTTCGTGACTTTCGTCCTCATTTTCACTTATTTGTCGGTAGCAAATGGATGTTCTTCCTTTTCTTCATATGATTTTATTACCATTATCTCACTGTATGATATTAATATGTAGCATGTCATTTGATGGAGGATGGTATAATTTCATGTTGCATTTGAACATGCTTTTTCAGTCAAAAAGGTTTTGTAGCCAAAGTTAAAGCAAAATTTAATCTGTTGATGACCTATAACTATTACTGAAGATCAGAATTATTAGGCGCTTACCATATAATAAATCAAACCATGATTACCTGAATGCAGCACTATATTATCATCCCAACACTAAAGAACTGAGTGAGATCAAGTTTTTCATCGTGGTCCCGTTAGGGTGACTCCGCTGCTGGAAATTTAATTAATGGTTCTATTTTTGATACTTATTAAATAGCCATGGTTTTCGTATCTTTCATGGTCAAATGCAGTATTTCAGGATTCATTTTTGTGCTTATTCGAATTCTCTTTATTTATTGTATTTAACCTAGTTATCTCCGCCTTTTAATTAAAAATTTTTCTCGACCGAAAGACAGTTATGATAACTTTAGTTTGATTTTTGTGTTCAAATTACAGTTACTTGTTTATCGCTGTTACACTACTTTTCTAATTGAGATTCAGTCATTGGATTATAAAGAAGTAAGAAGGAGAACTCACTTTTTCCTCCTTATTTACTTTCAGAATAAAAAAAAATGCTCAGCATTTCAATATTATAAGGGACGATAAGTGTTATTCCCTGTGCCTGCAGAAGATAACTGTTAACACCTACTGAAAAAATCATTTAAATAGGAGTGAAACTAACCTTTGAGAGGATTTTTTTGAAAATAATAGGAGGTGAGCTGATGGAATTTAAAATTTCCGAATTCAAATCCTAATTGACTCATTACTTATACCTATGTTTGATGATAATAATAAACAGTTGTATAAACACACTTGTGAGATGCGTTTTAGGACTCGAAAATGTTGCCGCTCCAAAAAGGTTAGTATCAGCTCCTATCTTTGCGAGGAGAGAACTTTTATTATCAATTTCGAAATATATTCATTTTCTACCCGTATATATGTATTTTTTTTTAGATAAGTTCATCGCTCCACATTTCCTATTTTTCCTTTCCTTCTGTGTTTTCAGTCCCTTTTGCAATGTGATCAGCTAGAAATTTCCATATTTAAATCTTCTACATACTTTTCTTATCCTATATTATAGAAGAGTTTTTTAATGATGAAGTCATTTACTTTTTTTGTATTATGATTCGGTTGGAATTATTCTCATCTTTTTTTGGAGCGCAGTAGATGTCTAACCGAAATCGTTGTTGTCTTTTTTTATCTGCTTTTTATTGAGTTTTCAAGGTTCTGCAAGTTGTCCCATACGTCCGCGTTGTCATTTTAACATATTTTTGCAAGCTTGTTCAAAGTTTTTTACATTAATCGAGTATAGTAAAGAGCAAATTCATTCTTTTTACTAAACTAAACTTCTTTTTCTGTATGCTTACAAAAACCCTAGTTTTACTCCTTTCTTTAGTTAAAATTTTAATGAGTTACTTGACAAGTTTCATGTGCCTGGCCTGTAAGGTGTTGGATTAATTGTCCTTTTGATGCATATTTTCGAAGCAAACTAAAAATTCCAAAGCCGCTGAAATAATTTAAAATTCTAAAAGTGAGGAGAAATCACATTCTACTCTGAAGTTAGATATAGTGGAGGGGAAAAAAGGATGGAGTCATTCCAGGTGTCAAAATACGGACATAGCGGAGTTTATTTCTTAAAAGCGCAGAAATAGACCTTAAAGTTTTATTTTTGAAACAATTTTGACGCAGCGGTGCTCCATTCCAAGGAATTTCAGATAGTGTTCTGCACATTAATTTTATTCCTTTAAAAGATTGTATCCTTTGTCATTCAGTGAGACTGTAATCAGTGAGTGTTAGATGAATAAATGTTATTGATAGAGCATGAGTTTTTAAGTGAAGCTGAATATATAACAGCTTGTACAATAAATTCATTTATTTTGATTTATTTAAACCAAATTCCACAATAATATGTTAATTGTTGATGAAAGCTGCTTACATTTAACTTTTCGATGCTTTCGATGCTTCGATGCCATCAATGTATTAAAAAAGTACAAGTTTTAAGATAAAATTACCAAGGTTAATCGCAAGCGCAGTTTATTTCGATGGCTAAATTACCTATATAGCTAGATCGAATGATAGTGCGAAGCATCAGAAAGTCTGACAACATTTTAAACTTTTGCTCATAATAAGTGTAGGTAATTGGTAATTAGGTGTGTGCATTTGATTCCATTTTTTTTCTGAATTTTTTAATATGGATTAATATTAGTGATGTTCCACACACACATATACAATCATACAAATACGTTCTCATGAATTTGGTTGATTTTTATCTAATCTTGTTAGGCGTTGCAATTTGATGTATTATGTGGGAATCGTTTCGTTGTATGAACAAGAAGTTATATTTTTCTGCCTACATTTGAGCTTTTATATAAATTCCTTAGCGAATTTCGGTCTCCTGTAATTTCCTAAAGTTTACTCATACCTTAGAATAACATCACCTACATTATATGAAGCTGAATGTACAAGCGAAACATAACTCTGGTTCGTTATTGGATCATTTTCAGGTAATAAACAATGGTGCAAACTTATCAGAGTCCGGTTCGTGTATACAAATATCCATTTGAAATTGTGATGGCAGTAAGTCTTTTTTTTTGGTCGTGTTGAATTCTTTTTTCTAGGACAGTGCTGTTTTACTTTAATCTTTGTATTATTGTTTCTATTTGTTACCAAGTACGGGATGCGGTAAGAGTTTTCTGAACTGTTTGTAAAAAGTTCTGTGGTATTAACACAGCTTGATGTGCTTAAATATTCATTCAGGCGTATGAAAAACGTTTTCCAACTTGCCCTCAAATTCCGATATTTGTTGGTTCTGAGATTACCCATGAATATCATTCGGAAGATGGTGCCGAAGAAGTGATTGAGCGCAAATGTCAGTTAAATATCGATGCACCATACCTTGTCAAAAAAGTAATTCTATCATAGAATTTTTCATCAAAATAAAATTCTTACTCGCTTTTGAGGTAGCTGTACTCACAATTTTCAAAATTTCTCGGTAATTTTTTCAGATAGCGGGTGTTGATTATGTTTATTTTACACAAAAAAATTCTCTCAATCGCAGAAAACGTACTCTTATCATTGAAGCAAAGAATATTTCTTTTGCAACCAGAATCGATGTCAAAGAAACTTGTTTTTATTACGTATGTGTTTTATCTGTCTTTTCTTTTTACGACGTCCTTATTAACTGCTCTTCCAATATGTTTTTCGGTTATCAGGTAATATTATCATCAAGTTCTTGCTACTGAATTATCGGTAAATCAAAACGTAAATTTTCATGTTTAATTTACTCTTTGAAAATGATGGCGCGATGTTTTTTTTTTTTGATTCAAGTTGTGAAAGAATTGAGGATATGAAAATATTTAAAGTGGAAAACTTCTTTACAGGTCCATCCTGAAAACAGTGACTGGACCTGTTTTGAACAAAGTGGCTCACTGGATGTTAAGTCATTTTTTGGTTTTGAATCTACAGTTGAGAAATTGGCAGTGAAACAATATGCAGCTAATCTTGCGAAGGTATTACTTCAAAAATTTGAAGAAATACTTATCGTGAAGAAAGCTTGATGTTTTACAGAAATTTGAGATTTCTGTCTTAATTTCAGCACAGATAGAGATCGTGTATGTAAATTCATTTACAGGGAAAAGAAGTGCTGGAGTATTTTATCAATGAACTGATCAAAAGTGGTGTAACGTTTATTCCTCCTTATAGCGATGCAACGGAATCAGCGGCCGATTCTGCGATTGATGTTTCACGACCTGCTGATGAAGAGGAAAAAGAAAAGAACAAAATTGGCTCGGAAGTAGAAGAACAGCATAGATCATCCTCTCATTGTCGAAGATTTTCTCATGCTAGAAAATCATCAATTGGTTTACTGCCTCGGAAGTCAATTGTGCCCCGAAATTCCATCGATGACTGTAAGTTTTTTGTTGATTTGTATTCCAAAGATTGCATGTTTTTGCTAGATATAGCAAATTCAGTATTTTTTTAAATGTATAATTTCAGTTTTTCATTATCAGTTTGGGAGAATATGTCAAGTTTTGACTTCAGTTAATGAGTAATAACAGAACAGATCGTTACCAAAATTTTGGCACGAGTTGAGATGAGATATAATGGAACGCGACGTGATATACATTTTGTTGCAGCAGAAGCAAGATTGGAAGCAGAATATATTCGTCGTTTCTTGGGCCAGCTCAGCACTCTAGAAGAAAGTCGCCTTTGCGAACTGAAATATGGTTTGCAATATACTCTTAAGGTTTGCAATCATTCAAAATTATGTAGGTATCATTTCCGCAACATTATGTCCCACGTTGGAAATCTCATATTCTGATTTCAATAACGCTATTAAAATTAAAAACTTCTCGTACTGTTAATGGATATTTCAATTCAGCATCACTTGCAGCTTACACACATTTTAAATTCATACAAATAATTTTTTTTCGTTATAAATTATTATAAAATCATTAGCATTTGGTGATTAAAATTTGCTTGATGGAATTTTTTGCAGGGGAAACTCCCTAATGATGCTCATTTATTGCGTTTTTTACGTGCGCGCGATTTCGATGTGGCTCGAGCGAGTGATATGGTGCAAAAGAGTGTTAAATGGAGAAAACAACATAATGTGGATGAAATTTTGCAAGAATTTGAAGCGCCGCCTATTTTGAAACAGTTTTTCCCTGGTTGTTGGCACCATAACGATAAGGAGGGCAGGTAAGACGTTTTTTAATTAGTTTTAATATTTAGTGTGAACTGTTTTCAACATTTTCCTGTGAACTAAACGAGAGTTAACTATTTTTCATAAGAATAAAATAATACGGCAAAATTTTTTATTATGTACAAAAAATTAGAATTGCCCTAGAAGGGATTGTATTAATTTGTCTAAGGAATTTCTTTGATTTTTAGACCGGTATTCGTTCTGCGTCTGGGCAGACTCGATATGAAAGGCTTGTTGCGCACATGTGGTATGGAAACGATTATGAAATTCACGTTATCAGTAGTCGAGCAGGGACTTATTAAAACGGCGAAGGCCACAAAAATGCTTGGCGCTCCTATAAGGTTACGTTTTTCTATTTCTTAGTTGTTTTTTGCAGTACTAAATTTTTCGTATTTTTAACTTCATATGGATTTTCATCATGCTTCTTGAGCTTCTTTTCAGAGAAAAAATTCGATTCAGCTTGCTGAAATTTAGAGAAAATTGGCTTTCTGTTTGTTGTGAAAGGGGAATATATTGATATTGCTTTCATGAAAGCTAGATATAGAAAAAAGCTAATGAAGTAGAATAATTTCAGTACATGGACACTCTTGGTCGATTTGGAAGGTCTGAGCATGAGACATCTATGGCGTCCAGGAATTCAAGCCTTATTACGTATAATTGAAGTTGCGGAAGCACATTATCCGGAAACAATGGGACTGGTTTTGATAGCTCGAGCACCACGTGTCTTCCCAGTTCTGTGGACACTGATCTCGCCATTTATTGATGAAAATACGAGAAAAAAATTTATGATTAATGCGGGTGAACCAGTTATTTCTGAGCTTAGAAAATATATCGAGGAGCAATATATTCCAAAATTTCTGGGTGGAACATGCGAATGTATGGCTCCGGAAGGTGGTCATATTCCCAAGAATTTATACAAACCGGTGGAAGAAGTAAGATTTTTAAACCTGAATTTGACAAATTGACACAATTTTAATTGCTACGTGAATTTCATCCACATTGAAAAAATTGTGATGTATGATTACAGACGGTAATAGAAGATGATGTGTTGAAATCAACCTACCAGTCAGCGAATATTTATAAGGGAATACCATATGAAGTGGTCGTCAGAGTGCTTGCTGAGGGATGCGTTATTACATGGGACTTTGATATTTTAAAGGTTTTTTTAATAGTCGTTTACTATTGCTAATTTTGGTTAATAATGTCATTCGATGTGGTCAATGTAAAATGAAGTTAGACGCCATCGAAAACAAGTTAACCAGAGGTTCACATATTTCGTTTTATTGTAGTTCGATGTGCAGTTTTGAATCTAATATTTTCAGGGTGAGTGCGAATTTTTGATGTACTATACAGAAAAGCAAATAGAGGTGGCCACTACACCAAATTCTCCTTCCGTTCTTACTTCTATTGGAAGTGCTTTTGCGAACTCTGCCTTGCTTTGTGACCCTAAATTGACCATTGGAGTTAATTTAAAGTAAGTTTTCGATTGCTTTTTCTTATTTAATCAGCTGTCTTGAATTAATTAATCACCTTGAGAAAACAAATTGGAAGCGATTTTCACTTTTGTTTTGCTAGGTATTGGCTTTTAAATTCAATAAGATTTTGGATTTCAGACGTCTCTGTTATTGCTGTTTTGAATTAAAATTTGCAGATTAGAAGAACGGCCTGTCCAATTTAGAGAGGGTGATTCAATGCAAGGATCACATTATTGTTCCCAGGCGGGTTATTATATCATGCAGTGGCGTCATTTTGAGGCAGTACAGAACCAGTCTTTCGATTTTTCTTTGTCTGGTCATAAATGCAAAATTATGTATTATTACGAATTATTGGATTCTTTGGATTTTAGGTAAGTCAACGATTTCATCAGATTTTATTTGGTACAACCACTAAATGACCATTTCCCAAATGAACCGCATTTACGATGAAAATTTGTAAGATCAATATCGTTATAATTGTATTATAATATCTACTAAAAGTGTAATTTTTGCACATTTTGCACATATTTGCACATTGCACATATGGTAAAAGACAACATTTCCTCAGTTTCTATCAATCGAGAAGTCTCCTTTGTCATGTTTTAGATTTAACTTATTTCCAAAGATTTAATACATCAGACAGAAACGATTATCAGAAATGACAGTTGTATCTTTCTTTATTTGCATTTTTACTTAAATATTTTGATTAGTTTGATAATTTCAAAACAGTTTGTTTTAGGGGCTCAGTTGCTTCATTGGAGTCATGCGGATCATCATTTTCATCGCTTGCTGCTGCTGCATCATCTGTTGCTACCCCTATATCAGCTCGAAAAAATTAACAGTGAATAAGCTAGCATTTTTCGATTACAGTGGTTTTTTTACTGAGAAATCTAGTCAATAATTTTTTGGAAATTACAGATGCCTTCATATTAACTTTGACTTATCAAAACATCGTACTGCTTTGCATTATTGAAATTATCTATTTATTGACCGACCTAATAGTAATAAATTATTTCTGGTGGCCATTTTCATTCTTGTATGACTGCAACATTATAAACTTTGGGTTATTCTAGATATGCTTGATATTTCAGTGAAATTTTAGTTGTATAGTTATTAATTCGGCCGGAAAAATTCGGATGAACAAGTAACCTCTATGGTCGCTCCTTTTTTTTGGACTAATTGTCATTCATATAGTATATACCTCTTTTAATACTGGTATTTTGTTATGATAAAGTATTGAAATGAGAATTTAGGAAGAGATTAATGAAAATTTGAGAAAGTATCAACCGTTTTGCTCTAAGATAATAGTCTGACCCACCAAATCAGGTATTAATGCTGCTAGAATCCCTTTCAATTCAAGGTTGTTTTGGTATTCGGGAATTTGTTATATAGGATCAGAATGAGTAATGAAATATTCATGTTGTAGTTTCGTTTTCGCTTTTCATGTGTTTCACTTGATATATATATATATATAATATATATATTGTCTAATCACGTGTGATTGCATGGTTTGCTCAAAAATGACATGCTATTACTTATCAGGACATAGTTATGTTATCATTATGATTAGCATGATATGTGTTGATCATTTCGTGAATGCTACCCTTTTTCTGTGATTTTATGCCTACATTTCCATCTGTTTTATTGAGTTGAATATTTATGATGCTCGAGATTGCACTCTGAATGAAATTTTTAGTAATGTTCTTCGAAGATTCAAATACTGTTGTCGAACATCGTGAAATGAAATTAACCATTTTCCCTGTGAGCTTTGCAAAAACTGAAGCAAATCTGAAAAAATTCGAACATCTCAATGAGGACTGAATTTTTTTTCCTGGTACATTTTTTAACATAATAGTGAAGGTGCATGAAGGTGTGTAGAGTATCTCGTTTAAATACTGAATATTTCCTAATTCTATTCATTCGTATTTGTCATTTGATTTGCTTAAATTAAATTGAATTTTCAATTTTTTTTTACATTGTCGTACTTTGTGCTGATTTGACTTTCGAACTCCGCCTGGAATTAATATTTGATTTAGATCTGAAGCGATTTCAACCCCGAATTCGATTTAATTTCTAGTTTAAATTTATGTCAGAGGTTTTTGCATTATTTGTCCGATCAGTTTAAGGGAACGATTGTTTTGAATGATTTTGGATATGTTTATATATTTCACACGTATTTGCAAATAACGAATCAAAAGGTCGCTTACGTATAGGTTTATCTCTGTACTGACCTGCTATCATCGTAGTTTTTAATTAATTTAATTTTTTTAAAAGAAAGCCAGTGGCGTGGTTTTTGCGATTCTAAGGGAAAGTTTAATTTTTTTATCACAAAAGGATGCTGGCAGATCGTTCTTTCACTGTACAACGATATTCCGTTGTTTATCAGTTATTTGTTTGTTGAAGGTTATCAATTATTCCAGTATGATGTTGTGGTAAAGTTGTGTATCCGTTTCTTAATATATGAAATTTGTATTTTTTATGACTGGCTTTCAGCTGGTTGAAGGATAGATTCGACTGGAAAGGAATAAACCGTTGAAATATTTGGTGATAGCGTTGTTACAAGCTTGTGTTTGCATTTGAAATCGTTTCTGTCTTTTTACTCGAAACCTAGTATTAAGCGCTGAGAAATTCGTTTTCTTATCATCACTGTTATGCAAGAGGTGTTGTTTTGGGCATAAAATTCTGCTTTGAAGGTATGCAAAATACGGTAGTGGCGATGGATTTTACCTTTCAGATTGAGAAGATATCGGTAATGTTGAAATTTCCAGTTCGGTAGGGATGAGTGATTTAAAAGCGAATTTCTTATACTAGAAATATTGATTTTTGCAATAGGAATTTCTGAAGACAGCTACAAATGGAGAGAATAAAAATGAGAAGTGTTTTGAGCTTTTCTGTTGGGCTAAATTCACACATTGCTTCGTAATACATTCAAAGAACAAATTGAACGATTTGAGGTCATTCGACAGGTTCTTTCATCTATCATGGAGCCACATGGACAGGTTTTCCGACATTTTATTGTAAAAAAGAAGTGGTTGTCGCAGCATTTTTTCGGTATTTTTCAAGATTATGCTGATGATTAGTTGGCTCGTTTTCCTTCAGATTTCTTGTCTCTGTTATTTCATTTCAGGTGTGTTTTTTAGACATATATGCACATTTTTTCTAAACTAGTTAAAGAAATCACGGCAAATTTTATGAAAATTTTGATTTTTGAACAATAAAAGTGAGTTATATGTATGGGTTTGTATTAAAATCTACGGTTGCAATCGGATTGGAAATTTCTGGACGATCATCTTATAAATGAATTGACGCAATATGGTAACTACAATTTTTGAATTAGATGTATAAAGATGAAGAAACAGTTGTAGTCGTCACTCAATTTCAATGCATAATGCAGTCGAAAATCTCAGAAAGAGGAAATTGTTATCAAATAAAGAGAATATCTGATTTTAGTTGCCAAAACAAAAAGGGCGAAAATGATAGATCTTCCGACTGTTCTAAATATAACATACAAACAATTATTTTGTGCTACTTGAGAGGAAAATGATGACGGACAAAGTAGTTCAAAGAATATTAATTAATTGTTTTACAACTGTTATCTCTACTTCTTGAGTGGGCTTTCCATAATGTCGCGAGGGAGGTATTGAATTATGAAAACTTAGAAAAACGCAATCAATTCCGAACGTAAAGAAAATAGCAGCCCATGTTTGAGTACATATAATTGAAATTAGGTGGGAGTTATCAGATTCATTTTCCTGAAGAACTAAATTTATACAGTAATTTAGAATGTGCTGCAGCATGCAAGTACCAACAAGGACAATATCAGTTACTATTTGCAAAAGATCAACAATATGTCCATCTTCAACTTACATACCTTCGTTATCCAATAGGAATTAACACTTGGACTGGAATTGCTTTTGGACATTCAATGGTTATTATGTCTTTAATTCAAAACTTATCCTTTGATATTTTTGATGATTTGATGATCCCCGTCTTAGAGTTAATGTATGAAATATTCGATTCATATAAAATACTGTATTGAAATCCTTCTTTTAGAATGATGGTTTGGATTTCATCGGTGTACGTGTATTCGACAACAAGGTATTAGTAACTGATGAATTTATCCGAGGCTTTAAACCACCGAAATTAGATGTTACACAAAATGTGATTGTCCATTACGCTTCATTGGATGATGGCAATTTACGAGTACGACTTGCTAGACCAATACTCTCAAATGATACTGCTGACTTCTCACTGGCTAGTTGTTTGCCTTGGCAGGTTGGTTCTATCATTTAATTATTTAGGGAAAAATTGGCATGGTTTTTAAATTAATTTTAAGCGCAAACTACGACCATGCTGAATTGTTCGTTTGTTTTAACATTGCGCTTTAACGAATGGATTAGATATACGCATGCATTTCGTCTATCCTGCTTATGCTTCACTGTTCACAACAATTGGTGCATTTGCGAAATTTCATATTAAAATGCTTGTAGAAATAACTATAACTTTTTCCAGTTTCCATTTATGTTATCTCCACTTGATTCTACTGGACAAATTCGTAAGCATCAAATCACTCCGCAAGGAATGGTTATCTGCATGGATCAGTGTTCTTGCAGATCCGATTCCATTTCAAATAGATGCCAGTTATGACTGACTGCGGATCCCTGAATATTTTGAAATTGATTCATTTACGTACATTTACATCTTATTTTATCGGGATGGTTTATTCGGGATATAAAGTTATTTTTTACATATTTAACGAAGATTTACATTACCTATGCTTATTCTTTTTAAATGATGAAATAATCTATCACCTGGAAAAACCTACTAGTCTTTAACGATGAAATCTCATTAAAAATGATCCTGATGTGACATTATCGATATGATGTCATTTGCTGTAATAAGCAATTCTTACATCAACATGCTACATATAGCTAAGTTTTTTATGGTAGTCTTACGCTTGTGTCTTACTCTCATACATTATTTTTACTTTTCTTCATAAATTTTTTACATCTTTTCTTTTTTCTTCTCTGTAGAATAGAAATGTATAACTCTTTCGATTATTAGTTCACGAAACAGAAACGCAAGCTAAACAGCAAACCCAGCCAATACGACTTATGAAATCAGGCTATTTCTGTGATCATATGAAAAGGAAAAGATTTTAGTTACTCAGAGAGCTTTAATTATGCCTTCTGTTTGGTTTCAAATAGAAAAAAGCGAAAAAATGAAAGCTTTTCGCTCGAAATTTTTTTGGAAAACAGTTATGCTTTCTTCTCAATGCATGAGTAAACAATAATTAGAAGATTAAATAATTATTAGAAATTATTGTAATGGAGCAAAACTACAAGAACAATTGAAATCATGCAATATTTCTTTTCTTTAAAGGGTAAATATCCATAACAGTGATCCTAATCGGAATAATTCATGGCTAGTTCTGGTAGCAATCAATAAAAATTTGTTATTGAATTCTCAATAAAATTATAAATCCCAGCTAAAGAGATGATGTTTAATCAGCATATCTCGTACACTCTCTTTTAATGGCTGATCAAACGAACTTCGAATCGTAGTTGGTAACATGTTCGAAAAGTCCTGAAATTAATACGGTTTGTAGGAAAACATTTTTATGTTATGCAGTCATTTAAAAACAGGACTTTTTCGAACTAGCTTTATTAGACTCAAATCGACGAAGGTATGGAATTCAAGCTTGAATTATTGGAATTATGCTGAACTAAAATAATTTAATTTAAAAAAGAAATTTATAAAAATAGATCAATATTTAAATGAATTGGGACTTGGCGAATAGAATATTCATAGATGGAAACAAAACCGTAACAATTATGAAAAAATTTTGTTATATTTCGAAATTAGGAAAAGAAAAGAATAAATAGCTTAACTAAGCATATTTAATTTTCATGATTATTAAGATTCCTCTAGAAAGTAATTTGCCAAGGCTTTGATGCTTCTTTGTAGAAATACCTTTTTCTTCAGTTTCGCATTCAAAGATAAATTTCTGTTTTTTCTGACAATATCCGCGACTTCATAATCAACACTCATATTAAAGGAGAATTGTGCCAAAAGTCTCAATTCACATTTTATCTGTAAAAAAGAAAAATTTTTTTCATTTTGCCAAATACAAATGAATAACTGCGGTTATTTGCTTTAATGGAACGTCCAAAAATTGTTCAGTATTGCAATGAATAGAAGCAGAATTTTAGGAAAATTCTAACCTGCCTCCATATGGGTGATCGTATAAATGACCATGAATGATAAAATTTAATTCTGATCTGCTCTTGTTCTGGACAGCTGCACAGCAAATCAAACCATAAATGAAGACATTGCTCACACACTGCTAGAGCAATTAAAGAGCGAAATTTTACATCCATTTGGGCACCGATTGCATTGTGCGATTCATTGATCAACTTCACAGCTCGAAATAACAGTTCTTCTGGCGTTAATACCTAAGTGTAAAAGTTGACATCATATATTTATGAGAACTACTTAATTCGAACACTACTTAAATTAATTAATTTTCTATGCATTGAAAATATTCTATTCCTACAATGGGTATTATGCATCGAATTTCAGCTTTGAAAGTATGGTTAATTGATGTCAGAATTAGATGCTGCACCGATAACTGAACATCAATTTCCTCCTCAAAAAATAGATCACATTATCAATTATCCATCCCTTATTCAATAATTAAATTTCCTATAAAATGATAATTCGAGGTTGTTAAGTACTGCATGATATAAGCATTGTATAAAAAAGAATATATTCTTGCTTTTTTCACCTAACTTAAAAAACTGATAACCACAGTTTAAAATTTTCTTGATGATGCAATCATCATTCCTACCAGATAAATTTTCACGGAGATTTCTGCAGAGAGTATGGCCTAATTCTGGTGCTGATCATTACAGTTTACACGATTACATGAACTTATAGATGAAATGGATCAATCCTGACAATAATCTGGCTTGCATAATCTATCTTTCTCTTGTCAGCAAATGTCAGATTCGGTTTTAACTGTAAACATTTAACCACTAAACTACAAACAGCAATCTCTATTAGAATATCCTCGATAAAATTTGTAGTATTTCAAACTCAACTTTAAATTATGAAAATCACAAACCGCAATTTCTTAACCGACACCAAAAAATAAATGCATAGCTATCTGTAAAAGTTTTTGCCAGAAAGGAACTGTCAAAACTCGAGACAAGGCATTAAAATTACCTCTATGTCTTGGTCCAGACTGAATGTCGAACAAAGCGTTAGACGAGAATATACAGCGTTATAATGCTTTTTCACAAAACTTTTAGAAATTTCTTCTAAAAAAAACAAAAAATGACTAATTTTAAATTATTTAAAAAGAGAAAGAATTATTTTCGCTTTTTCCTTTCAGATAACGAAAAAATACCGATGAAAAGCCATGGATGTGAAGCGAAATTAAGTACACCCGACTTTCGCAATCCGTGTTCTAAAATTGGTTTCAACGCTGAAGCCAACCGTTTACGAATCTTATCTGTTATCTCTGGACAAACCGCTTCATCACCGTATATTGTATAATCACGTCCACGATCATCAACAATCTAAAAATGTTGACTATAAAGCCGATAAGATTTCAAGATAAACTGATAAGCTCAGATAAATAATCAATAGAACAGAATAACATAACCTCAACAAATTTTGCTGGGAACCATCCTCTCAATCCATTCACTTCACCAATCCAGCAATGTTCATCTTTTTCACAAATAATTGTTATTATATCATTCTTCCTTCAAGCGACAATATTCATTATCATCAAATTCACTTAAATGAAGGATTTTTTTTAATAAAAATAGGAATTGGAATCGAACAAAAAATCCGAAAATTTGCACCTGAATCCTAATTCATCTTCATCTTGCCGTCTAAAATCTAATAATGCCCTCGCACGGCGATATTTATGATGTCGTGTTTTTAAAAATTCCTCTTTTTCAGTTTCCTGATCCTCTGACGAATAGTCTGCCTTAAATGAAATTATGTAGTAATTTGGTACTCGTCTGAGCAAACTTGTGATATGACAAAGAAAAATTACAAAACAATAAATTGAAATGAATATAAACCTGTAAATTGACTATTCCTTTAAATGACTCATCACATTCAATGAAATATCGACAAATATGCAAAACGGCATCTCGTAAATCGATAACAAGTTCAGTAAGGCGGACATTTTTTGCCTTCGTATCATTTTCAATATTCTGAAAATAATTCATAATAGATCTTAGTTTCTAGAAGCAATAACTTCAACGCTTGATACAAAAGGAATTTAAGATGTTTGAAATTTAAACGAACTTTAAGTATTTCCTGCTTCTGGAATACCAGAAAGACTATGGATGCGAAAAATTTTTTAAATATTTACTTTGTTCAAGGATTATAGACAAGTGAAAATTTTTGTCTGAGAAAGTCTTTTTATCAATGAAGTTTAAGAAAAGACGGGGTTAAAAAATTTTTGCTTCAAATTCTATACATAAAATTAGTTAAGATTGAAATTCAAACCAATCTATACTTTCTGCTCGTTTCCATATTAGTTCAAATGCATGGAAATAATTATAAAGATCAAGAGATGATAATACTTGGAAATAAATTTGCCAAAAAAATTTCGAATAAGCAATAAAGAATTGCATAGTGAGTGAAATTTTCGGATCCGATTCCCGCAAAGTTGGTAAAGAGTCAAACAGCGACGTTAAAACTGGCTAATATCTGGTCAAATTTCAGAAACCACTGAGTTAACTTTCTATGCATCTCTTATTATTAATGAAAGCTTATTGTGAGATAAAATATACCTGTTCCTTAGATAAATCAAATATTTGTTGTACAAAATTCCTTGATGCCACTAGCTTACGTCTTTGAATATGCTGTTTCGGTAAATTTGTAACAATATTTGTGTTTATGATAAGCCCTTGACTGACTAATAGAATTGCTTGCTGATGTTTTCGAGCTGTTTCGATGAATTCCGCAGTTATTGAAGATTCAAAAGATGCACACAATTCTATCAAATAATCTGTAATTTTTAAATAGTGAGTTAACAACTAGCAAGTAGAAGAAAAAGCCAACTTACCTGGATTAATTATAGATGCTGGAATTTGCGATATTATATTGAATAATTCTAGCGTAACATTTTCGTTGCATTTCGTTTCCATCAAATCATCTTCCTTGATTTTCAGAATCGAGATCAATACCTAATAAAAGTAAAGGGATTTGATTTTTAAATAATTTTATTAGTAATTCTGTTAAACATCATCTGTTCAGCAAATTGCCCTCAAACCGCCCATTCATTGAACTACTTGTATGAAAATTTATTATTACAGAAACTACAGATAATCCAGATGAATGAATCATAAAGCGAGAATTTGAGAACTAGCGCCACGAATTCTTCGCAGGAAACTAATGAAAAATACAGGCAAATCAAAAGTACAGTCGCCAAATACCTAACTGAAAAACAAACATTCCTGATGGTTCTGAATTCAAATTCTTTTGACTCATTTATTTGATATTATTTCCTCAGTGAGATGGCATACAACTTAACATATCAGTACATAACAGGAAGATCCTACTAGAAGTAGTATTTACCCTGAACATTGTTACTCCACCAAAAACGAATAAATAATCCCAAACACGCAGCAAAACTCGCATAGAAAAAACTGATGCAAAAGCTGTTAGAAACCAATTAATAGTAATTAATGATAACTCAACGTCATTATCTTTTAAAATGCGACTCAATTCAGGCAGATGAATTTCAATTAGCTGCTGCAAAACTCGTTCATCGGCCTGAAACTTTGTTCTTTCTTTAAAACACTGCTTAAGCTGGAAATTGTTGAAGATGTCAGAATTTTTTGATGTAGGATAGATTTTGTTGAAAAAGAAGAAAAGCGACAATAGGAACAAGAAATGTTAAGAAAAGACAAAATAATAAGACTTAAAGATTGTTTTAAAAAAAAGGTATAGTTATTATATGAAAAGAAACATAATTTATCACCTGCAAACCAAGAAAAGATCGGCTGTAATAATTAGGTGGAAATATATCTTCTATCAACGAAGCTATAATCCAGAATACCGTTTCTTCTGGGCAAAATAGTAACAGTGAAGCTGCAATAACATTCATTCCTTGACAGTAACCAATATCCGGATAAATATAAGCAATTGACTTTAGAACTCTCCTTAAACTTTCAATGCCTCTACTATCAGGATCCCAAAAACATATGTTGTTAGGTAGAGTCCTGAAATATGTTAAAACGTTTCAAAACATCATATAAATAAGACTCAACATAAGTATTTAAACAAAATAAGAATTAGAAAGAAGTGTGATCAAAATATGATTCTGAAGTTTTTTGATAAAAAGGGAACCTAATTTTCCTAATAATTTGTAATTGGAAATGAACTATGTTTTACCTTGATAAATCTTTTTCAATCTGCGCACTTATCGATGATTTATCCTTGTCGCATTGCTTAATTACTTCAACATAACTGAAGGTGCTTGCCGCTTTTTTCTTTGTTGCACTGGAAAACCTCGGCCAGAGAAAAGGTCGAAGTGAGTGAGCAATTCCAATTTCATGTATAAGATTCATCAACTTCTCATTATCCAATTTCTCTACATCCACCTTCGACCATGTTAACTCCTCTTTCACATCGTCGTGCCCAAATTCAAGCAGTGCTATCCAACGCATTCTTAAGAAAGTTATGATATTAATTTTCATTATTTGTATTTTACTATTTGTTTATTACATTTTGTATCTCTGGAAATATTCTCTACTTTGCTTTGTTAGATAATATTCATCTTCACGTTTTTACTCTTTAAATTCAGAAGATATACATAGTTATACGGTTTTTTTTTTAAATCAAAGTGATAGATTCAAATTTTATACCGATTTTGAGACGTTTCGATTGGTAGCAAATTGTTACTATTAACTTTACAATCGATATGAAATCCAAATTCGTCGAAACTAAAAGATAAAAGAAAAATAACCTTTGCAAAATACGTCATCGCAATAAAAATGAATAACAGGCCTTGGCCCAAAATAATTTTATAGACGTTAATGAAACTTCGACAGTTCTTCAAAACCAAAAATAAAGATTTAAGAAATGTCAAACAGTATGAAATCATTCAAAAAGTAGTGTCAGTCACTGAATTTTTTGGGAAAATTCCTATGAAGTAGTGAAAGTAGTAAAACTAAATTGTTAATGATAATCGCTGGCTCTCCGCTGTCTCTAATAAGTTCTGCTGTTCACGCCGAGTATTTAAATCATGTCTTCATTTAGAAATTACTTCAATTTCGAGTTAAATTTAGTTCTATTGAATTCGGATTACACAGTAGTGATAATATCATATTTAAGACATTTCATCATCATATACTAAATCATATTTTTAATGAAAGGAATAATCTTCCAGAACAGAAATAGCAAATTTACATTTCTGATGTCTCTGCAAACGAATCGGGTAATAAAGTTGTATTGATTCCTGAAAAGGGTCGTTCAGAAATATTGAATATTGATTGATGTACTGGAATATCGGCTTCCTTCTGCCAGTAATTCTTCCTTGCATAATGTTTGATACCATTCTGATCTTCGTCATCGCTAATTGTCTCCGCGTATTTTGCGTCTTTACCTTAAAAAGATATCTTTTATATATTAGTCTTATTTAAACTTGTTATATACATATGCTAATATTTTAATTCACATCATATTTTAAGTTTGCTGATTTAAATGATGCTAAAGTTAGCATAAAAATCCAAATAATCGTTTCATTGATTGAATTTTTATAAACTTTGCATAATTTGTAACTTCTTAGTTTGAATTTCTTCTTTAAAAAGCACTTATCAAAGATATTATTCTCAAAAATCTTTTAAATTTCACAATATTTACAGACCAAGTTATATAATTTCAGAGCTAACCTTTCCTATATCTCGCCATCATTACAGTAATTTCCTCTGTAGCGATATAAATCCTTATCGTTCCATCTTGACAAATAATTAATTACAAACAAATGAACCATCCGCTTTACTTTAAACCTGTGCTTGCTCTTCCAGTAATTATCCTATCAGAATTCATATTATTATTTGCTTTGTAAGAAACCAAAACTCTGCTTTATGTTGTAAAATATTAGTTGATTATACAACATACCTGTAGGTTTTAAAAATTGAAAGTTTGCTTCATGATTCGGAATTGATAACATTTATGGTGATGATGTGATAAAAATCATTAATGGGGATGACAAGTAGTTGAATAATTCTGTAATTGATAAATTCTGTAATTTATCTGAAAAAACAGAAGGGAACGAAATAAGTGACAGCAACGATATGCTGATTCTTATGAAAGCATTGAGAGAAGCTGACAGATATGTATCAAAAATGAAGATCATGACGATAAATGACGTGTAGAGAAAATGACTAGCCAAGCTAGGTTATATAAAGCTTATTGCAAATGCTAGTTCTTCCCTAAGGCCATAGCACATCACCCATATGCAGCAAGTTGTAATGAGGCAGGCCTTAAAAGCCGAATACGTCATAGATGATGACGTCATCTCATCTAATATATGCCATCATTATCTCCGTACCACAACTGTTCATCAACTGTCCATTTCCAAGCTGATATTTATGTTCATCTGTCTAATAAGGGATATCCATTTGTAGCTCCTTTTCGAATTTGATAGATAGAGATGAAAAATATTGAGAAACCATAGACTTGTACCATGCACATTCCCAATTATGTCGGATGATACAATCAGTTATCGTTGATGATGATAGCATATTTATAATCGATATCAACAGTAATATTAAAACGATAACATTACTAGCTTCATCAACCTATCTCTCGAATAATTATTATCCATAATTAATAATCCATAACATAATATAACTATGATAATTAATAATAGTAATAATAATTAATAATAATAAACAATAAGTAATGAAATATATTAATATTATGATATAATGATATTATTAACATTATCATTCATTTGGATTAGCCTGATGCACTTAACAATGCAGTTTTCCAGACACTTTTGATAATCGCATTTTCAGATAGATTGTTTTGATGTGTCTATGATAAACTTCAATTTCTTGAAAGGCCATATGAACTGTGTGCTATTTGTAAACGATATTTTGATTGAATAAAAGCATTGAGACAGGTATTTTCATTGTTGGCCGACGGACGACTGAGATGTTTGAATTACAAGGACATTTGTAGCGATCAGACGAGCTGTTGAATATTCAGTGATTTCTGGACGGTGTTTATACTTTTATGCCACCAATAACTAACTAACAGATAAATTACTGATTAGACAGATGACGTCATCAGCATATTTGTGGACATCTGTTTAGTAATCGAATTCCTATTAGAAAAAAATTCATTCCATTGAGAATACGGAAATTTATTCCAGTTATGTTGTTGTCCATTCTTTCTGGTTGACCCACCGAAAGGATTTTCGATTTGCTTCAGAAATATGAACAGCGAAGAAATTAAGATAGCGAAATCATCGGACAACGAATATCCTAAAATTTTGGAATTGTATCGACAGAAATGGGTGGTATGTTTTTTCGTCCTTTTTATCGAATAGATGCTTAGAGTGCACGGTTCAATTTGTTATAATAAGCTATGAAAGTTTAATATTCAGAAATTAGAATTCTAACATTCGAGTTATTCTTCGTTAAATTCGATAAAAGTTTATTGCAGAGGAACCTTGGTATCCAAAATAAGCCAGGTGTTTCATGCCAGAAGAACGAACAAATCGATGTAGCCCGTCCGAAAGTTCTTGATCGATGTTCATCTGCGTTGAGAAACAGTGATCTGGAAGTTGTGCTAACACTATTTTGTGAGCGTGAAGAATGTAGTTTCGATGAGAGCTATGTGAGCATTTTGGAAATGTTGGTGCCATTACGATTCAGTCTGGATGAACTATACAATATATTTTATGCTATAACTACGAAATTTGTGCCAAGGTTGTCTCATTATTTTATTCATCTTGGGTATACTTGCTGATTTTGATGACGATCTGTTAACTTGATTGCAATGAGCTTTTTGGTTAACTTTCTTATTCAGCTAGAAATTTGAGGTAGTACGTTGTAATTGTTTTCTTCATCTGATTTTTTTTGAGAGACATATCGAAAGGTGCTGTATGCTATCAGCTTATGCACTTGATTGTACAGTATCACGATCCATTGCTCAGTTCACATCTCGAGTCACATAGAGTTACTTCTTTTGAGTATGGGTATCCATTTTTCGCTGCATTGTTCGCTCCTGAAATTTGCAAGCAGTCATTGTATGTAGTATGGGATAAATTATTCGAAAGAGTAAGCTTTTAAAGAAATTTTATGCACAAGGTACTGTATACAAATTCTCATTATTTTGTGAATGAGTGAAAGTGAATTTAAGTTTGAATCATTTTAGTTCAACGAGTGATTTCAGCAAAGTTTAACAAATAATTGTTGAGGGTGATCCGTATTTGTTGTTTACAATGGTTTTGGTCTTCTTAATCAATTCCTCCGATCAGCTTATGGCATTGAACACCAAAAGGTCTTTGCTTTTTAGATTCTTAATTCTGTGTTGTGCAGTTCTCACAGTCAAAGTTTTATCCTTGCAGTGAATTGATTGATACGATTCGATTTGCTGTGAAGGAACTTTCCGTAGATGATGTGGATGATTTTTTTGAGTTATCAATTTTGTTTCTAAGTCAGACACCATCGTCTATCAAACAAGTAATTTTTTTGATATTTAACTGTGAAATTCCATGGTCATGTTGCAAATATAGATTTTTATTTTTAATTCCTCATAAATTGTGATTAGTTTCTGCAAGGTTTTATGTCTCTATCCCTCTTCATTTACTGATTTTGCTTGATTTCATTCGTTTCTTCACAATTATTCTTAATCCAGGATTTTCAACGCGTTTTGTTTGGCTCTCGATATGCCGAAGAAATGCAAGCTGATATTGCAAAGTTGCTTGTATTACCCATTGATCCTCGAGATGTTATCCGAATGGGTTTGGATGAAAATTTCAATGCAACCGTAAGGAATTTGCGTACAGCTTAATTTGGAATTATTTTTTTTAACTGTATGTTAACGACGGAGAGAAGCTTTACCATACATTTAAGCGCATTATTATGTTGTTCATTTTAATGCAGAAGTGAATGCCAATTTCTTTCCTGTTTCACAATGTGCAACATTGTTTTATCAATAAAGTTTTCAACATAGGAATCGGAACCGAATTTCTTCATCATTGATGCTCGATCTCATGATCAGTATTCAGCTGGCCATTTAGATGGTTCGTACAACCTGGATTCCACACTGGTGTGCTTCATTTTTTTTCTAAGACACGATTCCTCTTTCATTTTGTTTGGACGTGGTAATTGTTTCTTGTGGGATTAATATGGGATACCAATATACCCTAGTTGTTTTTTAAGTAAATAAGCTGGCAAATATACAAATATTTATTAGTTTATCCGCAACTTCCAAGCAATTCTAATTCTAGCTAATTTTTTATTTCATATTTAATAGGTCATCTGAAACGGCATTCTTATTCCGTTTTGTGTTAGTTGTATGTATTTTAATTTTAGTTTTTTCAGTTGGTTGAAGCACCACTTCAATACAAATTAGCTTTATCCAGCCTGGATGCATATCGGTGTGCTTTTCATCCTAATGAACATATCCTTTTCCTTGGTTCTGGACATGAAGATGATCTTTATTTGTACATGGTAATTGCAAATTTTTTACAACAAGGACGAAAGCACATAGCTTTGGTAGATGGAGGATATAAAGGTGTCTTTTCATGCTATTAAGAGTTATTCCATCTTTTATGTTAACTTGAAATTTCCTAAAACAGTATCATTTAGCTCTTCATGAACAGCTTGCACCAAATTTTGAACGTTTGGATGGACATTATGCTGCCATTTGTAAAGAATGTAACAGACAACCGTCACACGTAGCTGAAAAACATGCTCAGAGAAAATCGTCTGTAAGTGTTTTAGAAAAACCGATTTTCGTTAGGAAAGTCGTATTATCTAATTACTTTGTTCATAAAATCTCAATTTCAGGTACTACCATTGATTTATGTATTGAGCGTATGGATTTTGATGTTTAGAAATGAGTCGGTTACTTAGTCAACTCTCAGAACAGATAAACGAAATGAGAAAGACGAATGGTGGCCATTGTGTACACTTATTTGATAGCAACATCTGAGGCACCAGTGTATTAAATCAAAACGGTGTGGGAAAAATGGGATTATCGAAGTATTTTTCAGTGGAAGATCGATGTTGGTAGTATTTTCGGTGCAGTTAAAGCATCGGCGCCTTCAATTAGAGAAAAAGTGCTGAAACTACCAATAATTGTAACACGTGGTCCAAATACTGTTGAGTTTAGTCATGTTGAAACAAGTCAGCGGCATGGTAAACGATATCGTAATGAGAAGTCGCTTTTCACTCTTAGTGATTCTGATTCTGAAGCAGAAACTGTCGCTGTTACATCCAGTCTAGGATCCTCTGAACCAAAAGTTAGCTTTTTCATATTTAAATGCCTTGTAATGATAGTCGAAGCTTCGAACTATATGAATCATCGGAAGTAGGACTTACTGGATCGGTAACAAAAACTCTGTAGGAAGTGTGAGAATTCTTTGCGAGGTACAGTAGAATTTAAATTTAGCTGACGATAAATTTCAGAAATTGGACGATGTTCTGAAACAAAATGGTGCACTGGAATATTTTGAAGGATTGGAAGTATTTACGGAAGGTGCGAGTCACCGTACTGTGGAATGTTATCTAGCCTTAACAGCGACACATATTCTCATCTTTCATCAAGAGGAAAAGGTTTATAAGTTTAAAAATCAGAAGGTTGAAAAGTTTTCTCGATTATGAGAACTCACTTGTCAATCTAGACTCGATTTTAGATTCCAGCAAAATTTTCTGATACTTTTTGGTTTTTTCGAAGAAGTTTTTGAAAGAAATTTTGTTTTTGTGATAATTATCCTTTTTGCATCGTAGATTGGGAAAGTTGTTTTACAAGCACGACATGCATATGAATCAGTTTTGCGTGTTTCAAGCAGGAAAAAAATTCCTGAGTTGCTGACGTTCAAGTTTGGTTATTGTAACGATGAGGATGATTACAAGGCAATTTACATTTATTTTACTCTAACGTATATTGCTTCCGAAATCTAGCAGTGCTCGCATTTATTACTTTCATCGCTTCCAAGTGCGATAAAAGTCTAGAAAAAATATATGCACGAAAACGAAAGCTTCTGCGATTTCATTTGAAATTAAACAGCTAAAAAAAATTCTCGCTGATCACCAAACTGCCATTACCTCATTCTGAGTATGTTTTTGAATTCTTTTTATTCCTTTTCGATTTATTTCAGCTCCAATCACTTCAGATGTATGAGAACTTTCTTGCTTTAGGTTACTGCACTTCATCGTTTCATAATACCCAGAGCTGGTGATTGCGCAAAATCAATCAAAACGAATATAGTCACGCTCCGACCAGGTATTCTTGACTAAAGTTACAGATTTAATTCGGCTTTCGTTTATTTGTTCTTGTGATGCTTTACTCTTTATTTACTTTTTTTTTTGACTTGATTTGTTTTTAAATCGGATTTCTCTATGTTATAAAAGCTACGAGGATTATAATAAGCATTTTGTTCCTTTTCTGATGCATCATAATGCAAAGGATTGCAAATGTAACATTATTCAAAACATTTTTTCTACTCAAGTTTTTTCGATTCAGAATATGATGAGTATAGCATTGTGCAGGAAGTCTTTTATTCCCACCCCCAATTTTCTGATTTTCAAGCAAATTTTTTTGATACGATGAAACAATAGGAAAGAAGCAGTGGAGTGTTGATTATTTTAATGTTTTGTAATCTTTTTATCGCTGTATTGAATTATTCTGTGCTTCCTTACTTTCTGAATTTTGTACTCATGTTATCGGTGTGATGTTTTTTTCACTGTAACACATCAGATAACTGTGTTATTGAATTTTGTTCTTTCAGGGCTTTCTATTCTTTGTTTTGGACCTCGGTTCACATAATTTCTTTCCCTAGTTTAGCTAGATAATTTTTAAGATTTTTAATCTCATTGTACAGAATTATGTTGTTTTGCCAGCAGATTGGCTGAAATATTCTCACAGCTTTCGTTTTATGAATGTGATAACAAGAGGGGCTAGGATTATACCGGTTAAAGAAGTAAATATTCACAGTTTCCAACTAATTTTCATTTTTGGTTGATTTCTTCGTGGTGTTGTTTTGTTTTTTCTAAGGCTCTATCTTTTAATGAAGGTTCAGTTTTTTTTTTTACAAGTTTACGTTTCAAAGCAAAGTATTTGTGCACGAGTATTGCAGTTACATTCATTTATAAAAAATCTATGGACAATATGAAGATTAATCAGAAAATATGAAAATTATGGTCAATACGTGGCCAGATAACTTGCAAAAACTGCTGAGAAACTATCTAATTGGCTGAGAAAGACATCGATTTGAATATCTTCTGGTGCCGCTTTCTTTTATCAAGTTCCTCGAAATCTTATACCGTGTCGAAAGATGCAAGCCTTCGTTGATGATCAAAAGCTGGCTAGGGTAACTCGTGTGGTCAGTTGTGAAAGTTTCATCTCAGTGACACATTTTCTAAATTGTTGCTAGTCAACTCTCAGAACAGATAAACGAAATGAGAAAGACGAATGGTGGTTATTGTGTATACTTATTTGATATTGATAGCAACACCTGAGGCACTAGTGTATTAAATCCACTCCCTTCTAGATAACTTCCATATGTCCGGTAGTACATTTATAATTCTCGATAATCATCCACTTACTGCACCTTCGTCTATTAATGGAAAATAACCAGTAAAACATAAAATTGCACAAAGTCATCGCAATTCGGACCGTGACTGATGAATACTTGACCTGAAACATTTACATGTGACTTTTCTTTTTGGGGTATGTAAGAGGAATGTGGTGATTAGGAATGAAATGAAAGTGTGGGAGATGAAGAGAGTGACGTGGAGGTGGGATGGGCGATTGACTGCTAGCCATGTGGTGTGATTGAATGTGTCCTGTGATGTATGTGTGTCTTGGGAAGATTGTTGTGGAGTAGAATTTCTACCTGTGCTGACTGCTGACTGTTGGGTACCCACCTGTCTTCTCCAGATACATACTTCCATCTCAGGGCTCTGAAGAGTCCTTCACTTCTCTAGTACTGGTTTCTGTTTGCAAATCAGCTATTTCATGCAAGTCAGCTAAGATAGCTCCATTCTCTTAATCATAATAATCCAGTTGTTTTTCCTTAATGTTATCCTGCTCCTGCTCTCACCTCGTTTTTTCTGATATTGACGGTATAATTTTTTTGTGGTAAAATCCAAGAATAGGGATCAAATTCAGTAAGTCATTTTTAGGAAAGTTATGCAAGTGAATACTGAAGACGTCACTGTTCCATGGGGTAGAGCACCGGATCCTCTAGACATACAGATGGGCCGCTGGCGCATGGCAGTGTTTCAAGATGTTCAAGAAAGTTTCGATCGCTCCAAGCTGTACTTTCTCTACGATCCTATTGCAGATGAGAATTCAGGAACGACGTGAGAGCATTTTTCAGTTATATGAGGCACTACTAATGAAGTTCCAATTTTGTATTACGTGTCAAATATTGACAGCTGATGGTCAAACTCGCTTTTTTTTAGTGGTGGACGCAAAGGCAACCAAGGTTTGGTTGTTTTCGATTTGTATCAGCGGTGCTTTACTCGAGAAATACCTATTTTTTGTGAAGGTATGAGTTTCAGGTTTAACTGCTTAAAATCTTTTGAAATTGCAGTATTTTTCTTTTAAATTGATATTGGAGTTTTGTGAATACATGCATCGTTCCTCGCATAGTTTGTTTGTTATTTCTTTAGGAACACCGAAATTCTTGTTTGCATTGAAGTGTCCTTCATCTTCTGGAGGTTCCTCCTTTATTGTTGCTTGTACAACCAACAGATATGGTCAAACTGGGGTTAGTTACATGTCTTTATATTTTTTAAATAAAATTTTTGAATAGGTGTTAGTTACTATCTTTCTCTACTTTTAAAATTATTGAATGGGTGTAAGTACGGGAATTTTAGGAGCGTGTGGAGTAAAGGATGCAAAAAATTAAAGTGATATTAAAAAGTGCCAGAAGCCCTGTTAAGATATTATCTTGAAAATTTAAGCATTAGGAGAGCTATTATCATTATAAGGGAGATTCAACTCATTAGCTTACCAGTGAGTTGCAAATAACTTATTTTCAAATTTCTCTTTCCTTTCACTTTCAGATAGGATTCGTTTCCTTTTTCAGTTACTACTGTACAGAATTAATTTGACACATGATGGGATGAATTTGGAAAGCGAGCCAAAAGAACTGTTAACAAATTTCATAGTAGTCAATGATACATTTATCGTTTCAATGCGTGAAGATACACCTGAAATTGTGGTGATGGCTGCTCCTGGTCTTACTGTTTGGCGAATCAATTGTCTTATCGAGCAGCCTTCCAGTCCAATCGAATCCTTCTCGGTCACAGGGGGAGACCTCAATCATTATTACGATGCTTATTTAAGCCAAGGGTTTGATTTCTCTGCTTTCACTTTTTCGTCATAAACTGCCCAGAATTAATGGATTTGATTCAAATCGTTGAGTTTTATTAAAATTGTTAAATTTTCTATTTTGACATATTTATGTTCTTTCATTTTATTGGAGTGGTGACATGACTTTGTGTTATTTTTTCGTTTCTATTTTAGGAAAATATACTTTCTTTCCCAGTCACCTGATGGACATTTTGATCATTCTCGTATTCACATTCTTGAAATCACAGGACAGCACCACTTGCAAACTGTGTTGTGTAATCCTGATCCTGTGCGCGGTGTACCATGTGCTCGGAAGCAGGCTGCTATTGATTCTCTGGCGGGTATGCTAAATAGTTAACCCTTGTCCTTTTAATTTCACTTTGTAAATATCTTTATAATATCACCTTGCAACTTCTTTTATGCTATCAAAAGTTGTAGAAACACACGGCTTACAGGATACATTTTACTTGCTGGGGGCGAGATCAATTATAATAGTTCGGTATCTCGTCTTGTTGATTATTGGTTTCTTGATCTTTCAACTTTCATGTGGCAGCAAATTCCTTCGGAGATGCCAATTCCTCTGATTGAGCCACGCCTTACAACTACCAATTCAGGTTGACTTCACAGTTTATAATGTCGATTTTCATTTGTGTTGTAATCTGCTCTTCAGAACTCTTCAGTAATCATAGTAAACTGAGATGTTTGAATTATAGCGACGATGACAGCGGTGGCAATTTTTCAGGAAGTGTTTATCTGTGGGGCGATTTCGATCAGCCAATGCCAGGTATGTCAACTGGAACACACCTGCGCATTCTGAAAATAACTGGATTTGAAAGGATTAAACCACCTTCTTATGATGAAGCATCCAAAAAACCTACTTCACCCCCACTTGTTCCGCAAGGACCATATCCAGCGGGAACTGCAGATGATGGGTCATTTCCATCTTATCCAAATCTTGGTTTTGCATCAAGTGCTAATACGCAGAATATGGCTTCTTGTCCACAAAGTAATGCTCCCTATCCACAAAATAATCCCTCTTATCCACAGAGTCAATCCTTTTATACTCTAGACCAAACAGCGTACCCTCAAGACCAACCACTACAGGATTATCCGGAGTCGGTACCTTACTCGCAAAGTGACAACCGTCAGAACACTTATCAAAATCAAAGTAGTACACCCCAGCAGCCTTACAGTGGTGCCCCGGGGTCATATTATACTGGTCAACATGCTTATTATCCACCACAAGAAAAGCAGAATTGTTGTCTTCAGTGATTAGAATCCTTCAATATATAATTCGTTATAAATCATCCCAAGTATTTTACTTGCATTTTGAACAATATGGTTTGGTGTCGGTGTTTTTAGTGATTTTAATAGATTCTTTAGTATATGTCTTCAATTTTTCAACCTTTTTTAGCTCTACAGATGATTCTTGTTCTTATACTTGAACAAATTTGTATATGTTTTTCATCGTTTTTTATCTCTCCTAGTCTACTGCAGTGTATGATATATATAAATATTCTTGATCAAACTATAGGCATTCATGGATTTCTGTTTAACTCCTATACTTTCTTTGCACTATGTTCTCTAATTTTTTTAATGCAGCACGAATTTCATATTTAAAATAGTAATTTTTGCAACTTTATGATCTTCCACTGATTATATATTGTTTTATATACTCCTAGGAGATTGTTGATCATCGATAAAACTTACCACCTAATTATACGCGCAGTAATGCGCCAATATTTGTTAGGAATGGTTTTGTTTATATACGAAAAAAAAACTGTTTATTCTTCTGAAAAAGTGAGAAATTAGATAGCTATTCAGTTTAAGCTAAAAACTTCAGTCCAGTTTTCATTTCACACCGTCACTGGGTGATGGCACTTCCTTTACTTTAATCGCTGCTTTTTTTCCGATTTTTTTCATCACTGTAGTCTTAATCCGTAAAAAACTTTCTACTTAATGATATGGCTAGAAGTATTGTATTCGTCAACTTGCTGTGTATATTTCGACCGTATTAATCAACCGCATTGTTTTGCTCCTGCACTCAGTTTATCTATTTTCATGTAGATCTTCATTCTTTAACTTTCAACTTCTGTATTTGATTCTACTGTTTTCTAATTGTTGTTATATCATGCACGAAGTATATATAAATGTTAGAGTTTCAAGATTTTCAAAAAAATATAAGGAGTATAATACGTTTGCTGAAAATGTTTGTGTCTCCATATCGCGTATACTAAAAAGCATGAGTGGATTTAAACTCTTTATGATATCTGTTCATAACCTCCATATTGATCTTTAACTGTATTTACATTATTTAGGTAAATTCCGATCTCAAATTCTATCACAATTATCAAAAATTCTAAATTCCAAAGGAAATATTTTTTGTTCTGTTGTACAACGGTGAATCTAGTCCTCCAAGCAATCTGTTTACTTATAGCCATCTGATACAGGTGAATCAGCCTTTTCTTCGTTTACCTATTCATGATAGTGTGCTATTCATTCGAATTAGGTTTATCCACGGTACTGAGATTTTCATGCAGTTAATGGCGTTTCAAAACTGCTAAGACAACACGCCATTAGTTTCGTTTCTTTCTGTTTTGAAGTGCTTTAGCTTTTCAGAAAGAAAATGTGACCCTGTATTGTTTTCTTACATTTCTGAGAATTATTAATAGTAAAAAATATTTCATGTAAATCTTTTATTCATGAAGGTGACATTTTTAAAAATTTTTCCAAATCTTTCTGCAGTTAAAAAGTACATTTGTCGATGTTTTTGAAGGCTATAGAAAATGTTGTTGAAAGAAGTTAGGCATTACGCAGAACAGATTTTGATTATTGTTAACCTTAAGAATGGCTTCAAAAAGTGTTTGAAAATCTGACAATGTGGTTAACAAAGTATTACTATCTGTATGGCACACTTTCGGAATATTTCTAAAGAGAAATTTATAGATTTGTTCCTAAGACAATGGAAAGGAACAAAACTAAATTGAAAAAAGGCTTCACACACGTACACACACATCCACGCACGCACGTGCACACACACGTACATAATACATCCATCAAAATGAATATGAAGAAAGTAAGAGAAAAGAAACAATTTTTGAAGAAATGACATAGGGTGTGAGAAGGAACCGCTCAGCATGAATACGTACGAAATCCAAAGCACTAAATTAAAATTCATGGCAGCAACAAAAGTTTTAAATTTGAAAAGGGGAATTCGATCGATAATCCATGTCTGACTTGGTAATTATTTGGAAGCTGTCTCATAAAAACAAGTTCAGTAATAATTTAGTTGGTTAATCATCGGAAATTCTATCATTTTAGAAGTTCGTCGTATCGATAACTTTTTTTCGATTAAGCAGTTTAACTTAATTTTCAAGCAAAAATAAGGTTTAAACTTATGTGTGGATCAAGGATCCTTTTTTTGCATTACTGACAATTACTTCGCAAACCTAAACCCGATGTTGTATTATCAGCACATCATTTCAAGTCGTCCTCCTGACGCAGTACACTATGTACAAGTTGTATATCATCGTATGAAAATTTGATGTAAAATTTAAAAAATTGAACTGAAATCTGAAATTATGTTATATTTTAACTGTGGAATCTAGAAATTCCTCCAATTATCGTATAAGTAAGCTTTAAGAATATGATATTTTCAGTAGAATAACAAACCTATAACATCAACAAGTTTGAGGATACGAGTAATTACCAGAAGAAATAGCTTTTATGAGAGAATAATGGATATTAAGAGAAGTAAAATGGAATGAATGTGGCATATTGATGGAGAAGCGCAAGAATTTAGCGAATGACTTTCCGGTGCAGTACTATGTGCAGTTGCTGGAATGGCGGCATGTTCATTAACGGCTTCGGGAATCAAATTTTCTTCTCCGTCTGTTCCACTTGTTGCTTCTTCATGACCTGCCATTGAGGCCAGTCTTGGTTCAACTATCTCGTTATGTTGTGGAATATTGCAATCAAAATCGCAGGAATGCAATTTATCTGCATGTAGACCCTGAAAAAAGAAAACGAATATTTCGCTCGAAATTGCCAAAAATTTGCCAAAAAAATTTCTCCTTTTGTTATGAGTGAATTTTGCTATGAAAGATATTAAATAAATAAAATGTAACCTTGAACATATTTCTTAAGCTTTTACACATGATTACTTGTGCACTTTCTGATGGACAAATTCCCTTCATTGCACTAATATATTCTCGCAATTTATTGTTTACTTCTTGGCAAACCTGAAAGATCAATTACAAATTGATAAGCAAAACATTTTTATCGCACTAAAATTAAATTAAATCAAAAATCTTAATTATCAATGTATTACTTTTTTGTATTTTATATGCATCACTTTCTTTTTACTATATTTACACTTAAATATTTATTATTCCAACGAATGCTAACCCGATCATCAGGATGCTCCAGAAATTTTTCGGATAAATAAGTTCCAGCACTCAGTGTCATTTCACCGATTCGTTCTTCCGTCAAACATTCACGATGTTCTCTTAATATTTCCTGCCCTTCCTGTTAGGTAAAAAATCTAATAAAATCCATTCAGAAAGAGAAAGTAAAGTGGGAGTAGAACTAAATGTAAAACTTCGATAAGCTTATCTAATATATAGTGAGAAAAAGTTTGCTGAAAAATAAAAATTAATGCCAGAAAAATAAATAAGTAATTGGCTTTTCGTTCATATATAAAAACAATTCAGTTGGAGAATTCGGTTAGACAAAAGCCTATTTAATTGTTTCTCACAGAGAATAAGTCAAATTGTTTTAAAAGCCGAGTAAATTAACCTGTGAACAAGCATATGTCAAGAGATAATAACTCTTTAAAAAGCTGCCTGAGTTTTTTCGATGTATCAATAGATCGCTTACTGTATTCGATGCAGCAATAATTTCATTATGTTTGCATTCGTGCTTAATTGGCCCGATATCCTGAAAATTTCCTTTTAATAAGTGATACTGAAATGAAATATCTAAAATAAAAAGTAACCGTAATTCTGTCCATTTCAACAAATATCAAGTGCAAAGAATTTACGTTATCTCAAAACTTATGCATACAATGAGTGTAATATATCAAGCTAGATAATTTATCATATCATTTGCTATAGCAAGAATCATTTATTGGATTCTTTTTATGAAATTTGATCTGGAATCAAGGAAGTTTATAAAACTGTTGAAATATTGAAATTTTACGTAATATACCATCTAAACTATATTGACCCAATTTCACAAATTGCATTCCAATTTAGAAATGTAAACAGGAATAAATCACAACTACAAATGAGTGTAATATGCCATTTATGCAAATTTGACGTCTTTTCGAGATATCGTAGCGCGAATGAAGCGTTTGCTCTTGAAATAGAACAGATAATCCATATTAGAAGAACTAAGCACTAGTCATTGCTATGTTAAATTCATCTTCCACACCCGATATGTTCTCTTATTAATACAAAATAATGGGATAATAGAATATGTAAATGCACTACTCAAAAACAATTGCAGTTTGAATGTAAAAAATACATTAACTTCCTTGTTTCTCGGTGTCGTATCACATTGTTTAATTAGATGTTGAAATAATCATTAGCACTGCAATTAACTAATACTGTTCATCTAATTTAATCTCATGTTAATAGTCTAATCGGTCATTTTTATATCCCTATTCATTTCACTCATGCACTGGGCATTCAATCATCTAATTACGAGAAAAACTGTTATGGTATTCATTTACTCCTCAGGAAAAAGCAACAAAACCTTTTTTTTTTCGGAATTTCCAAGAAATCAATTTATTAATTGTTAAATTAGAACGTCGGTAATACTTACTACTGTCATACTATATACAAAAATATGAAAATTCTAAAATATTTTAAAAAAGTCTACGGATTCTGGGATAATGAATACTGTGTGTCGCTTGAAGGTTTTGTGATGAGTGTCGGGAAATTTTATAACTTAAGTATTTGTATTCTAAGTAATTATATAATAGAAGTGAGAATTGATGGAAGGAGATTTCTTAATTATTCATCACTCATAAGTAAAGCTAAATGAAATGTTGCGATTTCCATTACAAGAACTATTTCACATTTAAATGCTTCCTAAATATTTCCTGTCTCATCTCCAAATAAACCTATTTTAAATATTCCAATCAGGTAATTAATCTTATGTTCTCTAATTAAGTTTATGTAAAAATTCATTCTCATCCTTTATATCCAATTCAATTGTATCACAACATGTCCCTTCTAGCTCATCCGATGTAAGAATTAAACATCACAAGTTTTCATTTTGAAATGAAAGCATTAATTCGCTTCAATTTTTTCGCTCGCTCGCACCTTCTTTCATCACCAATATTATTCTGTTGCTCTCTTATTTCTCTACTAGAAATAACCTTGTCAACTTCTGGATTTTCAATAAATCTTTACGAATTATTTGTCTGTAAAGCAACGATATAGTTGAAAACAAAAATTTCACAGCAGATCCATAATATTCCACACAATAAAGGCTTACTTTGATACATAAGTCGAGTTGCCTTAGATGCTCGCACTGATTTTCATTGATTGTAACGACATTATCTTTCAATTCATATAATGTCCATGCCCATTCATCCAAGATATTTATGAAACATTTCACCAGTGTTATGTAATCGCATATCTTTAAATGGTCCTAAGAGTTCGCATCTCATAAATTCCAGTTTTAATCCTTATAAATCATTGAACTTTCTTTTTCTCATTCTTCACATCACTTTTTTTTGATTTTATAGAATGATCAATGAATTGCATGTTTAAAAATTGAAGTGTAAAATAACTCACCTGTAATGTACTTGTGATACTGCCCAATAACAGCAACAAAGCAAATTCAAATTTCATTGAAAAATACTCGAAATTTATCGACAACTCAATAACACTGGTCGAATTGATGGGGTTTCACACAAATTTTCACAGAATCTTCCCGATATTCATTTAAATCTCAGCTTTAAAAAAGTGTTTGTTGTACGAAATAAGCGCGAAACTATATCAAGCTTTATCTGCAATTACCTCTGAATTTATCTTACAATTCATAATAATTATCTCAAAGATCTTTAAATAGAAATTTACTTTTAACAAAAAAACATTATTGCTAATAGGATTGAGCAAAGGATGTCTGAACAATTTTTTAAGAATTTCATAAAAAAGTTCTAAATGGAAAATTTGAAAAAAAATTCAATAAAACTGGTAAAATAAAGAACTAAATAACGATAAGCAGTGAGTATGAGCAGTAAAACAACAGAGAGTTCTTATAGGGAAAACATCGGTCGATATCTCAGTGCAGTAAGAAGATAAATACTTGTAGTCAATATCCAACGAAAGCAATTGCTTATTTCTAATAAAACAACAGAACTGGAAGTGGAACCTCAAACCTGATAACCTCATATAAATTATCATTTATCATATAATGATGTACAGTTAACAAAAAATTATACATTGCCATTGTTTCATCTTACCAATACATTATTGTTAGCATTTTTCATCAACAACAAATTCAACACAATATTTTGAATTGAGCAAGATTTATGTAGTTCATTTGTTAATTTTATTTGACTTTATAGAAAATTTGTAGATTTTAGTATAGTTGAAATTTGGGAGAGTTATATTTACATAGAAGGTTTCATCTACGCGAAAACAAACAGCAGATCTGCTGATCAATTATGTTAAGCGTTAAGCGGTCTGCAAGACTAATGAAATTATGGTAAGTATTGTAAAAAAAAAACCTTTTAATATATTTTATGCACAGTACAGTTTTAAATTTCTGATAAATTTCGGAAAATTAGTGTTCTCTGAAAGTTTTTGTAAACCACATGCTATTCTTTCCATCCACTCTAACTATGGTTTAATATGATATGATTATGATTTAAATTTCTGATAGATGGGTTTAATAAGAGGAATAAAGAAATGAAAGAGAAAACAAAAAATTAGTTTTTCCACTTGGAGAAAAAAATTGCCTTTTTATACATCTTTTAGTTGTGTATAAAATATTTCATTTGAAAGAAACTAAACAAAGCTTTCTTTTGTTTCTGATGTGACCTTAAATAAGATAAAATTATAAGAAATTTTTGGATCTGAATGAAATTCGAAATTTGCTGAATTATTTTTTCTGTATAAAAATGAGTGAGATATTCTAGACACGTATTCAATACGTAGTACGCAGCATGACGAAATTGTGTAAACAAGCAAGCAGCAAGCTCAGGATAATTCAGTTTTCCGTTTTAGAAACTTCCCGAAAAAGATTTTCAAGAATCACCTCACTTTGTTTTTAAGCATTATCGGCTTTGCTAAAGCTATATTGGTCTTTTGCAACAATTCTTACATCGTTTATTGCCATTTTTCAAGTATTAAATTTCAAAACAAAATTTGAAGAGCAATGAAATGTAACATATAAAATGACACAATCAAAATGAAATATTCAGGCATGCACTTCAAGTTTTGTTTAATAACATGAATAACATAATGAAATACATCCAATAACAAAGGAAAGTCATTAATAAGAAAAGACTTTCATATGTCCAACTGCAAATGAATATACCTATAGTTAAATAGCTATTAGCTTGCTATCGATTACTGCTGTTTGATGAAGAATGATATATTTTAAGGAATTTATACTAGTCTGCAGCAAAGAAAAAATTCGTTGTAGCTTCCATTCGGGAACAGTTTATTATCAGCGATATATAAATTAAATTTTAAAAGAATTATTATACTCTTTTCAGAAGTATATAATAACTTTGAAAATTTTCAAAAACATTCATTCATTCGGGATTTATTTATTAATATGAGCTTTTCGAAAGCAATGTCAACTATGAAGTATCACAAGAAACTGCAATCAAACTATAATGAAGATATTTTAAAAAAACGCATCACTGAAGCAAACACTAAATACTTCAAGTAATTGGAAATAATATTATTCCGATCTATAATCTAGCTTAAAAATTTCTAAATCTGAAATTCCTTTCTGAATAATGTACCATATCAAAAATTATTGTCAAAATCAAGGGAAAAAGAAAACATTTGAAAAATAGATTTGAAGCAATTTAGCATTTTAAGAAAAGTAGAAATGGTAATATGAGAAAATTCAATTAATAAAAGATGTTCGATAGCTTCAGCGGAGATCGAAATGGAATCGAATGATGACATTCTAATGATGAAAATAAGTTACTGCTTAGGAAAAGCGCTTTGTAGCCTTCACAAACAATTTTTTTTTTTCAAATGAAGAAAATCTAAAAGTTCTATAAAAGGTATTAGGACGAAGGCCTTAAGGATATCAGTTAGAAAGATAGCATAGATGATGATGATACTTTTAGAGTCTTTTTCATATATTTTATACATGTGAGATTGCCGATGAAAAGCTCATCCATGAAAATGTCTTATATCAGTCCTTTTTCTTCCTCACCGCAAGTTTTGATCACAAATATATTTCATTTTCGCGATGAACAAAATCACTTTAACTCTTTCTTTCAAGATCAATCTAGCCGTATGCTTCCATCTAGCACTTCTCATCATTTACTTGTAGAGCTACATGATCAAAACTGTCACGCTGCTACTGATTATCAATGTTTATCCTTTTAATTTCATGACTTTAGAAAATTCTATCTACATTCGCACTTTATTTTTTTCCCAGATCAGTACAATTAAAAGAGAAAAAAGTAAGGAATAAAACATCATTCGATCACTGCAGATGCCTAGGATGAGTTTTCCCACAGGTACAAACAGGAACAAACTGCCTACTGCTAAAAATATGATACTATAAAACCCTAAGAGGAGGGAATAAAAGATTTTTATTGTTATCGCTGCTATGGGTCAAAGGATCAGTAAGACAAGATCAAGAATCACAAAAAAATTATATATGAGCAAAAACAAAAGAATTATGATAGAAGGTATAGATTATGTAATTGTTAAAATTAGAGAGAAATCACTGGCCATCTTATCAATTCATGGAGGAGCACTGCGTGAATATTATCAAATTGCAGAAATGAATCGCAAAATAGAAAAATGATTAACAAGTGAGGAAAATTTTGGAAAATGTAATTGATTCAGAATATTTTGATTTAAAATCAAAATGACATATCCACTATGGATATACTGTAGTTAAAAAAGATCATGAGATAACCAAGGTGACAAAGAAGGAGCGGATAGATTGCAGAAGATGATAAAGCTTAAGAGTTTGGGGGTTATAAAATGAAAGGGTCGTCACTTGGAATATTTGATGTCCCAACGAATAGAGGGAGATTGAAAATTGCACCCGAAACACGTGGTGAACCATGATATGTTTAACCGAGATGACAATCGGAACAATGCTTCACCGCTTGTAACATTGTAGCATACTGATGAAATCAAAATCGACTGTTAGTTTAGCAGTTTTTGAAGTTCATTTGTTGAGAAAAAAACGAAGTGCGCCTGATTAGTAAGGTAAAATCCAAAAATATATAAATGTTAAAAAAAATGATCATTCAACTGTGGCATGATGAAAAGTCACAAATATTTTCTAAGGCCTATGAGACAACATAATTAGTAGATATAAGCTAATACAAGGTCATATATCATCAAATTAGTCAAATGCATTCCAGTAAATCATAATTCATTTTGAGTTTTTAGGTAAAGTAAGATTTTTATGATATCACTCTACACAGAGATTTCAAAATTTATACTGATCATTATCAAATCAAAAATCTTTCATATTATTTATTTCTTGTCTTCTAGAAATGTCTTCCAGGTGCGAAAGTTATGATCTGCTATTGTTAGCAGTAAACAACATGCAATTTACAAAACAAAAGAAAAAAATAGAACCATAATCCATCCATTTTATATTATGCTATTGCGGTTAATCTAGTTCCCTGATGGCAACAGAGTGTTTTGCATTGTAAGCGATGTCTCGGCGTGGAAAAAAGTCGCGGAAAACGTCCGTATCCAGAGACCACTAAAAGTGAGCAACCCGAGCGTCCAGGGACTGCTAGGATTAAAAAACAATTTCGACTGCGTAAAATGCTTCGTAGGATGCTACGATGCAATCTGCTCAGTCTGCGGACGCTAAGAGATTTTGGAGAATTTATAGCTTATGGTGTCACTTACGGTATGATGGTTTTCGTGTTACTTTCTGTGTGCTATGCTGTCTTTGTTTATAGAAACATTGTGAATCCTTCAGAATAAATCAGAATGCAAAAAAAAAAAATGAAAATTTCGAAACAATAATTCAAAGGAAATTAAGTTTACTGCAAAGTGAATAGCGTGAACATTTGTGAATTACCGAAAATTACAATATCTGACGGATACTGTCTAATTCACAGTACTTTCATCTAGTTTTTACTGAAAATATTAATAAATTTAAATTTAACTTCTTAGCTATAGAAATTAACTGAAACAGTGGAAGCAAACTTCGCATAAGGTTGTCTTTTGATAAGACATTGAGATATAAAATACTGCAAAAAGTTGTCATATGTTGATAAGTTATTTGAATAATACCAAACTCATCTTTAATTATAATTGTTTTCTCTCAAGTTATAATTGCTTTCTCCAAATTAGAACAGTCTCAATTCTAAGACTTCAAATTTAAGAAAATAAAATATAAGAGATTAAAAAAAATTGAAGTGATAAAATCAGTGCTAGCGCTTTAATAAAAAGGTTGAAAACAGCAAGCTGAAAGTTCACGTTCAAGATTCGCTAAGGAAAAGCTCGATTCAAAAATTTTTAAATTCAGTCAGAACTGAAGTTAAGGAGAAGCTTAATTATCTGCTGATTATTAATGAAGGCAATAGCCAGTATTGTTTTCAACCTAAAACTATCCCCTCTGGATATTGCACTGATGTAGGAACGAAAAGCTTTAATCTAATCCAGCATTTTCTCAGCAATGATCATCTGCAAAAGAGCTAAGAAACGTACTTCTTGATCTAATTCCTCACGATTAGTTAAGCTGGTAAACTGCAAATAAAAAAGACCTTTTTTTCGTCCTTCATTCCGATTTATTTATAGTAATGCCATATGTTACAACTTGACAGTTTAGTTGAAAGTTAGGTCTCTCGATAACAGTTGTGGTGAAAAAATGAACTAATCATGGAAATCGCTCTCATTAGCAGTAAATATCAAATTAATATGACAAATAACTTCTCTTTCCAGAAGCTAATTTCTACTATTTTTATGAAAGCAGACGGGTAGTGATTTGTATAACTGCGCGTACTAGTACACTCCCGATGAACCAAAGAAATAATTTAAAAATATTCCAATCAATCCATTCAAGGAGGATATAATTTTTTGAAAATTCTCAATACATGTTTTTCCGACACTTTTGTTATCACCATTTAGATCATTTAAATGTACTATTGATTCGTTATAAAAATATTCGTTGATGAAAAAGAAAAATAAGCAGAAAATCATAAGTAGGTAAATATGTCAACGGAACATTATTTAATACTCCGAAATATTTCTTCTCATCGATTGTAATTTATAAAAAATTAAAACATTTGTTCATCTATGAATACCAAATCATATCCGAATATTAAAATTATAGTTAAAAAGCAAGCAACAATAAGTTTTAACAAATTTAATTTAGAAAATTAGTCCATTTTTATAAATCGAAACTAAATTCATGGGATGGAAAACATCATTGGTGATTTTCATCAGTCATAATAAAAACTTCAACTCAATTAGTTTCAGTTTATTACACGAAGCAGACAAGCACGAAAATCCGATTCAGTTGTGTTCATTTACTGGTTGTTAATATGAGGAATTGCCGTCGAAATCTCTTATTTAGATTTTTGCTTATAAGGTAAAATTTTGCTGTAATACGATGAAATTGAACTACTTCTTAAATTAAAATCGGATTGCAATTATGATTGACAATAAAAACTGAAAATTTGAAATCAAAGCTAAAAATCGATACACAAACTGACGATCTTTTTCGATTGACATGAAATGAAGAAACCGAGGAACACAGCGATTGGATACAGTAAATACTTAATGGTACTACGAGATTCATTTTCTGATACCAAAATGCCAGGACTCTACGGTAAATTTCTAAGCATCTTGGAATTCAATAATCATAGCTCAAAACTGTTTCTATGAAGTTCCAAAAACTGTCGCACGAGAATAACAAAAGAATCAGTGCATAATAAAGTAAAACTTCGTTAAACTGGTTGGATATTGTAAATTATACAGGAATTTCTGCTGTTCTTATTCATTCCAGAGTTCATTTATATATCACTGCAATGTTTTTGTTAAAATATTTATTTGATATATGTAAGAATGAATCGGTAAGAAATTTGACGATACGGATGTTGGGAGTGTTTGGTATTTCATCAAACCAGCTGAATTTGATAAGAGTAAATCCAATAATATGCACAAGATGATGTCTGAATTAATTTAAAAATTTCAAATCTTGAATAAGGAGAAGGAAAATTAAGTTGTTAAAAAGGATATAAAAAACTATGTTGTTTGGAATTAGATGGGCGCAAATGAGTTAAAAAATGCAAAGAAGCCTGATGGCACAAGAAAATAAAATGAGCTTTTATTAAATCCATTCGATGTATGTGGACTTCGATCAAAATTGTGGCCAACAGTAAAATTAGTTTATACAGAAGGATGAAAAGCTTTAATTTTTGCGCTACTGAACAAATCTTGTTAATCGGCACGAGTAGTTATCTATGTTTGTGGAACGATTTTTGAAGAACTGATGCATTAATTATCTGAATGCAGAAAATGACAAATGGATGAAATTTCCAATCGTTCAAGTTTAGCATTCAATTTTTCTGCTTTCGCACCTTCAACATTTTACAGAACAAGCTTAATGACAAACAATTAAAAGAATGTGGAAGACATCATGATCTTCAGAGATGATAAACTGTTATTTCGTCAGGAATCAATAAAATATTTTGAAACAGCATTTCATCTTTGACCTTCAGTCACGATGATAGGACTGATGGTGATTGGAAAAACTCAAAGCTTTAAACGAAACAATCTTACGTCCAATATATTTTCCAGAAAGGGACGAGCATATCCGGCGTGTTTCAACACCTCCGCAGCTACAAAGAGTGGGTAATCATGTTGAATGTGTCGAATGAAAAATCATGACAATCCATCAGATGTTGTTCACTTCGCTATTATAGCTAATTAATAAGGGTGAACTTGACAACGCTAAATTTTAAAATATTTCAAGTAGCATATTTGCTTAAGCCATAAATAGCTGCGTGTCATATGCCTAAATAAAATGAAGACTTCCTGCTTGTTTATGACATTTTCAATCCTGTTTGCGCATGAGTATTTCGAGAACAAACAATTCCTGATTGAAAATTGATAATAAGACGAAATAGATATGATAGATGGATGTTGATCCAGAATTATCATACATGTTGAATTATCATATTTTGAATTTTTGAACGATGGAAGAATAAAAGAAAAATTAGGGACGCTAAAAATCCTAGCCAGAAGTACATTTGTGATAATACTGCCGCATAGAGAGACTGGCTAACTAAAATGGAATGGAACAACAATTACTAAGGTCTTAACGCCTTCAAACTACTCATCTGTATGCACACGTGTGTAGTCACATGCATAAATTGTAATATTGATTTTGGTTGGGAGAAATGAAGTCTACTTCTCCTTCATCCGCTTTTTCATATATATTATCAATTTGAATTAAAAATCAGAATCTAGTGACTCTATGAGTTCAACTTTTGAATAATATCATAAAAATCAAAAATTTTTCAAATTTCTCACAAACACTCGCTTTGGTGAAATTGCATTTTATTCTGCAGTTCCCGAAAACTGGAAATTTTCGAAAGTTCCGAAAATACAGAAGAACTGAAATGAATGAAAAGTAAGTGATTAAGAGGAAAAACATCGAAGGATTAAACGAAGAGAAACAAAGAAGTAACGTTAAATAACACTGTTTCATTTGCATACAAAAAGCCTCCTGAAGCAGTTACATGCCTGTTTTGGAACTTTAACTGTGAGAAAAAAACCACTCGAAAAGAACTGCTTTCAAAGATGAAAGATTAATGAAATGTATAACTAAAAAAACCCTACACAAAAAAATCATTAGCAATTCATTGGCAGGATCATTATTAGATTTGCAAATAGTCGCTGAAGTAAATATCAACCTATGAAATATCGAAAACGGATTGTTAATTTGCTAAGATCAACTAATCTTATCGAATGTGAATGTTAGGATATCATGAAAGGGGTAGACGAATTATGAAATAAAATTTATGTATAAAAACGAGAAGTGAAAGAAATGATTGGAAAGGAGATGTAATGAGATGATATAAAAAAATGAATAGAGAAAATGGGGCACTGAGAGCGGACAGAGGAGGATTGACCTATTGGTGATGAATCTTTTGCTGGCTTATCCCATTTACATTGGTTTTATCATTTCCACATTGCTTTGTCAGACTCAATGAATGTCATTCCGGATATGACGTACCGAAAAAGTGAATGACGTCTACTGAGAGCAGTCGGTTGTTGCGAGTTTTTTTTCTGTTCCTCAACACTCTTATTCTCTTGCAAATTGAATTGCTAAATTGACAACCAATGAGTCGACTATTTTAGGTCACATTAATTTATCTAAAGTGATTGAGAAGAGTTGAATTTTAAATTTATGAAGAGCCTTGTACATGTAAGTGTTGGAAAAGAATTCCAATTGATAAACGATTTGTCCTGACTAGATTCTTGCCCTTCTTGCATTCACATGTAAATGTAACATAAAGGGAATAGAATCAATAATTTAAAATATAAAACAACAACTATGAAGGTGGATGGAATAAATCGACGCAGATGCGTCACTAAAACTGGAGAAAAGTCGCTAAGACAACGAATATAAGACGGAACAGCTACTAATTCTGCGTGTACACTCGCTCTACTGCTGTATGAAAGCGGAGAAGCTACACAGCGAGTACAGAGGTCATAACATAACAATCATCAACAACATTCTGCACAACGTCAGTTTGCGATATGCAGCAGTTGAGTGCTGCTATGGTAAGAGGGAGGTTGAGGGGCATAAACCATAATGGCCAGGGAAAAGTTTCTGACAACATCTCGCCAGAAAGAAGTTATAAAATCCAACTTCCAAAAGCGTATAATTGACCAGTATTAACTAACAAATCTCTTACGGCTTTTCGTACTTGAAAGTGATTTACAACTTTCCTCACTAGGGCTAACGATGTCAGCTCACATGTGACAAATAGAGCAACAACATCAATACCCATAAATGAGAACTCCTCAATTACTTTTGACAGATTGTTGACAAATAACCTTACTTAGCTTATCTGTTCCAAACTTACAGCATTTGACACATTAGAGGATATTTGGAAACAACAAAATTTCATTTACAGATAAAACAATGGTAAGAATGCATCTGCTAAAATAAATTACTTATTCCATAAACTACTTGATCGAAAACTAAAAGCAGTTCACAACGAAAACCTTACAGGCAGCAGTACTGTCTTTCATTTCATTGTGAGGAAACCCTAGAACGGAATAAAAAAAATGATTGACACTAAACAAACCTTACTAAGTCATTACAGAATTCTCGGATTATAATGACTAACAAACTTAACTTCATCAGAATTGTTCTGCATGCAATGAGGCTAGCGATAAAAAACAGAAATATTTCTAGTAACAACACAAAAGGTAAGGCTCTTTTTTTTAAAATAACAGACAAGATGTATCACACACCGGAAGATTTTCCCGAACAAAATTTATAGTCAAACTTTATAAAAAATCTTGATTTGTTTGCAGCAAAAATGAAATACAAAGCAAGAGAAACTTCTATATATAGATAAAAATAAATCAGATAATGAAAAAGTTATGAAAAACACTTCAAATGCAAAAAAACGCTAAAAAACACTAATTCTTAGCTCGAATATTTCGGGCATATCATTGGAAATATATGAAAATACAATGCAAAAATAGAAAATCAGAATTCAGTGCTCAATTCAGATATCAACACTCAACCATAAAAATTTTGGACGGACGAAATTTTTCTGCAGCCGATAAATAAAATCCAAGTCACAAAAGCTTACAAGAGTCAGAGAAATATATTATGCTTCTGTTTCCACCAATTTCAAAATCACCCAAAAAATTCAAATATGTAAACAGACTAGCAGTTATTTCATAAGTGGCTTCAATTAAATAAGACTTCATAATAGTGAACAGAGAAAGTGAAGGGATAAGTAAATGAGGCAAATGGATCCAGTAATGATACGAAAAACCAAATATTAGAAAAACTTTTCTTGGAAACAATCTCATCATAAAAATATGGTAATAAAAGAAGCAAAACAGTAGCACGACTAGTAGGAATAAACGTAAAATTATAATACCACATACAAACTGAGAATATCCAGGAAAAATGGCCTGGTAAAACAACACTAAAAATAAGGGCATTTCTAAAGTGGTCTAAACAAAATACGAACCTGAGATTTCCAAAAACACCAGATTCAATTTCAGCGGTTCATGAAAAAAAATTTCGTCAGCAACTATAACAGCCTCTTTCTGTTTCGGCACAATATTCATGTCTAAATCAAATGCTCACTGACGAAAAAAAATTTTGGAGAACGTAATAATAATCCACATGAAATAAATATAAGGACAAAAAACTTAAAAGTGAGCTTATTTCAGTGGTTCAATCCAACTAACCAATGGATCCTTCACATCGATATACAAATACTCAACTTAGATGTATGAAGTTGAAATAAATACAAATTAAGTGAATCTTCAATTAAATCAAATCCTGGCGATCGATAGTTTGCATTCTTGCATCATTTTCACTCTTCATTGCTTCGAAAAGATGTCGTCTACGCCAAGCTGGTCCCAGCTTCAACAAATACTGAATCACTTTTTAATTCTCTTAAAGATATTCCCTGTTGTTTCAGGTGAATTATGGTAAGATCCACATAAATTAACATAGTAAAGCATCTTCACATATTATGTGTGTATTAAATGTACAATGATTGAAAAACAATCGATTTAAATTCGAAATCTGAACATAAATCTCTTAAAGAACATGAAATACTTCATTTATTCAATAAAATGACCTTATGGAGCTAATGTGATCAAATCAGTGGAAGATTTTCGAAATTTGTCCCACGTTACATAGATGTTTCCGTAGCGAACATTAGTGGCAAACCTTTCTAAGAAGTCCGCGTAGCTTCTCCATTTCACAACGCATCGTGTTGCAATATTGTACACAGTCCCACATCATACGTGCAATATCACTGTCATCTCGCGTATCCATCGGAATATCTTTATGAAGTGGTGCAGATAGTCGAAAAAATGGTACATTCATGTTGTGACACCAAGAACGGGCCCGCTCAACTGGCGCTCCTTCCGTTGCTGTTACCTGGAAAATGCAGATAACATACTATTGTTGTTCACAATGCCCATACTACATCCAAAACTGCCTTGGAAAATTGAAAAAATGAAAACATTTATTTAATGTTAAAAACCTGCTCGACGAGTATAACTCCCAGATTCTTGATAGCAACAGCAGATGAATAGGGATTTGATGAGATTTCTAAATTCGATGTTGATAAAGGCATTGTTGGAATAACACCGGTACCGACGCTTAATAAACATCCCATCTGTATGGAATTATTTTCTGAACTTGTCTGAAAAATATTCAAGAACTTTGTACATATAATGGCATCCACTTTTACCAAGCAAAGGAAAAAACGAAAAAATCAAACAATTACTTAAGCAGTTTTTATGTTCAGCACAACATAAATTAAAATTTGCCCTCTATAGTACTCGAAACATGAAACGAAGCAATTAAAATTTGTAAACCTACCAAAAAATGCTTCGTAGTATTCCAAAAAGCTAATTCAGAGAGCAGTTCTAAGGCTGGATTATTTGAAATAATACCACCATCAATATATCTATTATCAACAGAACTAAAATACGTTGGAGCTGCTGAAGTCCGCCGTAAAGCTTTCCACAGTAAAATATCTACAAATGTTGCCACTGTTAATTTTCGTCAACACAAACTGTTAACAAAATAGTCAAACTCTCATGATTAATGTAATACAACATACCAGCGGGATCAGTGTAACCAAGAGATAAATTTTCCTCCTCTGACAAAGGTAACCGAAAATTCCGCATTAATTCCAAGCGTACTGGGAAACGATCAGCTCGTACTGTTGTCAAAATCATTCTTGAAAATAAAATAAATTTCATACTGCAATAAAAGTTAAATTGTAAAAATATTACATACATAAATCCCATAAAGAAAGAAGTCCATGCTTACTTAGGCCATGGTATAGAAGCAAGAGTCATATCTGTGCCAACTTCTGCTTGTATAAATAATTCTAATAAAGCCGTATTATACGGTCGGGACCAGCTATCAAAAATAAGATCTTTCAGGCGTAAATAAATTTGCTGGCATTCGCGCAATGTTTTTCCTGCAAATAAAATTTCAACAAACTGTAATGATCCGAATTAAGCAATTGAGTCGTAAATGAGTAAATCACTACTGCGAAATTTGGAGCAATTTTAACCATCTATGTCCATAATTACCCAAACAGGATACAGACCTAAAGCCAAAGCAGCAGCAATGATTCCACCTGTAGATGTACCAGCAACCATATCAAAATATGAAAAAAATGGTTCCCCCATAACTTTTTCAAGTTCCAGAAGCATCTGAAACAATCAAATCATCACCATTTAATTATTCTTCCCTCCGTTCTCATCACAATCTCAACTTATAAGGATAAGTAAAAAAACATTTGCAAAGTGGTAACAGGAAATGATGAAACACAATTACTTGTATAATAACAAGACCGCGAATTCCACCACCATCGAGTGACAATAAATTCACAAAATCCGGAGTTTCCTTTTTTATGATCAATTCTTCTAATTTCTTCATCATTCGTTCGTAACAAAACTAAAATATTGCACTAATGGCAAAAATAAGCACTAAAATTTAAAAACCCCAACTTCAGTAAGTTCAAAAAGCATCACACTACTAACGCACAAACCTTTTGCTTAAAATCCTGAATAGAATTGTTGATTTTAACATCCACGGATGCTTCCAGATCATCCATGAAAGCAGAACTGCCAGTTCGAGGAATTATATAATTTTCAGCACTTTCTATCAATGACCAAGAGGCATCCTTCATTTCATCCAATTTTTTGCCATTTACACACCCAGAAACACATCCACTCTTTCCTCCACCTTCACAACGGCGTGCACCACAAATTGCAAGACTTTTTACTAAATCCCATCTAAAAGCAAAATTTTAGTAACAAATTATAAAGATACTACAATCCTAAATTTTTTTAACGAAAGCTCTAAACTTACTCCTGAAGCTTAGAAGCAAGATGTCTCGGTGTCTCACCATGTTTATTCTTTACATTTGGATTAGCGCCTAAACACAAGAGTAATCGAGTCATTAGTAAGTCCCTTCTTGAAACAGATAAATGAAGAGCGGTATCACCACTTTGATCTGACACATTCAAATCACAATTATACGATGACAAAGTCATAACCATACCTAGAAATTATTTTTTAATTAAGAAAGATGGCTTATTGTTGACATTAGTATTTTTCCAATGAGGACGTTCTGACGCCTTAATAGGATAAACATTGTCCACATCATGGGAGAATAAACTGATAAGATAACTGATCATGGAAGCCACTAACCAACATCACCTCTACTGACGTACATATGAATCGGTGCCTGTCCAGCATTGTTTCGAGCATTCAGATCAAGTTCTTTGTGTTTCAGGGATAGTAATCCCATCAGCGGTGTTTTAAATTGTGCTGCATGCAGTACTGTATTCCCTGTAGCTGGATCTTTTTCATGTAACAACTTGGGAGAAGCTTCCAGCAATGTTCGAATTACTTCCGCTGATTTCCCTTTACTTTGCATTGCTTCAAAAAGTGGAGATCGCCCCGCGACACGAATATTCACTTCAGCACCATGTGAGATTAAAGTTGATACAATCCGTGGATTCGCATTCCGGATCGCAATCAGAACGGGAGTATATCCATCATGATTGGTTGTATTCAAAAGAGAATGTGTTTTATCAAACTCCCAAAGCAATTCTAACATAGTTACCGAAGCTAAAGCTGCATAATGTAATGAATTATTCCCCTTAATATCTCGTGCTGCCGGATCGGCACCAAGCTCTAAAAGTCTTCGAACGATTTCCAACCGATGCATTTCAATTGCAAGCATCAATGGATAACGACCTTCTGGCTGAGCAGTTACTTGAAGCATTCTGGAAAAAAAAGAATCAATGGTGCTCATTTACTGATTTATTGTATATTTAATCTAGAAGCGACTTACACATCAAATAAGTCCTCATTTGTCGTCTGAAATCTTTTAATGCTTTCATCTGTAAAGAAATCAGCCCGATTTGTGGCGATTGCAATTGGAACAATTAGCCAGAGGGGATGAGCACGCAGAGCAGTCACTAAATCTCGTACTAATCTACGATTATCACATTGCATATCTGTAAAGAAATTAATAAATTTACTATGAAATAATAAACAAGATTCATGACAGACAACGTTTTTCAATTAAAAGCTTTTAAGAATAAAATATACTTACCAAGAAGCATAAACAATGCTTCACAATCATAGCACCGATTACATAAATCGATAGCTTCTTGGATTTCATGGGTTCGGAATATGCTTACTGTAACAAGCAATTCAATCTCTCCCTCTCTGTTATCGTTTTTTTCTTCATTTTCCTTTGAAAACAGCACATGAAATAGTGGTGCTGCAGGTCGATTTTTCAGTGTGCCCTGCACAACGCGTAATCCTTTCTTGCTATTATTGTGAGGATAGACGGAATTATGAGCTCGTAACAATTCCACCGGAAATAACACTACCTGAATAATAGAATCTGTGAAATACACAAGCTTCTACTTAATGAAACCAATAGTTTACATTTAATGATGCCAACTCTGTTCAACGACAAAACGTCGTATGTAGGATGTAACAAATAAATACTTCATAACAATCAGAGGGTATCCAATAATCTTCACCAAAAACGCGTTCTCGTGCGCTTGACCAGAGCTCGCCAAGTTTATGTGAAACTTGAGCTAATGAAAACAAACTGAAAATTTTGAAATTTTGTAAAAGAATAAAATCATGACAAAATTTCTCGAATCTCGCCTACCGCTCATGTTACATCACTGTTGTCAACAATAGTTTGATGATAATTTTATCTATATTCTAATTCTAATGTGCTAACCCACATTGCAGCATACAGAAGAATAACTTTCCATGTATCTACAAGAAATCTGACCTTGGTTTGACAGTAGTTCTCCTTGCTGTTGGTGATGGTGGTGGCGTTGGAACACCCTCTTCCGATGTTAGAGCCGCTGATGGTACACTTTCCATCTCGGATAAAACAGCCACCCGTGTTGTTTCGTCATTTGTTTGAGCTTTGTCGGTGTTTCGCAGCGATGAAGATATTGCGCGAGACGACTCGCTGATTGTTGTAGGTAAGTTACTGCACAGCAACGAAGTGGGACCAATCTGTTCATCAATTATTTCAACTCGCCTCCCATCCTCAGTTTTGTTTTCATTTGAATTTGTTATTTGTGATCCAATGTCCACAGTGATGGCTTCTATTGTCGATGCATTTGAATCGGTCATTGAATATATTTTCCTGCTGATTTCTTTGTTTCTCAATATTCATCACAATTGCTCTCACCTTTAAAACACCAGTTAATGAGGAAAGATGCTTTACATTTGAAAGTATTCTAAATTTGAATTATCGTTTCATAAAAACAACTCTTTATCTTTAAGTATTTTCTAGGAGCTGTGCTACTACACTTTTTATTTAGTGAATTTTTGTCCACTCAATAATCATTGGTCCATAAATACTGTACACATGATCATTATTGAAATTTAGTATGGAAAATACATATTCTTAACGCCAAAGTAATACCGTTTCTAATTACCCTGAATCATTTATCAAATAAGTTGTTTGTTGAGTAAGGAACTCAACAGATAAGGTTGTAGCTTCTTCTTCCATTAGCTGAAAAATCAAGCGTTTTGTCTCAAACTTGGTAGCAATTTTTCATCAATCATCATATTTTAATACAAAAATACAGCTCACACACACAAACGCCAACATTTATTAAATTAAACTCAAATATATCAGCAACATGCAACTCGTACCTCAACCTGTCCTCCCTGTTCTTGGCAAGAAATGTTCGACTTTCTAAGGCTGTATCTCCCTTAATATAATACTATCTATTCATTTGCAATCTTCGCTAGCATTATTTTTAATCATAGCTATCTCTGGCACTCTTCAATATCGCTATTTCTCAGCTAACCTCCCCTAAACTCACCGTCTTACTTCACTCTCGGGAAGTGACTTCATGCAATTTCATGTCCCACTGGAAAAAGTTGTGAAGAAAGAAATGGATACAATTGAGGAATTGTAAATTTCGTTGGTGACGATGTGGAAGCTGTCTAGAAAGCAGCAAATTTAATAGATCAGTGCCTTGGATATTGTTATTAGATAATCATGCGTATAATCATCTTTTCTCCATTTTCATCTGTTCCGGAAACTGAATGTTTTTGATTCCCATAGCGGGAATGCTTGAGGAGTAGAACTAATAGCTTCATGGATTGAACTTATCACATGAACCATCCAAAGAAACTAAGCTTCAGACGCTCTTATTTCGATTTAGCTGCGGATGATTTCATAACTGATCAATACAAATTAAAAGTTTCAATCATCATTTTGTTGTAATTGCAATGAATAAATTAAAGTCATCGCTATTATCATCACAGTGAGTGTCGGAACTGACCCATATCATTAAGTGAATCACCCTCGCCATTCATCCAGCAAGCAAGAGATTTTCTCTGCAATTTTTGTTTGACAGTGTTTGAATGTGAAAGCTCATTTCTGTGGTGAACATGAAGTGTAATAGATTTCAAAACATTCCAATCTCTGCCACTTCATCGTTTCATTAAACAGCACAGTCGATTCCACAAGAAATTGTCCGCATGAATTGCGAAGTGCCAATGTTTAAGCTTTAAAAATTTGAAATTTATTTCTCGGTTCAAAAAGGTATCGTATTTAAGGTACTGCATATAATTTGGAATGATCATTTGACCACAATTGATTTCTATTGCTCATACAATATGTTTCCATAGTGATTTGCATACATTTGCACGCCTAATGCAACAATATTATTCATCGCATGGCATTGCCAAAATTTTCCGCTTTATCTAATCTAATTAGTCATGTGCAAAATTAGCATATCAAGAGTAATCTTTCCACAGCACTTTATTAAAAATATAGTGTGAAATGGTAGCTAATCGTTTCTGCGCGTTATAAATTCCTCTAAAGTTATGTTGTAATTGCACGCATTACTTTTTCACTCAATGGATTCCGCGGGATTGCTTGAGAGTTTATCGAGATTGTGTACGGGTTGTATGATGAGAATGCTGCATAGTCTCGTTTGCATATCTCGAATTCTTAGGAAATGTAGAGTTCAAAAAGATTACTTTAATTAGGAGGCTATCTAAATGAATAAGTCCCAGTACTTCATATTGATTGACTGCGCATATTGGGCTTGCGCTTCCTTGTGTGCGTGTGTGTGTGTATACATGTCTGTTTGTCTGTGCGTGTTTGAAGTGTAAACTCATGCAGGTTCAGTGGTTTCAATAAGGCTCATTTTTCAGTAGCATCTCACGCATTACCCCTTTGCATACTTTTATCAATACCAGGCTTAGTGAACGCTATTTCTCACTTGTCTGTAATCTCACAGCGTGATGATTAGGCCCTGAATGAACTTGCTGACTAGTTAAATTATTTTCCTGAAAATCATATTAAAGCCTGTATTTTTATACACTGTGTACGATCGTTTCTTCCAATTAGTTGAGGAACTTTTAATCTACAACTGCAGATTTTGTGCAATGGATCGTCGCGGAGCATTTCAGGGTGGTTTCGGTAGCGGTAGTATCGGTAGTTTTGATAGTCACACTTCAATTGATCATACTGATAGATGGTCCAGGTATTTGAGCTAAACTACTTTTCATCAAAAAAAGCTCTAATTGCAATTATTACAAGTTTTAACAAGCGAAATTGCTATTATCAAATTTGCGCCTTATCTGATCTATTAAAATGTGAATTCTTTCATGTTTCGAAATTTGTTCCCTTATTTCCTTAAGTTATAGAAAAACTATCTTACAAATTAGCAAAATAATTTCGACATTCTGGTATTTCTTTATTACTTGAATAAGTTTTTATGCATTGTCCGGCATTAATTTGGAAGACAAAATTATGTTTTAATCGTTTTATAAATTGTTTCCAAATTAATTTAACTTTTTCAAGCATCAAACTCAACGGCATAAATAAAGCTCGCTTCCCCTTCAATACTACTCTTTTTAGAATTTTCACCCTGAAATTTTTGAAGGAAGGTTTTACAGTTCAATGAGAAGTCAGTGTGGTGGACCTCGGAGAATAGGTAGTGGTTTACGTCGTATAACGGTCGACTGGGATAGACCATGGATTCCGGTAACAAAGCTCGGTCGTTTGGTAAAGGATGGGCGAGTAAGTACAATCGAGGAGATCTATCGTAGATCGATACCCATTCTTGTTAGTGATCTTACTGTCATAATTAAATAATGGTAAATTAATTAGCACGAAAACTATATTACTTTTTTTTCTGAACTCAAGTCACTTTCTCTTTCGCAGCTTTTTATAGTGTGTTGAAACTTTGCACTGTTACACATAATCTTACATAATCTTCAACAGAAATTTTTGAACAAGAAAAACATTATTTTTACTAAAAAATAATCAAAGCTTTCCATTCAAAGTTGCGTCAATTCAAACTCAGTTAAAAGTTAAAAGAGAAGAATTACAGGAATATCAAATTGTGGACCTATTGGTGCCAAATTTAAGGGAGCAGGTATTGAAGATTCTTCCGGTACAAAAGGAGGTTCGAAATGGATTGCGTACTCGATTCCGGGCATTTGTTGCCATTGGTGATAGAAATGGACATGTAGGTCTTGGAATGCAGTGCGCAAAGCGTGTCAGCACTGCTATTAGACGTGCCATCTATCGTGCGAAAACGGCGGTGGTGCCTGTACGACGGGCTTATTGGCATACGCAACACGGCTTGCCTCATACTATACCCTGCAAGGTATTTCCTATGAACCTTTTTTCCTTTGTTTTTTGAAATTTGAATATCCTATTCAATGTTATTGATTTTCAATAACCATAAACATTGCACCTTATAATAAACTTATCGTCAAGATTTCGAAGCGAAACACTAAATTTAGTAGTTGAAATTTTCAAAATTTTAATTGGAAGAAAATTTTAGATAATGGTTCGTTACTGTAATGTGCGAGTTACACTTTATCCAGCTCCTCGCGGTACAGGTATTAGTGCGCCACCCATAGTGCAGAAACTGTTACATTTAGGTGGCATTCAGGATTGCTATACCTCAGCATCCAGTTATACGACGCTAGGCCCAGTTGCAAAGGCTACATTCCTTGCCATTCAGCGTGCTTATTTTTTTGAACAAAAGAGAGAAAAGGTTGATGAGGACAAGGCTTTTCCAGAATTGATGCCAAAAGTTACTTCACGACATCCATTATCCTGAACAAATTGTTAAAAATTACGTCTAGGATTTTTCCAAATAATTTCAGGATGTCTTTAATATAAAATTTAATATATTTAATATAATATAAAATGCATGTTTGATCACTGTACACTTACGAAGTCAGTTAGAAAGAATATTTTTTGTCGATTTTTAACTTAATTGTTTCTACTACGTTCATCATGAGTAAATAATGTTATTTTTGAGTTTGTTTGTAAGATTAAAAGACCTTTGGTAGTTTATAATTTTATCCTATCTTCATTTAAAAAAAATGTGTTAATAAGTTAGAAATTTTCTGTTCTTCTTCAACAGTAAATGCAAATGTAAAAGTTTAAATCTTTAAGAAATTTCGGATTTTGAATTCGGTTTTGTCATGAATACAAGTTTTTTTTTGACATCTCTATTTCTATTTCTCGAAAAGTTATTGCGAATTCAAGTCTTTTATTGCGTTTTTGTGTAAAATAAACTTTTCTGCAAGTACATCACTTTGAATCATTGAATCGGACATTTTATGTCCAAGCTATTTGCTTTTCTCATTTTTTCATTAAATATTTGATAGAAACTGAAACTGAAAATAAAACAACTGAATTTATGTAATTTATCCGTTTCCAGAACAAGAACTTGAAATCAGTGATTTATTGATGATAAGTCCAAGTATAGACTAATGCAGTGGCAAAGATTCTTCAGACATTCAATTCTGTGCAACTTTTCAGTTTGAAATTTGCTGTCTTCACCTGCAATATTAAAAGATACTTTCTTAGTCAGCAGAATATTCATTGAATATTACAATTTGGTACCTTAAAGCTTCCTCAAAAACAAAATATAACATCGAATATCTTCACCATTCTTGTAATCTTTGTTTATCTGTATTCTATCCTCAGAAAAATGCAAATTCTCCGAATTTTTTTGTGGTCAATACAAAATCTCTTTTTGCCCTTAATGCGACACGAATCTCTATTTTCCTTCGATTTTTTAGATGACCAATCGCGCAAGATCATTGGCAACTCGTATTACTGCAAGTTTAGCAACGAGTGCGCCACTTTCCTTCTCCGATACTGTAACTGTAATTATTGTTTGAAATTCCATTAGTTGAATAGCAAAATTTAGTTATATCTGATTTCTTTAACATTTTGGCTGTTCCAGCAATATTGTCAAGAAAAAAGATATTTTTCCAGAACCATGATGAAGAAATGATTATTGAGAGATCTGTGAAGCGGATGGAATCGTTCACTTCACATATACACCGCTTTGCGATCACGTCGTCTATAAAACATCATTCTCCGGGTAAAAATGGTTAGCATTTCCTAGTGCTATAAGAGTGCTAATCATTTAATATTATCTTACTTCTTCCGGCAAACATTTGTGAAGAATTCAGCGAGTGAATTAAATGAAAGCATCGATGAATATATTTCCAAGTTGTTTTCATTCAGACTCGTGAAAAGCATTATTATGCGACCGTCTCTGCGATGAGACATCTTTAAAAATGACAATGATGTTGATAATTTTAACATTTTCTAACCTTTTAACTCAACTCTCTTCTTATATGCTGCCATTCCCATGTGTAATTCTAAACCTCCCAAAATGTTTTGGAATATATTGTCCTGCCAATCTCAAACACTGTTATTATTTGAAATTCTAATATTTGAAAAGTGCCATCGTTAATCAAAATATGTTTAATTTTCAAACATTCATTGTCTTTGTGACTTTTTTAACAATGAAGCATAATGCCAAAGTTTATTTTCACTAATTTTAAAAAGTTTTCTTAATGTATTTCAAGCGCTTATAACATAGAATTTTAAGAATTGATTGCAGTTTCAAGTCCAGGAAGTCCAGAGTCGGATAGCACTGTGGATGTCATCCAAGAGGAGAACATAGCGCTTGCAAATGAAGCCGCGGAAAATCAATATTTCACGTATGATGTCAAGCATGCGCAACTTAGGTTCATCTTCATGCTTTTCACCAATATCTGGAACAAATATTTTGCAGGCACTCCATTTCGTTTAGTGCATGGAAACTAAATGAGACTTTTTGCAAAATTTGTGACACAATAATCTAATGAGAAGTGGGAAATGAATTTCTTTTATCTCGCTCCTTTTGCCGCAAGGGCCGAAATTAATAACAAGAATGATCAAATGGAGAATGGGATTAATTAAAAAGTTATTAGTTAAAAACGGTCTGATAACTTATCCCTTTGCACTTCTATTCCGGTTTATTGTCACCGCTATTTCGCTCCACTCAACAAATTTTCCAGAATAGCAGTAGTTGGTCCCGGTGGAGTTACTATTCCGGAAGTGGAACTGCTAAGGCATTTAATACCGGATGGAACAATTACTGTTATGTGTCTAACTTGGAACGTTGCCTCGAGGGTTCTTAAAATTTTTTTTTTCCGTTAAATCGATGATATTTATTGTAACTTCAGTAAGTTAGAATTACTTTGGGTTCTAAAGACTTTCTTCTGCTTCAAATGAATCTAAAAATCTGTTAATTCATGCTGGTCAGGACAAATCATTATATTTTTAGTCACAGAATCATTTATCGAAAATTGAGAAATTAATTTCAAATGAACGACCCACGGCTAGAGCCGATCTGATTTGTTTGTGTTTTCAAGAGCTTCCATCAATAAATGCGTTAGTTTTTTTCTTCTTCAGTTGTTTATATTGTTGATTTCTTAATTTTTTAAATAAAATGGAAAAAAAGCTAGAGCACAATTATACATTTACAGATATTATCATCAGGAAACCGTGAAGACGCTAGCCAAAGCTGTTGCGAACACACATCTGATATTTTGTTGGGTACGGAAATGGTCACAAATGGTGATTGTTTTTGTTCGAGAATCTCTGGTTGCTTACACCTCAAGTTTGTTATTCTATTATGTTTGTTAATGAATTATTTTAAGGACTTTAGATTTTGGAAATTGTGAACTTCGTAGGACCTAGCATATTAAAATACTTCTGATTCAAAAGGTTTAAATTGATTGCATACGTTTATAATAGCTAAATATGAATCGGACGTATTCAAGTGCTTATTTTATTTCATCATTAGAATTCAGGCATGTTGCAGCTCCGGAATGGCAGTTCATCTCTTGCAGTCCAATTGTCAAACCGGTTAGAACTAAAGGAGCGATTGCCGTTTCCTTTCGAATTTTCCAGACATCAGTCATTTTTGTAACCTGTCACATGACTCGTTAGTTTTGCTTATTTTGATAAATGAAATACCGAATGAGCAATTAAACTACAAAAACTGAAGCAGATAATTTATTAGATCAGTTCAAGGATTAGCATTCAAGGATCACCAGGATTAAATATGTTGGATGAGCAAGACTTCAAATTCTGAGCTATTCCTCCATATTAATCAGTCGGCTTAGTCCTCTTTTATTATAATATAGGGATTCAGAATTGTTTCAGATGGACCAGTATTAAATCGTATCTGTGACTATTCGAAAATCTGTGATTCACTGCGATTTTCAACACTAAAAAAGGGCGGTACACTGTCTTGTTCAGGGGTGAAACAAGCTGATTGTGTAGGTTTCGAAAGCAGACTTTTGATCTTATGCTGCAAAGATATCATTTATTCTGTAATTGAATATATCGATGCTTGAGAGAGCTATGTCTTTGTAGAATTATCGCTGAAATTCATATCTTTGCAGGTTTACTGGTTGGGTGATTTGAACTTTCGACTTCGAAGTAGAGAAAGACTTGATGCATTGGATTCACAGAGCAGAAAGCACGAAAATGCGGATTCCTTCTTCGATCAGTTACTTACTGATGATGAATTGACATTGGAAAGGCGTAAAGGTCTGTTTCGGTAATATATTTTTTTTCGTTGAGATTAATTTTTCCAAGTTTTCCAAAGATTGTGAACAACTCTTTTTATTTTCAGGTAATGTTTTTGAAGGTTTCAGTGAGGCTTACATTAATTTTCCACCCACGCATAAGTTTATTCTTGGCACCAATGATTATGTGAACGATCGGATTCCATCATACACGGTATGAATTCATGCAACCTCAGCGCGTTGAACGGAAATCAAGGAAATTATTGTTACTTCATTGTTTGAATCACATCAACTATTAATTTCTAGGATCGAATTTTGTATTATGCGAGAGAATCAAGTCGAATAAGGCCCGGGAAATATGATTGCTTATGGGAAGAGAACGCTTCTGATCATAAGCCTGTTTATGGCCTTTTCACTATGCGTGTTTTGGAACAGCGGTATTAACGTGATGGGATAAAACCACAGAAAATATTGATTGTTGCAGTCATTACTAAAAGTTAACTAGAGTAGTTATTAGTTTGATAGCTAATAGTATTTATATATTATATATATTATACAGCTAGTTGAAATGGAACCTCAAACAGTTCTGTTGCTGCGTCGATTTTTGTCGTTTATCTGTAAATTTTGGCGTTTTTGTAAGAAAAGATAGACGTGTTAATCATTCTTTTAAAATTGTTTTATTCCACTTAACCTCTAGAACTCGTTATTTACAATAATTGTCGTGATACTTTGTGACATCTTTCGGTTTTCTTCAACATCTAATACGTTTAATTCTACAATGCTTGTGGGTATACAATATTTTTTGTTGTTTCAATATCTGTGTAGATATAAAAATTACCTGTTTTGCGACTGTAGAATATGCAATATGTGAAAAGCAATCCGTGTCTAAATTATACCGCACGATACAATATTAAAGATTAGGCTGAGTGGTGTTTATGGTGTTTGCAAGCGCTAAATCGAATTGGAATTGTAGTCCCATAAATTGAAATATTACATCCGTTGGAATTAAAAAAATACGAGGGATGAGGATATTTCACCTTTCAAGGTTTTTTCAAGATTACTGCTTCACAGCGTTCCTCATTAATTTTTTTGCTGCAAGCTGCCATTGTAAATTCTTGGCTGGTTGATATTTCGCTATATAATAACTGACAAGCGATTCTCAATTGCAATAAGTGGGTGTGCACCTGTGCAGATCGTGTAAATTCAAACGTTCTGCCGGATAGCTGACTGCTTCATCTGCCTTAAAACTGTGTTGACGAGTTTCTATGTAACTATTTCCCTTCAAATGTCAGGTTGAATAATATTGCTAAGTCTGTGGACATCTTTATTCTTGACTGCAAGAATAGAATCGTTTGTTCAGCCGATCGTGATTCTTCTAATTGGTTTGAATATTGGATAAAATTTTTTCAAAAAATTCTTCTTTTGACGTCATTAAATTATAATGTACTGAAATTTATAGCAGTTTTTAATGACTGACAGTTCTCCAAGTTGAGGTAGTTTAATTTTTTCTCAGTTGCACCTCATCTCCCTCCTTTTTTCATTAAACTTCAGAGTCTCGCAATAAGGACACACCCTAGTCATGATACCGATGAGAATAAGGAATTCAAACCATAATCATAGTCATCAGTTGGTCGTACTGGAATGCAAGGCGATTGTAATCGCATGATTGCTGAGCACGGAATCCGCTCTAAAGCTGATCCGCTGTTTCTTGTTGACACCTTTCAACCGAAACTATGCAACTTCAATAATATTTTTTTAATTATAAGTCTAATTTTATGACATAAATTAAATGCGTTTTGTGTCTTCAAATTTCATTGTTTGAAATTCTCCTCTTAGTGAATAAAAACACCCACTTGAAAGTCTGAATATATTAAATTGGACAGCTAATATGATAATGATGGGAATCAAAAAATACGAATTTGTAGACGATTTTGTATATGTTACATTGTATATTCATTTGTAAAGCTATAAAAATAACTTATGGGAGATAAATATATATAGTCATGTACACATAGTCATGTACGGTGGTACATATTTACTCCACAGTAGGCTAATTATAATATTATATAGTCATAAATGAAGCATAAGTTTTGATGTACAACAGGAAAATTTTTTGATGTACAAAAGGGAAAAGTAATAGCCCATAAGACGGCAAGTGAAAGAAGATATTTTAAAGAAGACAAGTGAAAAACTGAAAGAAAGGAATGTGCAAGCGATTATTAGAAGTTTAGTATGAAAAAAAAAAGGATTTGATCATAGTAATCTAAAAAAACTGAACTGGACTGAATTGAAACTGCAATAGATTTCTCATATTTTGAATATGGTAACATAGAAGCTAATAAGAAATCTATTTTTTTCTCTCGCATTACATGGTACTGAATAATGCAAGTTCAGATATTAAATATCACGAATGAAACGACTATTCAAGTTTCCAGATAAGAGTATTGGCATAATCTTGCATTAGATATCTGTTTATGGAAAGTTTTTTCACAAATAACAATCAGTATATTCCAAAATATTATTTAACTAGCAACATTTTGCACATTTTCAAAACAAGAGCCCACATAATACCTCAATCATCAATTTCGGAGACAAATTTTTAAACTTTTTTCTTGCTTTTAATGAGGTATTTTGATGGGATAAAGTCATTAACAGAATCTTGAAATCAATAATTAATGAACTTTGCCGGATTAAGAATTATTAGAATAATGATGCACATAAAATAATGTTTTCTTTCGAGTCATCTTATACATTTAATTCATTTAAAACTTTGGTTTAAAACTTTCTTGAATTCATTGAATTTCGCATACATCTTTACATAATTAATTAACTCGAACCGTAATACAGAATTTGTAGCATTAGAAATAATTATTTAATGAAAATAATGCGCAAAAAATCGGGAAGCAATAGAAATCTCTGACGATCAAATAAATTAATTATTTTTATAAAAATCATTTCTCCAGAACACTGTGCTGTTTGGACGACGCCAGTATCGTTGTTGAAATCCACTGTCACGAAATGAATGTAAATTTGTTGCTGCATGAAAGTTCTGTTGCGCGCTACCGCCTCGTCTCCAACCGTTTTGAACCGATACTGATGTAATACCCTGCACTGGTTTAGTCTCCTGCACTGATTCACTTCCCTGTAATCCAGTCCTTGGTATTAATCCAGTTTGTTGTTCTAATCTAGTCTTCCATACTCGTCTTGTCCCCCATACTGGTCTAGCCCTCCATATTGGTCTAGTCTCCCGTATTGGTCCAGTCCATCGTTTGTTCCGTTGAACCTGTGAAAATCTTCCATTCCATTTTCCTTTATAGAATGTTATGGAACTATTTTGTTAAATTGCAACTTTTTGAAGATTTAAAAGAAATTTAAGAGAATGGTTGATAGAATGCTAAAACAGCATAGGAAAAAATAGTAATGAATATTACCTGTAACTTCAGTCCATCTAATTTCCACTGCGTCTTGCAAGCATCTCTAATTGTATCTTCCATTCGCCTTCTTATATTTTTCAAATTCTTCTCAATTTTCGTCTGATACATCTTTATACGGCCTATTCGGTAATAATCATAGCAGACTACATGCAAAGAAAATGCATTCGTTCCAGACAACACAACTTGTAATCTGTCTTCCAGTTTTTCAGCGTTTGTGAGCAATTCATATCGTACAACATCTTGATGTTTCAATACACTACGCAAGAAAAACTGTAATTCATCCAGTTGTTTTTTTTGACGTTGTTGTAAAATGAATAATTTTCTTTTCCACATCGTTTGCTGTTCACACTCTTTTCCCAAATTTGAGATCTCCTTTTGACGCTTCATATAACCAAGCATTTCATTCCGTTCTTCATCAAGGAAATCACTGATAAGTTCAGTTATTCTGGAATATGTTTCCTGGATCTGTTTTAATTCCGTTTCGAAATAAATGTTATACTGACTTGTAGAACCACGTGGTTTTTTGAATAAGTTCAATTTTTCCAATTTTTTTTCCCTCATCTTCTGCCTCTGTTGTTTTTTCATCTCTTTCATTTTGAAATCTGTCACCATTTTCAATAAATTTTCAGCAAAATCCGGTCTCAAACGAGTAGGGCTATCCTCAATCAGTTCTGATAAGTTATCAACAAGTATGAATCCAGCTGCAGGTACTTCATATGGGTTCTTTGTGTACATCTTCGTCTGCCATAAATGCAGTAACCATGTTATATCCTCTTAAAAATTTGTAAATTGAAATATTAAGAAATCTCAGATTTGAAAATATTTACTCTAATAATCAAACAGAGCATGAACTTTCCAAATAGAGACATTATAACTAAATTAGATCTGCTGATGCAGATTAAACGCCAAGTTTTAATTCCATCAAATGCAAAACATTAAATGCTTTCAATTAACCGTGGCTTTTCGTGAATAAATGAAGTGATGGAATTGATTTTAAGAGTGCTCGAGCTGATTCCTTGGTAAATACAAAAAACCGTAAATCTGATGGTTGCACCTGCAAATGTTTGGATTAAACAAAACTGAAAACTTGATTCTTTTGTTCTATTTTCTATCTTACTAAGAATGAGAAAAACTGCCATCTGTCAGCTTCATCTTTTTGCGTTCGAAGAATAGGCAATTGAAGAAGACATGATAAAACTTAACAAATAAATTTACCTGATGTATGTAAAGTTTTACAACAGGATCGTTTGTTGTTACAAAGTCGTTTTCTTCCTATAATATAAATTATGGAAACCTTTCAGACTTTTATAATTCTTTTCGAAATGATAGTGTTTTATAAGTCATCAAGACATGATGTAAATCATTAAGATTATGTTATGACTTGTCAATGTTACAATTTGAAAAGTTTTTCATGTCTGTAAATTAAGGTGCGTTATAAATCATCAAAATATGTTATAAGTCTCTGGGCAGCTCATAAATTGGATTGATCTTATTGATAAAAAATACTAACTTTCTACTTCTACTTTTATTTTGAGCAAAATTAAAATAATGGAAGTACACAATTACCAATATCGTTGGTGCACTGTAATTACTGAAAAGCGTGTGCTGTTGAGAGCCAACTTCGCTAGCGTACGAATCAGGATTTTTTCTTAGCAAAGCAAAGCTAAACGAATTTAATCAACTTTGAAGAAAAATGCTTTAAAAATGAAATATATCCAATACCAGTGTTATTGGTATCGGTTATGCTAAAAAATTTTCTTTTTTTTCATTTGATGTGCTGGAAAAAAAATATTTGATAACCTTATTGAGTTCATATATTAACTCAATATGGATATCAAGATTTTTTATACAACAACATCTAAATTAACAATCTGTCATCAATACCTCCTATCGTACACTATGTAATTTCTTACACAAAATCGCCCAGAATGCCGAAATAAATAAGATCACTGCGTATTATAACAATAGCGATATTTGGCATTTTTTCGTTATACCCTCTGCACACTTGAAAACATTGTCGTCCAACTGTGCTCAATAATACACCGAGAAAACTGCCCAACTGAATTATTCATGTAAGGGTTCCTTTTCTGTGGAATCTATATTTGATTCAGAAAGAAATTGAATAAACTTGTAAATAATTGTTACGCATAATATTTGTAACAGAAAATAAAGAATAATATACATGAGTCATAAATATGCTACTCACTGCGTTCATGACTATACATACTGTAATTAATAACAAAAGATGTAGCTCAAAGTATTATGATATGTTCCAATCATACGATATGGAATACAAAAAAAATTGGTACCTACTATTTGTAACTATTTACCATTCATTCATATAATATAATGTATGAAAGTAATATTTTTCCAAGTCAATTAATGGATTTTTATGTTTGCTTTGGAACCCTATTGAATGGTTTGTCATTATAAATAACAAAGGTTTACTGGAATTTAAACAAATTAGAACAATTTTTAGCAGATTACAAACCTCAGCATTATTTCCAATATTGTTGACAGGATAATCTCCGAATGTTCGACAAAAGGGCAAAACATAAGTTCGAATCTGCTCGATCAGCATTTCTGCTTTAATTTTCTGCATATGACATTCCACCATTACATATAATCTTACATATGAGCCTAGCCGTTCGTCCCTGTAATTTAACAGTCTTCAGAAAACCAGTGCTTTCCATACTGCCCTATAGAAATCTCATTCCCTCACTATGGTGATGCAGTTTATCAACTGATCAACTGATACTGTTTTGAATTTAAATTGTTTCACAACTTACACTTCAAGAATATACCGTACATCGAGATTTTTTACCGCTCCATTCTTGTCAGACGGTTGTAAGGTCTAAATAGATTGGATTACGGGTTACAAATAAACAGATTTTTTACCATTCAGAGTTTATCCTATGATCAATCAAAATTTATTGTTTCATTTTTTTCGAAGTGTATAAACAATGACAAACATTGACTGCTGTTTAGGTGATTAGTCATTGATGTAAAAAATTGACGAAAGGGATGGATATATTTGTAGCCTACATTTTATGTCTGACTTGCAGTGATGTTGGCGCAAAGTATTACAGTAATAAAAAAATGCTGCATTGAACTGATGTACACTTCTGATAATTAGATAATTGCATATTGGAAACAGTAAATGTAAACGAATCAGTTGATTATTGTTTTTAGGCAGAAAGAAAGTAAGCATAGAAATCAGAGATTTGTTGAATATACTGCATTTGGGGAAATCTAATGATTCGTTGCAGAAGAGATTAATTAGGCCAACCTGCAAAGGATAATGAGTCGCATAACGACATTTTGGATACTTTACTGTAGATGCGAACATGGCTGATTATCCAGAACAATTAACGGTTGCAAAAATTACGCTATAATACAAATTCGGATTTATTCAAGTAAACTAATATAAATATTACTGCATGACTTCTGAGATAAATTCTTGAAATAACGAATATTCTACTAAACAACACTTATACTTTATAAAACAACACATTATTATATTCGTTTATAAATCTAACCTTTTTTTCTATTTTACATAAACAAGAATTAATATTTTGAAACTGCGAAACAATAAAAACAATATTTACCAAAATTGTAATCAACCTCGGATTGACGTATGCGAGGAACAACCGGCCAATAGTAATACCGTGATTAAAAATAACTCTAATTTGAATAATTCAGCTATTTTTAAACAGATATGACTCCATTTCAATCAATACGGTTACTTTTTAAATAGAGAAATGTATGGAAAAATTTATTCATTCATTCGTTTCTCGTTCCTGCCAGATATCGGTCGCATTCTCCGATATCAATTAGGAAATTCTAATCTTTCGAGGAATTCCATAAGAATTTTTAAAAAATTGTGAAGAAGTTAAGGTGATTTTGATCAATTCCAGAAGGCAAATTCAAGAAATCGTTAAAGAGCTGATTTTTCTGAGACAGAGACAGGTACAGTCACTAATTAATATGCAATAAAGCAAGCATTTTCGAAGCATTTGAAAAGTAAATTGCTTCAGTTGAAATTTCGAGCAATTTACTTTTTCATTTTATCTGAGCATGTTAATTGTTCAAATACTTTTCTACAACTTTGAAATTTGATGCCATCGAACATTGCCGTATGCTTTCTTTGTTGTATACTGCGTTAAGCAATGATAAGGGATAAGGGGAGATCAGCGATAAAAAAGATATATCCGACTATATTGTTTTCCCACAACAAACCCTTCTGTCCCTTATGTCCCTTCTCTCGCGCATAGTTGCGAAACAACAAAATATTTGAATTTTCTACTGCGGGCTGGGGAACATGAAGCCAACAGTCGACGAGTGGTGCCATATCAACTTTTTAGCTTTCTATGGCTCATTTGTTGTTATTGCCTGTTGTCTTTGGTGCTATTAATGGAATTTGAAATGTTAAATCCTATCGAAGCAAATTCCCAACACCATTTGTAACACCTTGGTGATCACTCCAAATTCTCCTGCACGTCTTATTATACTTATGGCTTGTACGAATTATACTTCTTTTCGTTTGATGGTTGTATTTAAAGATAGAAAAGCGGAAATAACCTGGTTCAAGGTTGACACTGAGGTCAATATATTTACTTTTCCTTAGGATCCCAGCTGACGCTTATCTTCATACGATATTTGCAAGCATTAATACAAATTTGCACAATATAATGAATCATTCGATTTGGAAAAATTCTGATTGATCGATATGATCAAACGGTTTTTCATATTTTTCGAAGTTGATTAATAGGATTGAATAGTTATTCGACTATATTTTGGGTGCGCGTCTGTTGATGATGTCATTTTTTCTTTTTGAATTATTATAAGATTGGAATGGACATCTAATCAGGTCGTCATCTGAGTGTCAACAGGGTGATTGGGAGTTTCTTGATACCTAGTAAGAAGATTTCTTTCTAATTTAGGTGTAGGGTTTTCATTTACGTTCCACTCCTAAAATAGAAAAGATGGCATCTTTAAAGATAAATCGAAACTGACAATTAGTCTTCCAAACAATGTCGTTTTATAGTGCCCAAGGACCAAAATGATTTCCCAAGAGTTTAACATTAAACAAATGTTAGCTCTATTTGTGAGATATGATCAGCAATCAGTTGATTTTGTTGTTTTCTTAAATGAAAATTAAAAGTGCTTCAATATTCTAAACATCGATAACTCAAACAATTATTTTGAATGGTTGATCGAGTGCAGGGATTTATGAAATTAACTGATGATATAGGTGCTTTCTTTGAACTGGAAAGAAAAACTGTTATATGCTAACAACTTTCTTTTTTCAGGTAATAATTGTGAGTATTAGGGGAATAGATACGAATGAGATTTTTTAATTGAAAATGGCGAGTATTATCAAGAATCAAATCATCAAACATCTTTCAAAGTATATTCTGAATATGTTCTTTCGCGAACTTTTTTGAGCATATTCTTTTGAAAGAAATGTGTTGCATGGGACAATATGGTACTTTGAATCAAATTTCAGATTTGTTCGGAATATTACGGCTGATCAGATTAGCGTACAGATTTTGAGTGGTAGAGGAGAATTGAAGAACATCGAATTGAACGAAATTGTCTTAAGTGAAGTTAGTTTTTTTCTTTTTTGTTTAGGATATCGTCGTATTCGCGTTATTAATTCCTTCCGAGATTTTCTTTTGCTCTAAATTAGATCAAAAATGCTAAAATAACTAGCTTTTATTTCTAGTACTTGTTTATTAAGTAATTTTAAGGTTTAAACTGATTAGGTATAATTCGTTCGCTAGATTTTTCAAGTTCGATATATGAGAGTAAGGCAATTATCCATAGCAATATCTACTTGTCAGCTATAAGCCTACCTTTAGCTTCATTATTCTATTGTCATTCTATGCTTTAAAAATCCATGTTTTCTTGGCAATCCGTTTACAGCATAAAATGTGCGAAGTAATGTATACTTTTAACCTTTTATAGGTGCTTGAATTACCAACATGGTTACGAATCAAGCGAGCGGTTTGCAACAGAATAGCCGTTAAAATTCCATGGACTAAATTAAAAACACAACCGGCTAAACTAGTAACTTTTTCGTTCCGCATTTGAATTACGGAATTAGGAGAATTGGACAGGAAAAGGAATTTCTACCATTTTTGTAATTCTTTTGCTATAATAGCGGTCTGTTATCAAGTTCAATTTTTTTAAATACGGAGTGAAATCAGATTATTTTTGTTATATTTGGAACAATTTAAACTAAAATTTTAGGGAAACATTGCTTTCGATGTTTTGTCTTCTGCTTTGTTGTAATCTTTGTTTTCAGTTTATTGATGAAATACGGGTAGAAGTCGAACTTAGTGCAGAAGTTGTTGGCTATGACTCAAATCCTTTGAGGTATATTTCTTTTCCTTACCGCCAAAATTTATACATATAATTTTTAAGTAAAATATTCGTAATTATCAGAGTTCACGAAATATTTCAGCGCGTTTGGCGATTCAGCATATGGATTTGCTAATCGAGTTGCAGAGGGAATGTCACTTTATGTTAATTCGGTGGAGATTAATTTTGATTCTGGCGTTTTTCACGGTTCGCTGATTGTAAGTTGCCGAACATCGTACTTGTGTGTCGAACTATAATTTCACTGCCAGAATTTAATGAAATTTTCTTTTTAGCTATCGAGATTAGCGGTTGAAAGCAAAAGTGCGGGTTGGCAAACAGTCAGTGATTTGCGATACACTCGGATTGTAGATCCGAACACCAATAAACTGCTTATGTTTAAAATGGTCTATTTTTCAGTATATTTCGCGATATGTTTGGCTATCCCCCATTGTATGATTTATGAGAATCAGAAAGCTTCTCTTAATTTACCTTTAGTTTCAGTATTTTTCACTTGATCCTATTGTTTTATTGCCATTACTCCTTCAGTGTTTCATGCATTAGTTTTATAAGCAGTAACTTCTCAGGTTACATGGCAGTTACTGCGTATCGAAGCATCTGTGCAACCTAATTCATCACGAAATGCGATAAATGCTCCATTAAGATTAATCACTAGCAGTGGAAAGAGTAGAATCAGTGTGAAAAAGTCCACTACCGGTATGAGTTTATTCAAGTTCACATCATGCAGGTATTATTTGAAAAAAAAATGATGTTTTTACTACCTGCGTTCAAACCTTAATTGTTTCACTAGTAAGGTATATTATTGAACTAAATGGCGAAATTGAAAGAAGATTCGTTTTTAGATGGTAGCGTTCTTGGTGGTCGTATACAGATAATATTAGACCATATTTTATGGATTACTAGTCTGCCGCAAGTACGATCTGCTATCACATTTTATGATCATATCATAAATATTATTAAAGCAGCTCCTAAAAAAGTGTCGAAAACACATCATGCGCAGGTTGGACATTCTATTCAAATACTTTATTAGTTCTTTTGTTTTTTGTTTCAAAAGCGAAATTCATACGTGATCACTTTACATATTTAATTTTGTTGTTATTCCTTTGCAACATTAATCATTTATCTTTAAAGCGTTGTGAAATGAAAATGCCAGTGATCAGATCACTTTCTTCAATTCCGGTTTCAACTGTATTTCACAATTTCGATGTTCGACGAACGTCATATCATGTTTATGTTGGCAAAATTGATCTTCATCTTTGTGATGATGAGCAGATCTCAGACAGTACTTTTTTCATTGTATTCTACTTCCTTGTAAAGATGAAAGTGTTTTCGTTAAAGGAAAGTTGGTTGTTCAGTAACTTCTGGATACATATGAAGCAAAATTTTATAGCGAATTTAAATTTTGGTTCCTTTCACATTCCTATTTGATTTTTAGGTTTCTACTTCTCAATTCAAATTCATTTATATATATATATATATATATTTTTTTTTGATTTCTCATTAATTTAATGAAGTACCAGGTTATCCTGAGGATTGGGACATTATTTGTGGTGCACTACAAGTAACTCTGCTGCGTCTATCCGTTGATTTTTATCCAGCTAATAGCGCTGTATCTGATCGCAGTGACTGGATTCAGTATGATAATGCAAATCATTGTGCTGTCTGGGTCCATAAATTATTGCAATCCCACTTGCGAAGGCTTTGTACTGAATTGGGTTTGAATTATTCACTTTTTTCTAAACGGAAAATTTCGGAGTGATTGTTGAAATTTAGCTTTCATTAGTTGATTTTTTTGACTACGGTTATTTACTCAAATGTTCAAATTTTGATCTTCACATACAGTTTTGCATTGTTATTTCATCTTGTAGATGCCAGCGCACAATCTCAAATTGTTGATATGTGGCCAAAGTTAATGTCTCAAAATTGCGTAATACGGATGTATGATATTCTTGTCCAGTGTGTGACGGATACAAATTCTAAAAAAGAAACATTGTTTAATCTATTCATGTCAGATCGTAAATCAAATACTGATGTAGAAAGCGATAGTCCTCTTTTCCATCTCGAATTTACTTCTTTCTATCATCCGGCATCTGAAAATTTTCCAGGTAGTAGTTTCTACTAACCTTAATTAATTTGATAATATGATATCTCTGTGAACTGCTTTATGTCGTGATCTAATTATCTATTTTATTTAAAATTTTGATTAACCAATTAATTTTTAGTGCCTTCAAACACTACACATCTTTTACTTGGTCCATTTTTTTTCGTAGTTGATCAAAGAACGATTCGGTGGCTTTTATTCGTAATCAATGATATTAAATATGCTTTGGTAAGTTTAGGAATTATCTCCAACATTGTGAAAATTCCCCTGATTTTCGAAATATGGATCAAGTACGGTTTTACTTTTATTCAAATAAAATTATATTTGTAGCAAATCTCGAGTGCAATGCCTGAAATCACAAAGATGCCCAAGACTTATCTGCGCGTCAATCTGCTTATGCCCAAGGTACATACAAAATAATCACTTAATGAAGATTATTTCTTTCAAAACAACAATTCTTGTCAATCGTTTCTTGATTTTCAATCTGTTGAAGTTGTAAGCTAAGGAAAAACGATTTCTAATGAGCACTTTACGATAATAACAAACCAAAAACTATCTTCTATCTTAACCAAAAATCCTTGTTTCCGTATACATCATTTTGATTTTAATCGCTTCTTATATTTATGTAATAAAATATGAAAACGGTGTAGATTTTTTAAATTGGTCAAAATTCTAGATAGTAATACCGTTAGAAGAACCTTTTGTATCGGATAAGCGTTTCGCACGAAGGATTGTAATAAGCATGAACACTTTGATAGCTACCAATTATGAGGCAGTTTCCGGCGACCAATCAGATTCTTTTTTCAAGTCGATTTCATCGAATATAATTGATTTCATCGATTGTATTGATCTGCTAGTTGACAAAGAACAGTTGAAAGAATTCATCCTTCAACTGAATCAAAATTCGTTGGAGCATATTGGTCAAGGTATCACCATACTTTCTGGTGCGAAGCATTAACTACAAAAGGAAATGCTTTTTTATGGCTTTCTTTCATTTAAATTGTCATCCAGACAATGACTCATACCCTGATTAATAAGGAACAAATCCATAGATTAATCATTTGTTTATAAGATTTGAATCATAAATAATTCTCAAAAAATCCTATGGTTATTTTGTTTTCGTAACTCATGTTTAATTCATTACTTAAAACAAATTTAGCTGAGCGGATTTGGATAAATACGTCCCCGATTCAGATAAATACGGATTTCGGAGAAAGAAAGTTGAGTATGCCCTTTCTTGCTGACGTTGCTTTTCATGCGCTTGTTAATATAAGACCAGCGAAGGTTGGATATTCGAAATTCATTTTAGTGCTTTTTTATGTGAATACTTTTTTTGAAAAATATCTAGACTTAAATCTTAATAATTCTACTATGCCGAGGAAAGGATGGAATGGTTTCTGTAGCCTTGCCTTTCAGATAAGCGTGGCATTGCAACCGATGTCGAAAATTCGAGTTGCGGTTAATCATTTTCAGTTTATTCAAATTATGAATTTGATTTCTCGCATATCAGACTTTGTGGATCAACTTATTAGCGACTACAAATTTTTTTCTGCTAATCGTAGCAATGGAAATGATACAGCAATTGAAATGGTTTGCTTCTTTGATGAGGTACATTCATTCTTGTTAACAACGGAGTCTTAGTTTTTCAGTTTATATTTTTTACACATCCAGAGCGAATGTCAAATATATTCTATTTTTAAATGAAGCAATTTTAGACAGAAATTAATGTCATACTACCAAACCAGCCAATTCCAACTCCGTATAATCATCACGAAGCAATGCCTCAGTCACCAACAATATCTTCAGATGGTTAGTTTTTTTTCTACAAAGTTTTTGTGAGACTTTTTGCAAACTATGGATATCTTATTTTGCAAAGCAAAAAAATATCAACAGTTTTTAGATATAATTATTTTGCGCACCTCATTCAAATTTTAGCTCAATTTTTGTAAACTTATTTATTTCACTTTTCATTACACAGTTCATGTGATAATGTCACGGTCCTAATATTACATTAATTTATTATTTTATGACCCATGTGCACGAAGCTTGAAGTAGAAAAACGAGTAATTTGTACGTCTGGTATATGATGACAAATTTATTAGCACTTTTTTGTTTCTTCCGTCTTTTGAGATTTCATGGTTGTAAAATTAGAAAATCCGGAAATTACTCCTATTTGTGACGTCGTGTTTGCACTGAATCCACATGAGTATCTGACATAAATTCCACTAATTCCTTTTTATCTTTCGATTCGATGCGTACATAAGGTGGTAACTGAGCTCGAATTTTCTCCAAATGTTTGTCAAGTCGCGAAGTTCGTTCAGTCTAATAAAGATATTTATAATTTTCATGTGTCTCTATGCCCACTTTAAATTTATTTTTGCTCGACTTTTTCCAAATTGCTTACAGTTATCTCCAAATAATTTACGAAATAACTCACGTAATTCTTCCTAGATATTTTCATTATAATACTATAGTACTCACTTGAGTTCCTTCGTTCTTGAGGCTTTTACCAAGTACAGTAGTTTCTGCGAATTTTGTTTGTGCTGGTAGATGATGTCGTAGAAAGGGTGATGTTCGATATCCGGGTGGTCGTTGTGAAAGACGCATAAATCTCTCAGTATTGAATTTTTTGTTGGGAACACCTTGTTGGTGAATATCTAGAGATTCATGCGTTGATGCAGTTGTTGATGTTGTAGTTGTTTTTGTTTCCAAACGTAATGTTGAAATTATTTTGTCAGCTTCTGCAAATGAGTTGAGAAGTTTCTAGATGTTGAAATATTTTCCATGAGATGATTTTCATGTTTTCTTTATAACCACCAAGATTACAAAACAAACTATTTATCCAATAACTGTCTGTCTAAATTGTAATTTTTTAAGAAACAATACTTGATATAGATTTCAAGCAGCATGGTGGCGGCTGTGGTATATCGCTGTTTTTGGGGCACACATCTTCCAAATTATTCGTGTAATTTGTTTGACAGATAAAATTGGGCTCCGTTGTAAGATTTATTGCTTCTTTGCCATTCATTACGTGAAAACCATCTTGTAGGCAAACCATTGGATTTTCTGGATAAAGTTAGAAAGAACTAAGCATTCTTTAAGTATGAAATACCACTTTGTCGTTCAATCCGTAGTTTTTAGAACTTTTTTTTAGACAGATACAATATTTTTGATATGAAAATAACTACTAATTTTTAACTTTTTATAAATTCATTATTAATTTGCTTTTCCAAGACTTTTAATGAAGCAAACCTTGCAATCTAACCATTAGATAATCGGAACCAATAATGGCACTTGGTTCAATGGTGTATATTTTATTGTGCGACAAGTCTAATGTATGCAAATTAGCTAGATGTGCGAAGCTTAAGGGCTGAAACACAATAATTTGTTCTATTTTAGCAGATTTCAGAAGTTAAATCTTGTAAAAAATTCTTGGCAGTATAAGTATTGTAAATGTAAAGGGATGATCAATAAACTGTAAAAGATAATTATATTACTTCTATTGTCCTGATGTTGTTGTTAGCGAGGGACACCTGTCGTAGAAAAGGTGTACCTTGAAATAGATTTGGTGATACGGATCCCAAACAGTTGTTTCGTAACCATAATAAAAGCAATGGTGTTGTTGCAAATGCTCCCGGTGCTATATCCTAAGAAAATTTTCTCTTTCCTCTTGATATAACGAAATAAAATAATGGAATTTTTCTCGTTCACTGAACTTCAGATTTTTGTATCTTAGAATAATTTTTGATTTCATTAAACAATAGATAGAAAGTATGGTCCAGTACTAACCTTTATTTGATTGCCTTCAAGGTTGAGATGTTGTAGATGTTCCAGGCCAGAGAACATGTCGCCTGTTATCTTAGTGAAATAGTTGTAGCTCATATCGATGACCTATGGCAGCAACTGATGTACATCATTAAAAGTTTGGCTTTAACAACGGTTTTTGCTTTTTTATCGGAAATGTTTTTGTAATTTCCTCGCATAATCAAATTAGCTGTAACCTTAATAAGTACCAATTCTTTTTCGGCAGTTTTGAACTGAAAGAATCTTATTTTAGTTTCATGAAAACCAATAAAATTCTTACCTGAACTTGTTTGAATTGGTGCAGCACTCCTGCCTCGATGGTTTCTAAATTATTATTACTGAGATAAAGATAGCGAAGATTTTCGGCCTGTGGCATGAAATTACTTTCAATCGTAGAAATTTGATTTCCATTGAGTGAAAGGATTGTCAAACTGCTTAGATTGGTTAACTGCATGTTCTCCAGTTGTTTAATCTGAATGTAAAATTTTAATTGCAAAAGAAGTACTTCGCAATGTAATCATTGTTTCATTTTACGTTACTGTATTTATTCCTGAAGTCATTTTAGTTTAATTTTGAAATATTTGAAAGAGAACCAAAGAAAGCATTCGGAGAGTTATTGGTATATTCATATAGCAGTTAAAATACCATACTAACTTAGATACGATTTGGACGAATTTTTTTCTTTGTGATGTGTGAAACTATTAATTAGATTTCAATTTTTCGATTTTTTAATCATTATATGCTTACCTCATTATATTTCATATGTAGACCAATAAGATTATCCAGACCTCGTAGAGCTTCGGAAGGTACGGCTGACAAACAGTTGTTATCTAGGATTAGGTTTTGCAAAGTGTCCTTCACATCATTAAACACCGGTCCTTCGATGTTGCAAATCTGAGTGAATTTCTCTCAGGCGAGTATTTCGTACTCATTATCTAGTCAATTTAGAAATAGAGAATGGTGAGACTCTGTTTGAGATATTGTCAGCTTTGCAGGATTTTTTATTTGATTACGTTCAAGATTTAAATCGATATTTACCTGATTACATTCAAGATTTAAATCAATCATACTGGACATATTCTGGAAGGCAGGTTCCTTAATATCCCCAATGTTGTTACAGCGTAGGCTAAGTACGCGTAAGGCACGCATTCCGATAAGCGAATCAGTTGGAATGGAAGTGAGTTTATTTTTGGAAATTGAAAGCTCAAGCATGATAGATTCCAGACCACGAAATGCTTGTGAGTGCAGCGCACGGATACGATTATTATCGAGAATTAGCTTCTTAATTCGCAAATTTCTGAACGCATTTCGTCCGATCTGTGTTGTACAGTTTAGATATAGTAAAAAAATTTGAAATCTGGAATTTAAGATTAGTTCACAAAATCCAACTTCAACTATTTCACTAAATTTGTGATCTTAGGGTTTCATTGTCTTTCATTTCGAAAAGAATATTTTTTTCAAAATCTAACCTCGATAATGTTGGCATTTTCAAGTGCAAGTTCGCGTATTTCAATTGGTGCCTTTTTGAGCTGTTCCACTACAGCTGGTCCATTTTGCCCACTACATCGAATTACGGCACCATCAATATAGGCGAAGCATGAACAAGTTGTTTGATTCTTCAGAAATGATGGACAAAATGCTAATGCGTAATGAACAAATACACAGCAAAACAGGATTATTTGATATTGTGTCATTTTCCAGAGTTGCAGTATTTTAATGTAAGTTATTTGAGCAATCAGATGTTTGGTAAATGAAGACTATCTATAAGAAGAGTTAAGGAATCCCTATGAACTGCTATGGAAAATTAGATTTCAGTACAGGAGATAAATTAGAAAGATGGTTCTTCACTAACACTTTTAGATGAAAAATAGGTTTTCATCCACGTGTTTTATCAGAATAGGGTGATGTATATAGAGTATATGGATAGATTCTGCTTGAGATGAGAGCGATTTACATCTGACAGTAAGTGACGAGGTGACTGAGGATGCTGGTGATTTGAGGGGACGATGTGGGGCGGGAGTTTACAGAAGTAACAGGTACCAGGAGGTCGCCGCCCTTTTCGCTTCATATATTTCTGTACCTTTTGTGCAATGCATCTAAACAATTCAGCCATTGCCTAAATGCTGGTAGGTCAAGGCCAACAACGCATATGGCTGCCACTTGTTCTCGTTACCAGTCCTTCTGTCCGTGCTGTTTTGTCAAACACAAAATTATATGCAATAGTACTTCTGTATATACACAATACACGCACAGTGCTACTGGAAAACAAATTTTGTGTCTTGTTAATCAGTGATGAGAGACACAATTTTCATTGTCTTGCAGTGAGTGAACTTTTCATAAAAATTTTGTATGACTCATGTTCATTTGGCTCACATTTCTTAAATACATCCTTTGTGTTTATTAATATTTAATTGTATTCGTCTTTATCACGAGCTCGGAAAATGATTTATCGATCCATCGGAACTTTAAACTTTATTTATCGATCTGAGCATGCAGCATAATGAGAAAAAAGCATATTCTGTCGGAATGAATAACCCTGGATACCTCAGAAGATGCAGAGGTTTTGATAATTTCGTGTTACTATCTGTCCATCTGTCCCACTGATTCACATTGTGTATAATATGATTCTGTCGGGGTTAAATTTTATTGGTCTAGTTGAGAATCCAGTTTTTAAGACTGTATAAATGTCGGGAGTAGAATGAAGCTAAGGCGAAATTCAGTGCGAATTAAAATAATTTTTAAAATGGATTTCCTATATCTTTAATTTCAAGAACGAACTTACTTATTTTTGGTGTTTAAATTATGGATGTCGAGGCTCGAACATCCTTAGGTGTAAATCATTTCAGCTTATCCTTAAAAGATGTGATTTACAAGTTATTTGTCATGCATTTGCTCTAAATAAATGATAATTTGACATGATTAGCAATTTTAGTCTTGTCCAATATTTCTGGTCATCAATTGGGTTTACTTTTCCGCATCTAAACACGTAGAATCAAGGATTGAAACTCTGTTTTCATAATTTCATTCATGTTATGGCCGCCATATAAGGTGGAACAATTTTATCCTTTTTTGGAAACATTGAACAGAGACATCCGTTCTATCAGTTCCCGCTATCTTTTCCCACTTTTTTTTTCCTTAATCCTTATGTAAAAAGATAATGTTTCGTCCAAAACGGCTTAAATAGTCAATGTTTTTCTTACTTTTCATAATTTTGATGAGAATTTACAATATTAAGAAATATAACCTGGATTAAAGTCTGCAAAACAAAATAAAAATGAACTTCATATTTGTTTCATCAATCAGATCTCTTATATATTTCGGGGGTAACAGCAAATTAGAATTGATAATGCATAAATAATTTAAACGAAGTGTTTTTTAGAATTGAATCAAGATTGTAAATGTTTAAAGCAACTAAACAAAAATTCCGGATCAAAAAATGAAAAGATGAATTCGGTCATTTGATTTTTCAAAATAAATTTTTTAAATTAAAAATTGAAAAAACGATGTGCAAATATGCTAGACAATAATGCGGACATGATAAAAGTTACGTGGAATGTTGACAAAAAAAGGAAACTTGAGCACTGGACTTAAGTACTTATGATCCACATAATTAGTTTTATCGATATTGGTTCTCAAGTTCCTATTTATAATAAGTGGTAGTTCCGTATGAAGTGGGAGCATAAATCCATGGCTGTCCATCGTCAAATCGGTTTAATATTGGTGCGTTTCTGAAATTTGTGACTATTACGTAGATTTTTAATTGTCGATTGAAAACAAAAAAACAATTTTTTCCTGTAAAAAATTTGAATATGCTTTATTGAAGAAATGTTAAAATCTCACCGACTCCGTCTTGCTGTTCCGTAAATCATATCGAGCTGAGCGGTAACGCAAGCATTATTATGTGCGACACTGTCGGTTGTCATCGAGCTATGGCAAGCTTGCAAACGGCGATGTTTCGCAATACATAAACCGATAAGCACAGCAGCCATAACAATGGCAACAGTACTTAAACAAATTAAGATGATCACCGATGGAGCTGTTATACGTTCGAACCTGATAAAAGATTCTTATGTTTTTTATTCAGATTCTTATTCATTATTCTTATTCAGATTCTTATGTTTTTGATTTCCCTGGAATCCTAGGATGAAAGTGGGTATGAAAAATTAAGTTTTAAAATCTAATTCACTAATCTTATGTCTTCATTACATTTTTGGTGCTTTATCTACTACCTTGTGAAATGACTCACCTTTCTGTGCTATCCAAATCAAAAAAAATTTGCTCTCCACTTTCTTGTACTTCTTTTGTATTTTCCACGGAATTTTTACCGGTGTAGTGATTTCTATCAGTTTTCTGTGCTGAAGTCGTGTAGTCAAACCCCTGTACATTACTGGCGACAACGATACTGGGTGGCAGTGTTTGTTCGCTGAATGTTCTGTTGTTTGCAGATGTTCGATCTGTGGTTATCGTAGTTTCGGGTGCAGCTACACGTGCCTTTGAAAGTTTTGGGAGACGTTTTAAAAATGGCACCGGAAATGGATTTATTATGTTAGTGTTATCAAACGGGTGCTGGTAATTCTCACTTCTGTTCCTGCCGTGCATTTCCAAATCATCATATCTTTTCTTGCCGGAATCCCGAAATTCAGAAATTGTGCTTGCTTTACTTTTCGTAACATCCGTTAATTGCTCACTGCTTGACATCTCTACTGATTGTCGGGATGGAACAGGTTGTATATTTACGGGTGCATTAATAGGTCTTACTGGAATCACTTTATTTGTACCAATTTTTTCTTGTTCGTCAATATCAGTTTCTGGTTTGCTTGCCTTAAATCATGGGATATATTCTGATCTTTATAAATAAATTTACCTGAGCGCTCTGTTTTGTGTTATCTTGTAAGCAAAGCTTCTTTTGAAAGTTTTAATAGATTTTTAGAAACTTTGAGAATATTGAAATAATACAAACTAACTTCATTATCGATGCTGGAGAGTGGACGAATGACGGATAGAATTTTAGGCGTTGAGAACTTTTCTCCTTGTTTAAAATTGTTCTCTCTATCATCTACCATGAAATAGGCAGAAGTTGGCGGCATATTTGTGGCATCAGTAGTATTTCTGATATTATTTCGATTAGGATTCACATGTGGTCCACAGATAACGTCTTCACTGCTTGCGATGTAGATTCCGACACCTTGCTGTAGCATATGTACTCGTTCCGAACAGACCAAAGGATTTTCTGTAGTTAAATTTTTTTTAACTTTGTTTTGGATCAAATGCTGCATACCATACTGTTGTACTGTAATCTATCAGTTGGTTTCCATTTACTTAAAAATGTTAGATTTGTCCATTAAATTCAGAAACTATAAATACCAACCTTGTAGAAGTACTGTTTTCACGCGTCGACTGAATGCCCCGTAGGGTATACGAACCAGTTTGTTATTGCTTAGATCGATAAGGAATAAATTAACTTGAGCCAGAAATGTTGAAGGTGGTACATCAATTAGCTCATTATTACTCAAGTCAATCATTGCTAAACCTGGATTGGAATAAAAACTATTCTGATCGATGGACCGGATCTAAAATATATTTATTAGACTCTGTGTTATTCACTAATCTTATTATGTGAGTTCATACAAAAGAATATGTGTTTCTTACGCGCTGAGAGCAAATATTTAGAAAGTTTTTCTAACCTTCTGGATTTCTGATATTCATTTCTCAAATTTTAAGATCTTTTTCTTTTAAAGCCATATTAATACATAAAAATTTTTTTTAGGATAATATCTAATTACACAAGATAAGCTTTAGGACAGATATTTTTCAGCGCAAGGATTATATATATAATTTGTTTGTTTGGTGATTTAAGAAAGAGATTAAACTTTTTTTTGGTTTCTTAGATTTCGAAATTATCAGTCTAGAATCTTTCACTTTTTGGAAACAGAAGTTCACAAGAAGTTTATGATATGGATTGATATCGGGCATTTTTCATTAGAATATTTTGCGGATAAAAAAAAATATTGCCTTGCTTTCCTCGATTTTTCTCAAAATCAAATAAGTCTGGTAGGCAGTTGTGTTTCATAGTGAGGCATTTGGTTAAAATTAGGGTAGTATAGAACTGGTAAGAAATTAATATTTTTCATAGAGGGTAAGGATATAATTTTTTTTAATTTAAAAAACAAACCTGGTTATCTTTGAGGGCCAATTGTTGCAGTTTAGTCAATCCTTCAAACATTCCTTCTTGAAGTTCCATTAGGCGATTTGAATTCAAAATCAAGATGATCACTGAACTATTTGTGAAACTACCTGGTTTTATGTTGATGATGTGATTTTCACCAAGGTATAGTTGTCGTAAATTTTTTAAATTTGAAAACGAATTTTCCCGTAGTTCAGTCAGGTAGTTTCCAGTCAGATCAAGCATTTCGAGTTGTTCGAATGAACTGAATTGATATGGTAAGATCTGAAACTATTTAAATTAATCATTTATGCTTTATTAAGGATTTTTTGTTCTGAAAATGAACAGTGAATTTATTCCATTCAGTGCTATTCTTAATTACATAGTATTTAAAGATAGCTACCGTTTAGGGGGTATTTAAAATTCTTCCAGTACTGCCTAAACTTGTTGCAAGTTTGTTCTAAACAATGGTAGAAAAGAGAAAGAGAGAAAGGGGAAGATAAAAATATGTTTTATGAAGGCTATAAATATATTAAAATTCATGAACAGCAAAGAGGACTGAAAATGAAGGATGAGAAAGTAAAAGAACTACTGGGTTTACTAACATCAGTTATTCGATTTCGGGTCAAGTACAAATATCGCAAGTTGGGTACATTGAGAAATGTTCGTTTATGGATAGTTGAGATCTGATTTGATGCCAAATTCAGCAAATTGATTAATGGTAAGTTCATAAACGATAATGCTTCTAGCGAGTTGATGTTGTTATTGTGTAAATGAAGTGCCATCAACTGTTTGAGTCCTCGAATTGCTATAAATCCTTAATTAAGTCGATAAACAAAATCATCGTTCAATTCAATATGGTGAGAAAACTCAGTTTTCATTACTAAAACTAATAAGTCACTAATTACTCAGCAACACATATTTGGTAAAAATTTTGGTGAAAAAATAAATATTTAATAAATGAGTGAACAAAAAAGTTAAAGCACCAACAGTTTTAATAAGTTTAACTTTGATTATTCTTCATAAATAGGCACGAAGTGCAGTCTAGTTTAACCAAGAAGTAAATAAAATACGAATAGCTCACCTGGTGCTGGTACTCCTTTCAAACAATTCCTGCCAAGATTAATCGTTTGTACATTGTATTTGACATCATCAAATGCATTCTTATGTATCTGGCATATGCGATTATCCGCTAAGCTAATGTCATACAGCTGTAAGTTATCTTTACTTATTTGTTGTAACTCTATTGATATAATTTTCTAGTACTGATGAGAGAAACACAAAATTATTTGAACTTAATAGTTTCGTAGAGAAGCTTTTCTAAGATTTTTATGTTATAGTCTTCAACCTTGATTATCTTTTTATTTTGAACTGTTAAAGGACAAACAGAACCTAAGTAACACAGTATAATGGGAGTTCCACCCGACAACCAAACACATATTGAAAAATTTTTTTTGTCATTATTCAGGTGATTATTGATTAATTATTAGAAAATCTTTGCTGACTTCAGTCTTTGGAATTTAAGACAATATGGGGAAAAAAATTGTACGTGTTAAGATACAATTGTGTTATAAAGTTGTGTTTGGATTATATCGTTTAGGTATATAAAATGGTATTCCCACTTTTAGAATTTATGAGAAGTAGTTTGGTGCACAAATCAAGTAGAATAAGCAAAGATGAACGAACCTTCGATAATTGTGGGAAGGCATGCTCTGCTTCAATGTCACCAATTGAATTATTGGACAAATCAAGTCGTAAGAGTGCTGATAATGGTGTTAGTGCTTTAGATGGTAACTGTGTTAAATTATTATGATGCAGTATAAGTTCCTGTAAAACACTGTTCATCCCCAGAAAGCTATTTTCGTCAATATCTGTAATATTGTTATATGATAAATCCAGTTTCTTGATAAATAATCCGGAAAAAAATCCAGCAGGAATATGTTTCAGTCCAGAATGTTTCATTTCTAATTGCTGGATAAGACCCAAATTGATTTGATTAGCTCTTAACATGTAAACAATTTGGGATCCATCAGTATGTGAGCACTTGAGGATTATACCGTTCTGTGAATCTTCGCAACCACAAATTGATCTAATAATTTCAGGACAAGCCAGTGAGAATCGCATAGCGCTAACAAATAGGACAAAACTTCCAATAAACTGATTGATTGTATCTCGCTTTTTCGACCACTGTTTTCCCCTATGTCCCGCCAATTTTCGCCGTTGTCTTGATCGTTCGATATTACAGATTCCGATTCTGCGCCATTCATACGTGGAATAAACATTTCTATGATCATCATCACCATTATCACAGTCTTTATTACTGTTGTCTTCATCATCAACATTATAAACGCTATTGTAGGATCTTCCGATTGTTGCATATCTACCATTATTGATTCTTTCACCTTTATCTTCATTCTTGCGACCATTGATGCCGCTTCCTTCTTGTGTGCAGGAATGCAAAACTGTAGCGTTAGTGCCTGATGATTCCGGCATCGAGATGAATTTAATGGGTCGTGGGAGTTGTTCGTTTGAGACTGAATATCGTGAAGTAATATAAGCATCCTTGTGAGATGGCATCTGTTTTACCAGTAATGGTACATGTGATGTAGTAATGACAAAAATGCACAGTTTCAGTTGCAGCTAGTAGCGGATAAATAATGGTTATTTGTATGATATATCTATGATGATGATTGGAGCGGATACAGGTTGAGTGGCTCGAAAATTGTGAGACACAGATAATGATCGGTGATTGGGAGGAGTGTCGTTGTCAAATTCTCATGCCCAGTCGGCACCTGTAGACACCGGAGAGCAGCTCAATACACTAAATGGTTAGATGGAGACGGGACGGGAGGATCTTTCCCATCTCGATCTGCCAAACGCATGAGCAAGCAAGGTCGACGGTGAATGCATCTTACTAGCTATCGCCCTGCCTTCCAACCACAGTTTACCTTTCCTTCCATCCGTCTCTTCCTCTGACCCACCGTTACCTCTATTCTTTTCTGTAACTAAACCAAAACTATTTTTAAAATTCGCTCTTTAGGTCTTAAAACAGTTCAATTTCCCAGCAACGTCTTTTCTGTCCTTCTTAACTTTTTTGAAATTGATCTTTGTGCTTGAAACATTTGGTCATTTAAAAAAACTTTTTAAAAACAGTTTGCAACACTCATTCATAGCACTTCAGTTTTTAATATCGGTAAGGTTTACTGAAGCGAAATATGTGTATTGATGGAGAAGGTTTTAATGCAGAAGGTCATTCTTACCCACTATAAGTCCAACCAGACGTTGATTGATTATCGCTACTTGTTCTCTCAAAATATAATTCTTTCAGTAATGCATGACTGGCAAATCTATATGCAAGGATTTCTTAATCTGTCTAGTTCTTCTGTGGTCAAATTGTGGGTATAGTTTCATGTCATTAATAGTTTCATTGTTTTTGGAGTTGGGAAATAAACACTACCAGAAAGGAAGTTCTAATGGAAGAAAAAAATCGTTCATATTGAAATTGAGAGCTAAAAGCAAACAAGCTTTTTTTGTTTACACCTTTTAAGCAAGGAGTCATTTTTAATAAGACATAAAGAAATTAAGGAAGAAAAATGATGAGGACTGCTCAGAATAAGACAAGACGGTAACCAATTCATGTAAGAAAAAATTGGTATTTCACCCCATAGATCTTAAACCCAAGGTCTATTATTTTTGATAGCGACAATCGTTCGTATTGATTGATGCTGTGGAGTCAATTGACAGTATTATGTTCCTAAAAATTTCCAAAAAATGAAGAATTGCTTTTATAAATCAGTCTTTTTTCAAGGTTGCGAGCTCTGGGCAATTTCATTATTAAATAGTATGATGAATGACTGTTAAAATTGATTATGCTTATTAAGTTCATAGTTTGTATATCAAAATGCTTACTAAACTTGTACTTGATGAGAATCATCCAAAATTAGCTGTGGCTCTGCCAACTTGTCAGATCATTTCTCGTACTGCACATATATTTCAAATCAGATGGTGAACAACCATCAGAAATTATTAGCGTTGAAGAAATCAAAGAGAATTACAGTTCACAATTTAATATACATTCTTTCTGTAAATTTTTGTTTGCTATATATTGGAAATAGACTGAAACTGTTAATCTTAAAAACTGAATATCACTTTAAAACTTCAGTCTATGAATCACAGGATTTTTAGATTTAGTACTAAACATAGAAAAAAAACTACATTGCCTTTACACTCCAACCACACGAGTGTTTCCTTTTTTATTTTGATTTAAAAAGCATTCTCTTGACATAACTTGCGTAGATAATGCTTTAAAAAATCTGAACAGTATTATTCTGCCTTACAAGTTGTAAAAGTAAACACTTATTGATGTTTGTGGCTGTGTTCACATCAAGGTTTCTATGCTCAGTGCTGCGGCGTGACAGTCTTCAGTTTTCCAGCCACTTGGTATTAATTTTGAAAGTTTTAAAAAGTAAGTTTGAAAAAGTAGTAGTGTTATTAATCAAAAAATCCTGCCTAGTCTTTTGCTATTTACTGAGCATCATGAATACTGGAATCAAAAGGAATGTAGCACCATTTTTATCGGGATTTTAAACTTTGTTTATCAATGATTCCAAAAAAACTAGTGGTTCGGAAGGATAACATTTTGCTGAATCTGTTTGCTTGATAGTGATACCTCAAATGGCTATAGCATGTGGGATAATGTGTACTTTGGATGGATACTTGAAATTTTGAAGCTGTTCAAAATCAAAGAAAAGTATGAAAATAACTTAGTGTATAGTTACAAACAAAACAATGAATAGTGTATAGCGTAACAGGGTTCACAAACGCAAAAACATAGACTAGAACATATTTCAAAGGGCGCGAAGTATTTTACATGAAAATTTACATATCTTAATATAGAGTTAGATACTTGACAAAATATATACACGTTTACCTTTTCTTCATTGAAGTTGCAACAATATTGCATTTTTCCGCTGCCGAAGGTACTCAAAAGCAGAGATAGGACTAATGATAATTCATTAGTCCTGTCTGATCATGGTCCAAATACAAAATTAATGTTAGAATCACCTTTTAATAATTTTATTTATAAATTTTAAACATGTTAGAGCTCCCTGAAAAATGCTGACGATGTTTTGTAAGAAGAGTATCCATCTTTAATCCACTTGTGATTAACTGTGGTTGTGGCATTTGACTCGGATTCACTAGTGAATCTTCATCAATATTTGGTTCCGTATCTCCGAGACGTTTTCGTTTCATATATACACATATTGATCCCAAGACTGCTATAGAAGCTGCTCCAACAAAACCTGGAATTGATTCAAAAATTTTTTTGAGTTTGTCTCTCAAACTCTGGTTAGACACTACTCTATTTATTTACCTTCTTTTCGAATTTGAACCATTCACGTTATCTTAATCCATCTTTTATTTCCATTGTCAGGTACATTTACGTTCACACAGCCGAAAATTTTACGTTGTTCTTATAAATCAGTTTTTAAATAATCGGAACTAACCAAGCAATAAAGCAGTGTAATACTGGACTCGAATCAATTTCTCAGCTCGTTGTTTAGTTTGAGTAAGATCGTTCGTCACTTCATTGATGTCATATGGGATAAAAGTAGGTTTTATTGGACGTCTGAATGTCGGCAAACTGTGTAGTATTTCTTCCACTGTCTTATTAGTCTTGAAAATTAAATTACGAATAGAGAAATGTCAACGTTAGAAAACGTGGATGATACAAACGCTACCAATCAGTTAGGTGAGTTCGGAAAATATTGATTAATAAGCCTAAATGATATTTATGTGATCTACCAAATCTGTTAAAACAATTTGTATCACCAAAGTGGGATTTAAATTGGATTCCATATAAAATTTAAATGGCTGAAATAGTTAACATGAAAACTTACATTGGTGGACAGCGCAGTAATGAGTCTATGTCCATTTCTGAGAAGATGCTGCTGAAGTTCACTAGGAAGGAGCGTAAAATCGGGTACCTCACCGCGGAATAGAGCATCAATCACCGGTATCGGTATTTTGCTGATATTATAACCGGGTGGCAACATTCTCATTACCTCGATGATCGTTGATGACAAATCTTTCGATTTTTCCGATTTTTCCATGGATAAATTTCTCAGCTGATCCGAAACACTACTCATTGTCAACTTTGATATATAGTAGTCCTGAAATTTTCGGAAAAAAATTCAAGTTTTTTATTTCATAAATTTACTTCCAATTGTTTATAATAAGCTTAAAATAATCAAGTCATGTTGATGACAATCCAAAAAACAATTAAGAAGAGAATTTTTGTTTTTTATCCCACTTGTTTGTTTTGTATATCTCGTCGATCAGGATATGACACATCAACTTCTTGTATTACTTGAGTTGTAAGTATCTGTGGTATCGTTTCCGGTGATGACAAATAACGGGATTCGGTGGTCACAAATTTTGCTCGTTTGGCTGTCTCTGCTGCTGCATACGTGCGTTTGATGTATTCCTTCGTAATTTTGTCCAAAGTTTCCGGAGATAAGCCCGGAATTTGTCCACCATGTAGCACATAGGCTAATATGCCTGGTGGAAGCTGAAAATTTGGATTGCCTCGTCTTAAAGTATTTTTTACCACCTGTTATTGTTTGATGTGTGGATAAGCTTTTTCGTTATATCTTGAGTATTGCTTAATATACCGTAGTAAAATGCAAATTTGAAATTGGAGATTCCTGTCGGTGTCGGAACAGTTTATGATATTTTGAAAAAAATTTATTTACTTTGCTAATATCGACGTCACCCATGCCGGGTATATTAACGATTAAATGTGGGATGGTCTGGATATACTGTTCAATATCAGCTGGTCCCAATTGTTTTCCAGTTGATAAAGAAATCTAAAACAAATTTTTATTGCAGTGTGCAACAATTCAGACGCAAAAAAACCTGATATATATCAAGTCTCTTAATAGAGCAAAAATTTACCTGTCCAACAGCACTGTTAAATTTCTGGAGATCAAGAGTGCGCTCTCCTTTTGCCTTAGGTAAGTAATTAATACTGGGGATATTTTGAATTGAGGGGATAGTGTCGGTGAAAGCACCAACTGGTACCATTCTAAGCAGATTTGTCGGCTGTGTAGATGCTAAATTACGAAGCAAATCATGAATTTCAGAAGGTAGAATATCACTTAACTCGTAACGATCTATAATTTACTTCTTTTATTACCAAACTTCTGAAAATTTTCAGAAAGAATTTAATAATACATTTCTACTAATTGGTAAAATATTTCTTTTGAATTGTGCTTACCTACATCAATTTGATTGCTGTAAAAAGTATGCTTTGTTTTGTTCATTGTTTCATTAGCTTTCGCAATCATTAGTTCTTTTAGTCGAACACCAATATATTTTTCCGGTCCAGCGCATAATACCTCAGTTTGATAGGGTAAGAAGGTTCGTACTTGGTTTTCCACCAAATAACTCACTAACCAATCCAATTTTTCATCGCAATAAAGTGGATTATCTTGAAATTACTTCCGTTTATTCACATAAAGTATTAAGCGAAAATTTTTTTAAATACTTCTTGCTATGAAAAAATTTTCAATTTTAATGGAATTACATTATTCGATTTGAGTTTGGAAACATACCATTTAGCAAAATGTTAGCTATCCTTTCTTTGAAGGTATTTTTTTCTATTGTTTTGATGAAGTTAAATGATAGATCGAGCCAGAATATATCTTTAAGTGGCGTGAATACATTCTTCTCAATTGTACGGATACCATTGTGTGCTAAATCAAGTGTTGTTATTTGTGGAATTGATGTAAATGTTGAGTTTTCCAATATGCTGAGAGAATTATTTCGTAAACTAAGTTGTTGCAAATTTCGCATGCCATCAAGCATTACGCGTTCTGAAAAACAAATTCGAAAATTTATTCTTAGATCATCAATAATATGAAGCAAACCATATCTTACAAACATTTCATCTCAATGAAACTTAAATTATCACTTTTGAATTTCTTGATACGGTTAATTGTTATTGCTTACCAATCTTCTTGATGGCATTATTAGCTAAGTTAAGAACGACAAGCTCGTCCAATGAATCAAAACTATTTCGTGACATCGCTGTAATTTGGTTGCTCTAAAAAAATGATTTTAATTAGTTTGCAATATTACATTGTGATAAAGATGATTCATAAGACCTTAAAAAGCTACTTTTTGAAGTAATTAATGAACCTGTAAGCTGATGAGCTGAAGTCTTCTATTGGAACTAAATGCAAGTGTCTCAATTTTTGAGATTTTATTGTGATTGAGATGAATCTGTCGTAGATTAGATAATTCTTTGAACGATGGCACCTGAAATTCCTAGGGTCACTTCTTATAAGTTTCGTACTATTTTATTGAGTATGCTGTAAATGATGATGATATTGCATAAAATCACATATCAAGTTTCAGATATTCAAGCCATTCATTAAAATCAATTTTCCAGTTACATGCAATATCTAGTTTCATTACCTTAGTAAGCATATTTTCAGAGAGATCCAAAATTTCAAGATTTTTAAAGACTTGAAAAAGGCGTTCCGTTTCAATGGAAGGAATTAAATTATTCTTTAGGTAGAGATGTTCCAGAAGTGGCACGTTCATGAATGCCATCGGTGCTATATAGTTTATTTTATTATTATTTATTCGCAGTTCCTGAAAAGTTTTAAGTATAAGAGAAGAGATAAGATCTCTGGTAATATTGTAGTGAACATTTCCGTGAAAACATATATACCTTTTGTTTTTTTTCTCTATTCAAAGAAGGCCATCTATACAAAAGGTATTCTTTTTGAAATTTTCAAAAGCTATTCATTTTTCGTTTCAGTTGAGCAAATTAGAACAACCAGCTGGTGTTTTATAATGGATAAGTATATCTCAGTCTCATTCCTATGTAGTCCTTTCAGTTCATCTTTGGTATTATCAAATGTTTGCTGCTGAGGTATAAAAAAATATATCTTATATGAATCAATTCACAGTAATTCTCAGACCCTCTGTAAAATTGCTAAATGAGTCGGTAGAATAATATGCTATCGATATCATTCCGCTCCCGAAATAACACAAACATCCTTTATATGTTTCAAAACTAACATCTGTTTTAATTTCTAATATTTTACCTTGAGTAATGGTAAATTCATAAGTTCAAAATTAGTGATTTCCTTGATAGCGTTATGGGATAAATCCAAATACATAAGCCTGACACAATTCCTTAGGCTTTGTGCTGGTATATTGCTGAGGCAGTTACCACTTAAGTCCAGTAATTCCACTATGTTCTTGATATCCAGCAGCGAATTACTGAAGCATTTATATTAATTATCTCATATTTTTCATTAGTCTATTC